>KE546971.1:1352357-1743958 GCA_000442125.1 Opeltia flavorubescens
ATAAAGGTTATTACTAATTATATAAATTTTTATAACTTTTTTATAAAGAAAGAACTTAGTTATAAAAACGTTAAATAATAAAAGCGGCTAGCTAGACTAGACCTAGACCTAAAGTATAGACTAGATAAATTAAACCCTATTAATATAATATTATAAAGAAGCGACTATAAAACGCTTAAAGCCTATACTACTTTTAATATTCTAAACTAGAAGTATATCTATTCGACTTTATACCCTAGGAAATTTTAAAAAAATTTTAAAAAAAGCGTAAAACTGATTATAAGTCTTTTAAAAATTTAGCGCTACCTATTTAAAACTTCTATAGGATAAGATAAAAATAAATCTAAAAGCCTATAAAAGACTTTAAATAATATTAGAAAATTACTAAAAAGCGATAAAGAAAGCTATTTTAATAATAAAATATCGTTAATTAACCTTAAAAATATTTAAAAAAGCTTTTAAAAATTATTTAAAAATATTAAAACTACTATTAAAAATATTTAAAAAGCAGTAATAACACGTTATATAATAAAAAAGGCGAAGGTTAATATTTCTAATAAAAAGGGTAAACTTTTAAAAAATACTTTTAAATATAAATTTCTAATAAAGGGTTATATATTTAATACTTATATAAAAGAGCGCGATAATATTACGTCGTCTATATCTCTTTATAGTTAGGGGATACCCTTAATATTAATAAAGAAAAGAGATAAAGATACTTTAAAGAGCGATATAAAGGCGTTAACTTCGCCTTTTATAATTAAGAGGAAGTCTTCTAAGGTAAAAAAGAGATAGATACTAGTAAGAACTTATAGTCCTAGGGTATATAAGAAGCTAAAAGCTCCTTATAAACCCGATATTACTATATATAATAACATTTAATCGATTCCTTTAAATAACTTTAATAGTTTTAAAGACCTATAGTCGAAGTAATAAATTATTAAAAAAGTAGCTTTAGAGAATATATATAATATACCCCCGCTATCCTTTTATTATATTATAAAAGGGTTTTAAAAACTTAATAATATAGTTAGAAAATTAGTATTTTTAAAAAAAAAATTACCTAATAATTTATTAAGCGTTTATATAGCGTTAAAATAGTTTAGTAAAGATTATAAATAATATTAGAACTAAAAATTATTCTATTATAATAAAAAATAATATTTATTTTTTAATATAATTAGGTAAAAGGCCTTTAAGCGTAATTATAATAACCTTATAATAGGTTACTTCGATTATAAAAAAACGTTAGAATTTATTAACTAAAAATACTTTTAGCTAAATATAATAAAAGATATTAAATATTATATATATATCTATAATATATACTACCGGGTAAAACCTATAAGGTATAAGCTATACGGCGAAATATAGCCGCTAAAAAGACCTTTAAAACTATTTAATAATCTAACTATAAATTTTATTATTAACCTACCCCTATATAAGCGCTTCCGCGTTATATATAATTCGATTTTTATAGTAGTCGACCGCTATATAAAGCTCGTTATATATATTTTATACTAAATAACTATAACTATAGAAAAACTAGCGGATACCTTTATTAATAAGGTATATAGCTATTATAATATACTTAAATCGCTAATTTTTAATTAAAAAACTCTTTTTACTTTATAGTTTTAATTTATCCTTTATTATTATCTAAAAATTAAACGCCGTTTAAATACTACTTTCTATTTATAAACCGACGGATAAATTAAACGATAAAATTAAATTTTAGAATAATTCTTAAAAAGCTTCGTTAATTATAATTAGAATAATTAAAATAAATAGCTATCTTTCGCGGAATTTATATATAATAATAATAAGTATACTTTTATTAATATAACGCCGTTTTTTACTATTATTAATAGATATTCTAATCTAGAAAATAATATCTAAATCGATAATATTAAAAATAATATATCTAGAGTATATTAATATACTAAAAAATATATATATATATATACTTAGTTTAAAAGCTAATAAAAAGTAGTAATAAAAAAATAATCTAAATACTATAATTAAAAATATTTTATAAAATCCTTTACTATTAGTAATATAATATAATTAAATAAGCGTAATATTAAAATAAAAAAACTATTAAAGAAACTAAATTATAAATTTTATAGACTTTTTAAAATAATAGAACTAGTAAACTTATAATTATACCGCTTAAAATTTTTAATATTAATAAGTTATATTTATCCTATTTTTTATATCTCTCTTTTCGAATTATATATAATAGTAGAAGAGAAAGATAAAAAAAATCTATTACTTTTACTTATTAACGGTAAAGAGTAATATAAAATAAAAGAAATACTTAATTTAAAATAATACTATAGGAAATTATAATACCTAGTAAAATAGTTTAACTATAGCTTTAAAAATAATAGCTAGCTTAATACTAAAAAAATATTAGAAGCTAATAAGTATATAAAGAACTTTTATTATATATATTTTAAAAAATTACTAAATAATAGTAAAAAGGGCTCTTTAAAAAAAAGGTAAAAAAAAAAAATAAACTATAATTAAACTATATATAAGCGTATAAATAAGGTAATAAATAAAGTAATAAATAATACTAGAAATATAAAGTAGTAATAGAAATAAAATTTTATATAATTACCGAAGTTTATTAGTAGAATATATATTAAAAGATATATATTATAAAATATATTATTAAAAAAGGTTAAAGTTAAAAGGAGGCTTTATTAGAATATAAACCTTAAAACTATAATTATTTAAAGGCGATATAGGCTTAAAAATAGAATATAGAAATAAATATATAAGAATAAATACTAAAGATAAATATAAAGCGCTAGACGAATATAAAACTATATAATAATATTACCCTCTTTTACCTCGCTCTTATTAATAAAGAAAAGATTATCTTTTTTAATTAAATTTAACTACTCCTTTTTAATAATTAAAAAATCTAAGTAGTTCTAGTATAAAGTTAACGCGCGAAATAGCGTAAAAAAAATAAATATATAATAAAATATATTATATTAATATTTATATTAATCGATTTTTTTAAAGTATAAATAGTTTTAATAATATTAAGGGTATTAATAGTTTTTTTTTACCGCGTCTTAGCTTTTTTTTAAACCTCGATTTATTTATAACTAAAGAGAATAGTAGCGCGCGAGTAATATATAATATATTACTTTTTATTTTTATTAGTAATATTAGTAGTAATAATAGCGGAGATTATTTTATTAACTACTAAAATAAATTTTTAAGGAATTTATATAGGTTAAAAAAGCTACCGCGATATATAGATTTAATATACTAGCTTATATTTTTTTTAAAATCTAGAATAACGCGCGTAATATTTAAAACCGACGCTAGGTTTTATATAATAGGTAAAAGTATAGTAGATAGTAAGGTTATTTTTTAATTATTTTTTATTAGAAATTATTAAATAGTAGTATTAAATAAATGATATATACTATAATACTAGCCTTAATATATTAATAGTAGTAATTCTTTTATAAAACTAAAGTATTTAATAATATTAGAGTATTAGGCGCTTATACGTTCTAAAAAATCTTTTTAATTATAAAAATTTTAAAAGTTTTAAAATTTATAATAAAAGATATAAAAGTTAAAAAAGGTTTATAAAAAAATAGAACTAATAAATAAAAATAAGATATAGTAAAAATAATAAAAACCTAAATTAAGAAATAGATTTATACTAGGGGAGAAACGTTTATTATATATCTACGAGTAAAAAATAAAATTATATTATTTAACGCGAGATCTATAACGCTAGTAATATAAATTAAACTATCTAAAGTTTAATAACTCTAATTATTTATAATTATTATAACGTAGTATAACTATTAAATAAAGCTATTAAATAATATTAATTTCTATAAATATATTTTAGCGCGAGTATTTAATAAATACTAAAAAATATTAATAATACGTTATAACGCGATAGTTAATACTAATATTAATACTAAATAATCTTTAGTATATAAGATAAAGCTATTTATATATTTTATATATAATAACGAAACGCCTTATATATAAATATATATTAACGTCGTATACCTTTAAATTATTAATTTAACTAATACGCGCCTAAATACGCGCGCTTTATATAAAGGGCTTAGCTATCTATTATATATATATCGCCTAATTATAGAATAGTAAAGATACTACTATAAGAAAAAGGATATTATTATAGTTAATAATAGTCTAGCTTATTATAATATTATAAAACCGTCGTATAACTTCGGCTAAAATATTATATCGCTATATTATACTAGTAGGAAAGGGGGCCTATATAGTTARAGAAATTCCCCCTAATATTTATAGCTCTYTAGATATTAATATATATATATTCTCTACGTATAGCTCCGTGTATGCGATAGTAGAACGCCAGACTATTACCTATACTTCCATACAGTTTCCCTGCCATTGTATCCTTTTTATAAAGTTATTAAAACTATTTATTTATTTTTTGTTTTATTTTTAAATATATATTAAAATTAATATATTAACGTTTAAATATCGCGTTTAAATTCTATAATAAAATTTATAATATACTATTCTTTTTATAATTCCGGTAATTAATTTTAAAATATTTTTATCTAATTATAAAACTTTTATAACATTATTATATTTTATTCTAATATATAATACTTCGATAAAAAGTTTAAAAATCAGCTTTTTTTATCTAATAAGAAATTAAATAGTTATTTATAAAAATTATACTAATTTATATTACTTTTATCTACTATTATATACTAAATTTATTATATTAAAAAATTACTTTTTAATAATAATATAATAAACCGGAGTTTTATTTTATTTATTAAAAATAATTTTTATAATAAGTTAATTATTATATCCGTATATAATATTTATATTTAATAATTAATAAAACTATTTTTTAATAAATAATTTAGTAAAAAAACTTGTTTAATATTTTTCGGCTTTATAATAATAAAAGGTTTAGTATTATTAAACGATATAATAAATATATATATATTAATAAATATATAAAATTTTTGAAATATTATTTAAATTTTTTAATAAACTATTGCGGCTATACTATATAAGCAGAAGGTTAATAGGGCAGGTAGAGCTAAATGGCTACTATAGCCCGAAAGAGGCCTTTTAAATATATTTACCTAGTTAAATATAGCGCCTTTTAGCGCCTATATTTATTTTATTATAGATTCTATAAATAAATAATTTTTAATCTTTAATATAATATTATTACTTTATATTTACTATATAATAAATAATAGTAATTAAATATAATCAATATAAAATATAATACTATTAATTTCTATATATATATACTATTTACTATTATATAGTACTAAATCCTTTAAATAGATTTAACGTTTTTTTATTTATTAAACTACTGTTTTTATATTAATACTCGGCTAATAGAATTAATTAAAATATACTCTAGCTTCTAGTCCTTCTAATAAAGTTCTAAATATCTTCCGTAATAATTTAAAGAATTTAACCGATATTATTATTATATTAACTTTTATTATAATTATTTTCTATATTAAAGAATTTTAAAAGTATATTAAATAATTTTTAAAATAGGATTAAATCTTTATAATAATTTTTAAAATTTATACCGACTATATTTATAAATAAAATCTAGATTTATACTATTTTTTAATATAGAAATCTTTTAATAATCGAGCAATTTAAACTAATATAACTTCTATTATTACTTATCCTATAAATTAAAGCGAGTATCTATAAATTTTTATTAAAATAATAAGCGATTTCTATAATAATATTTAGACTAGTTAGGTCGGGTTAGATTAAATCGGGTCGAATTTAAGTCGATACTAATTTTTAGGACCGAAATCCGACCCGATTATAAATCGGGTCGAATTTATATTATATTTAATCGACTAATTATAATTTAACCCGACTAATTTTAATATTAAATCATTAAAAAATTTAATAATTAATTAAATAAAATAATTATAAGTTCCTTTATAATATTAAATTAGCTTTAAATTATATAAATAATTAATTAATAAATTAAGATATTAATATAATTATTATTTTTATCTTTAAATTCGCGTTATTTTTATAAAATTCTACTAGATTTAATAATTTATATTAAAATTAAATTAAATTTAAATACCCGAATTCGATTTAAAACCGCTTAGGTTAAGTTATAAAAATTTATAACCCGACTCGGATCGGTTCCGATTCCTAATTTTATCTATAAAACCCGGTCGACTGATTAGTTTAATAATACTATTATAATTTTTAAAAATAAAAACTTTTAAATTTATATTTAAAAGCTAGCTATAAATTTTATTTAAAATAATTTAAACTTTTATTTTTACTTTTTAAATTTATTAAAAAATTTATAATAAGTTAATAAATTTATAAATATTATTAAATTTATTAATATATTTAAATAGCGAAATTATATCTCTTTTAGCGCTAAATCTAGCCTATTTTATCTAATAAAATTAGAAGGTAGTATTATACTACCGCTAGGTATAATATGAATCCTATTATAATAATAATAAGGTAGACTTATAAGTAATAGTAATCCGTTATAATAGTAGTAAATTTTTTTATATAGGTAACTACTTATAAACGCCCGTTTAGTTTAATTATCAGAATTTTTTATATAAAATTTTTAGAATTAACCAATTACTATACTAGTAAACCTAATAATTATATTAGTTATTACTAAATTATAATAGAAGGCTTATAATATTAATCTATTCTATTTAAATAATAATAAATAGTTTATAAAGTCTATAAAATCGAATAATATCTATTATAATATATACGTTTTTACGCAACGTCTAAATATTAAATATAAAATAATAGATATATCGTTAATATATTATAATCTGGATTTTTACCTATAAAATAAAGCAATTATATAATTTACTATTATAATTAGTAAATTTACTTATAAATTATTATAATTAAATAAAGATATTAAACTATAATATATATTTTTTAAAAACTATTTTAGTAAACTACTATCTATTATACTAGTATAGCTAAAATAAATATATTATATTATTAATAATATATAAGCTTAAAAAAACCCTTTAAAATATTTTAATAATATTATTATTAAAGTAAAAAATATAAAAATAGTATTTATTAAAATATTTAAACAATAATTAATATTAAATATTTTAACGTTTAATTATAAATATCGATTTTGGATAAAATTATAATAATTATTATTAAAACCTTTTATAAATTCCTTTAAAATAAAAAAAATAATTAGTTTAATATTTATAATAATAATAAAAACCTTAAAATATTAAAATTAAATTCTCTATAAAAGGATAAAAGTAAATAATATAAAAAAATAATAATATACTAGCCGCTATAAAATAAATTTTTTTATATATTTAAATATTTATTTATATATTTAAATTATATATAAAAAAGATAACTAAATATATTTTCTATTATATACTAATATTAAAATCTTTTTATAATTCTATAAACTCTATTAATTAAAAGTAAACCTAGTATATAAAATAGTTAACGTACTATCTAAAATAATTATTAATAGTTTTTATTTAAAGCGATTACTCCGCTATAATAAAATTAAACCGGAAATTAATAAAATTAAAGCTAATAATAATATAATATTAACCGGAATCTATATAAAAACCGCTAATTAAATAACTAGCGAGCCTATTTTTAATAAAAAACTTCTAATAAATAAATTCTAGGCGATAAAATAAAATAGTACTAAAAATATAGAAATAGCTTCTATTAATTAATAGACTGTACTAGAGCTAAATATATAATAAATAAAAAGCTTTATAAAACTTTATATACTATTATTAAAAATCCTAATTAATATAATAATATAATAGAATTCTACTTTATTATAATAAAGCGCGCGGAATTTAAACTAATTAAAATATATTAATACAATAAATATAATAATATTTTTAAATTAAATAATATTTTATATCGATATTTATACTTTAATTATAATAAAAAAGTATTTCTAATTATAACTACTATAATTAAGCTAACTATTAAGTTAAATATTCTATTAATATTAGCGCGAACTTATTTAAAACTAGTTAAATTATTTAAAAATATACTAAAAATTATTAAATTTAAAATTATTAAATAGCTATTATTTTAAATACTCTAGTTAATTTATTTAATCGTAAAAAATATATTAATAATAAACTTTATTTTCCAAAAGTACTATTATATAACTATAGATATTCGTTTATAATTAAACGCTAAAAATTATAACTTTTATTAAAATATAAACTATATAATAAGTTTAATTAATCGAAACTTTCTACTAGACTAGCTATATACTATAATTTAAAAGATACCAGCTTTTATAATTATTAAAGGTATTAGCGAAAAATAATATAATATTATTAAATTTATAATTATCGAAATTTTTATATTTATTAAAAGGACTATAAAACTTACTATTATTATATATAAGCTTTATTTAGTAGATAATTTAAACGCTAATATATTTATTAGTATTAATATTATAAAGTTTAAAAATATTAATCTATATTTATCTATAAATATAAAAACTATTAACTTCTATATAAATATAATAATATTAATCGCTACTAATATTAAAGATACTAGAATAAACGCTATTATTTATAATACTTACTTTAATATATTATAATACCGTTATATACTAGTAAAACTAAAAAAATCGCTAGTTTATACTAAAAACCTCTAAATTTTCTATAAAACCGTAACTATATTTATAAATTAAAATTTTTAATTATCTTTACTAGTTATATATATATTATAGATTATATATTTAAGTAAATTTATATTTAAAATAATTCGCTATTTTTATCTAATTAACTATAAAAATTTAACTAGGTATCGTTTATAAATATAAAGCTGATAAATATTATTAAATTAGTTTAAAAAATTATAAACTAGTTATTAAAGCGCTGAAATAAAAATTTAAATAGTTTTTAAAAAATTTTAAGCGCTATATAATAATTATTATAATAGCTATTATAATTTTAAATACCGCTGTTATATTATTTATTAATTCTAACTATTAGATAAAAATAGTATATTTTATAAAAATAATAATTTTTAAAATATAAACTAAATAAACTACTTTAATTATTTTAATTAAACGCTATCCGCGTTTATAATAAAATACCGGTAATATAATTAATATATTAAAATTAAAGTATATAAATATTTTATTAGTAGAAAATTGAAAGTAAATTTATAAATTCGAGTAAATCTATATATATTTTATTAATATCTATAATACAAAGATTTTTAATAAAGCCTTTAATAAATTTTATAAATAAAATTAAATAAAATAAACTATTATTACTACTCTATTTTTATTTCTTTACTTTATAATATTAAAAAATATCGATTAAAGCTTTAAAAACCGTATTATTATCGATATTTAAATATTTAATAAAATTATAATATTAAATACTTATTTAGTTTTATTATAAACGGAAAATTTAATATAAACTTATAACGCTAAAATCCTTTTTATAATAAACTTTATAAACTTCTTTTACTAATAATAAATTAATTAATAGTACCGCTATTACTTAATAGTAGTTTTATATTAAAGGTAAAAAATATTTAAAATACTAGTAATAAATAACCGGAACTTACTAGTTTATATATAATAAATAATAAATAAAATTTTATACCTATTTCGCTCCTTTTATAAAGTTTATATTAATAATATTATTTTATTTTTTTTTTAAATAAAAGAATATATAGAATATTTTAACTAGATTTTTAATACGTTTAATACTATAAATCTATATTTATTATCTATAGGATTATTTATAAACTATATATCTATATATTTATTAGGTTAAAAGGTTAATATTTTTAGGTTTATTACTATAAAAAATAAATTAAAAGTAATTTTAAGGCTTTTATTTTTATATATATTCTAATAGTTTAAAAAATATTTTAGCTTAATAAATAACTTTTAGTAGTATATTAATAATTATACGGCTATTATTAAACTATTCTAAAAGCGTAAAATTTATATAAACCGCGATATTACCGTTAAAAATAATATTTATAAAAAAGCTGCTATTTAAAATCTACTAGTAGTATTTATATTTAAAGAATTTAATATATTCTATTATCTATAAAAGCTTATTTTATCGCTATTAATTTTAGACTATTTTAATAAAAGTTTAATATTATATATAAACCTAGATACTAATAAAAAAATTTAATTTTATAGCCTATATTTATTACGATTTAAACGAGGCTACCTATAGAATAGGTAAAAAATTTAAATAGAAATTTAAGCGATCGATTCTATTCTTTAATCGTTTATTATTAAATATAAAAAAATACTATTAATTTATAAAATTAAAGGTTATAAATATTATTTAAATAATAAAAAAAATCTATAATAAAATTAAAATAGTTAAATATATTACTATTATTTATATAAACTATTCCGCTATAATTAATATTTAATACTAGATTAACCTAAATATAAAATTTATAAAAAAGTTTAATTATTATTTAATATAAACTTTTAAATATTTTTAATACTTTAAATTTAATATCCGCTATAAATCTAAAATTATAAATACTATTCTAGATATATTATTAAAGCTCGCTAGTTATAAATACTATTTAAAAACGAATAAATTACTAAATATAAATATTTTTATAATAAATTATTTCCTAATAAATCTGGTAGAAATATTAATTAAACTCCGTTAATAATTAATCGATAAATATATTAAAAAAAACCGCTAGATTAAAATTAAGAAATCTATTAAAACTAATATAAAATTAAATATTAATACCGTTAAATTACTATATTATATTATTAATAGCTTATTTTATTTTAATAATAATAAATAAAATTTACGTTTAATAATATCTACGGATATAAAAAAAAAATATTCTAGTTAGTATATAATAAAACGGGCTACCCCGGCTATATATATATATATAAACGTCTATTAAAAGGCCTTTATATATATAATATATTAATAAAGTTATATAAGTTTATTCGTTATTATTTATAGTATTAAATTAATTAAATACCTTACTACTATTTATACGGAATTTTATAGCTAGTATTTAGCCCGATAAAACTATTTTATACGTTTATTATCGATTTTATTTTTATTCTACCAAAATCGTATAAAGAGTATAATTATTATATATTAAAAATAAATAAATTTACTAAAATAGTTATTTATATATTTAAAAAAACTACCTAAAATAATAAATAATAGGTTAAATAACTATTAAATAGACTAGTAAAACTAAATTAAAGTATATTATAGATAATTATTTCGAACTATAATAGAAAGTTCGTTAATTAATTATAATACTAAATATTTAAAATATTAAAAGTAGATTTATAATAATTTATTATTTAATATTTATAAACCGATAATATATTAAAATAATTTAATTAAACTATTAAAATTACTATACGCTATTATATTATAATATTAAACGATTCCAGATTATAATTTACTATTTTTTTATAAATATTAACGGCTTTTAATAATTTTATAAACTATAGTTCTATATTTAAAATATTTAATTAAATACTATTTAGATTTAAAACTCGCGAAATATTAAATTTTTTATATTTATTAAACTTTAAATAAACTATTTAATTAAAAAATATACTAGGTTTTAAAATTTCTATTAACGCTCCCGTTAAAAAACTAGCTATTTTTTTAATTATAATATAAATAACTAGCACTGGGCCACCGTCCCAATGGGATTTTACTGCTGGCAGCTAGCAGCTGGCAGCTGGTAGGGCTGGCAACTGGTAGGGCTGGGAACTGTAGGGCTGCCAGTCAGTATAGTACAGCTAGAATTTCTATACGCTATAGCGCCACTAATTTTAATCGGATTTTTAAAATTTTTATTATATTAGAATACGCTCGTTTAGCGCTTTAAAATAAACTACTATATATACTACTATATACGAAACTAACGAAATTATTTAACTATAAAAAAACCAGCTATTTTAATAGTTAAAGGTGCTAATCGGATTTATAACTATAAACGTTCGATACTAACCGATAAGATTTATATTTATTTCGGGTCGAAAAGCTAATAAGGGACGTTTTCCAATATATATATAATTTATTACTATAATCTAATTATTTTAAAAACTAATAAACCTATAAATATATCTATAATACGAAATATTATAATATTAGTAACTATAAAAGAATATCGACCTATATATATTAATAATAAAAATATTATTACCTTTATTATAATAAAAATAAAAAAATATTATAATATATACTACTAACTAGTTTACTTTAAAATTAGTAGTTTTATAAAAATATATTTATATTAAAGCTATAATATATTAAAGTTTATTTTTAAAAAGATTAAATAATAATTAATAAACTTTTTTAAAATTATTAAATATATTAAACTATTAGCCTATTATTTAAAGCTATTACCTATTATAAAAATTTATAATATAATATTAATAGTATATTTAAAGCCTACTATTAACTTTATTAATAGTTTTTACTAGCGTTAGTATATATTTATATTTCTAATCGTCGTTAATAATAATAAAAAATTTAAAATTAAATAAATTTTTTATAAATATTATATCTATAAAAATAAAAAATTTTTTATTAAATATTTTATTTATTAAATTAGTTATAGGTTTATAAATAATTAATAAATATTTAAATACTATTTAAATAATATTAAAATACTTATAAAAAAATATAAATATTATTTTAACCTGAAATCGACTTTAAATTATAATAAAATTGTTAATAATACTAATATTAATATTTAATTATAGGAATACGTTAAAAAGCCGTTTATTAATAAAGAAAAGCCTATTATTAAAAGCTAATAGCTTTATTTATTACCGGTATTTATTACGGCTATATTATATAAATAGAAAATTAATAGGGTAGATAGAGCTAAATAGTTATTATAGCTCGAAAAAGGCCTTTTAAATATATTTACCTAGTTAAATCTAGCGCCTTTTAGCGCCTATATTTATTTAGTTATAGATTTTATAGGTAAATAGTTTTTTACTTTTAATATAATATTATTATCTTATATTTATTATATAATATAAACTATTCTAGCTTTTATAAAATAATAAATATATTTAATAATTTTTTCTATTTTATATTTTTAATTTTTAATTTTTTATTCTATTTATATATTTAAAAAAGTATATAAAAAATTACTATTATTATAATTATTATTAAATTCAAATAATTAAAAGGATAAAATTATATTATATATTAACTTTTTACTTTTATAATAATAAATATTGGAATTTAATATCGGTTCTATTAAAAAAATATTACTATTTTATTATAATCCCGCGGTATTATTAAATAAATCTATAATATACTCGTTCTAAAAAATTAGTTAATTAGTTATTAGATTAATTAATCGATCGAGTTTTATAAATAAAATTAGAAATCGGAACCGACTCGAATTAAGTTATAAATTTTTATAATCTAGTTTAAACGGTTTTGAGTTAAATTTAAATATTTAAATTTAATTTAATTTTAGTATAAATTATTAAATATAGTAGAATTTTATAAAAATAGCGCTAACTTAAAAATAAAAATAATAATTATATTAATATTTTAATTTATTAATTAATTATTTATATAATTTAAATCTAATTTAATATTATAAATTAATTTATAACTAATATATACAATTAATTATTAAATTTTTTAATATTTTAATATTAGAATTAATTAGGTCCGATTATAATCAGTCGACCGAATATAATATAAATTCGACTTGATTTATAATTAGGTCGGGTTTTAATCTTAAAAATTAGTATTAATCAGAGTTTAATTCGATTCGATCCGATTTAACCTGACTAATCTATTAGTTATACTAGAAAATCCATCTATTAAATTTATATATATAATTTCCGATTAAATATTTAAATTTTAAAAATTAGTAATTATATTATTATTATTATTTCTATTTCTATTATAACCGCGAGTTTTTTTAATAAATATTTTTAATAGTAATTCGGGCCTTTAAATATAAAAAAATTAAAATTAAAATTATAATCTACTAAATATAATTAAATTAATTTAGAAGCGTGGATTAATATAAAAAAAATATTTATAATATATATATTTAAATATATTCAAAAACTAATTTTTTTTTAATAAAAAATAAAAAAGATCGCTATATATTTAAAAATATATTTATTTTATACTAAATTATAATTATTTAAATAATTCCGTTTAAATTTTTTAAATAACGCGCTATACTAGTAAAAAAATATATTATTTCTATTATATAATTTCCACCTGGGGTTTAAATACTAACCGCTTTTATAACTTAATAGTAATATTATTAAAAAAAAATTTTAATAAAATATAAATTTTAAAATATATTTATTATTATTGAAAATTTTTATAATAATATTATAAAATTATAAATTAAATAAAAATATAATTATAATAATTTCTTTTATTTTAAATTATATTAGTAAAAATTTTAATAAAATTTTCAATAATTATTTTTATTTTTTAAAATTAGTAATAAATATCGCGAATCTATTATATTTATTATTTTTATAGCGAATCTATTATAAATTATTAAAAAAATCAATAAATTTTCTATAATAAAATAAAATAAATTTAATAATATATATTATATATAATATAAAAATACAAATATAATAAATTTAAAATTAAATTTATTTTTTATTTTTAATTTATTTAAATAGTTTTTAGCGTTTAAATTAATTATATTAACTAATTTTTTGATAATCAAACGCGTTTTTTTACTAAATTGAGCTAGTATAATATAAAAGATATATTTTAATATAATTCTAGTAATTATTAAAATTTCCAAAAATTTTTAAAAAATTTTTAAACTAGCTATTAAACGTTTATTAAACGTCTATTAAACGTTTATTAAACGCCTATTAAACGTTTATTAAATTTATTAAATCTACTAAAATCGGTAGCCTGCCCGTATATAAACAGATAAGATTATATAGTAGATGCGACGAAAAATTGCATCTGTTATCTAAAATATTATATTAATAGACCGCGTTATTTTTTATACTATTATAGTTAATAATTTATATATAAATTAAAATAAATTTAAATATTTAAATTCGACCCGGAACTGTTTAAATCGGGCTATAAATTTTTGTAACCCGACTCGAGTCGGTTCCGGATCTAGATTTTATCTAGAATACCCGGCCGACTGACCAGTCTGATATTATCCATTATTAATTAAGCTTTAACGGATAAAATACAGAAATATTTACTTCTAATCTTTGGTTTTCTTCTATCGTGCCCTTTATTTATTCAATATTCTCTACTCCACGCTTGTTTAGCTATAAATCATTGAAGTCTATAAACTTGGCAGAAAAACCTCGCTTAATAGTTGGAGTACATTCCGCGCTTTGCGACTGTGAGAGTTTCGTGACTTTATCATGCAGAAGTGAAGCGCCCCATGTTCAGAGGAAAGACAGGGTTCAAGACCGGGAAAGTCGAATCTATATTGCCGGACATCTGGATCTCGGTAGCCGATTGAAGTCTTTTACAGAGATTTACTGGAAGCAACCGGGCCCAATCCTCAGAATCTTATCTTGAGATGAGGTAGAGCTCTCGACAGCCGTCAGGAGCCAAGTTTCGACGAGCGATTCACCGAAAATGGACGAATAATTATATTGATTAGGAGGCTATCGTTCGATTGAGCGACTGGATTGCGGGTCCTTTTTGATGAGTGTGTAGAGCTGGTGCTCAAGATTCTGTAGGTGATCTTTAGATGGTTAGGAATCAGAGATGGAGTGTGTAATAAGGAGTATTTGTACGGGTTTGTTGAGCCATGTTCTCCTCGGTCTCGAGTTTGTGCCACACCAGGTATAAGACCTGATACGTGCAGAGAGCACCCAGGAACACCTTCGCGATAGGGCGACCGAAGCTCTTATAGAACCCAACCTTCTGAAATTAGTAGTGAAATTAATTATGACCAGATCGATGTTACATGAGGTGATTCTCTTGCGGCATTAGTGCTGCTTGTCCGGAAAGACTGCTTAAAGTGCACAGCCGGCCTGATCTTGGTGTATACAGGCATCTTACGCAAGTCGGTCATTAATTACCGACCCGATGAATGCTCTGTTCTTACCACTAAAAATTACTCTACAAAAAGTACTGTCGGGCCTCGGTCCGCGACTCGCGTGACCGCGCGCCTGCTGCTGAACACGTTTCCTCAGTACACCAGGCGTTTTGTGGAATGGTCGACAACTCAGGCTGCTAACTGATCTATTCACCCTGATAGCACGCAGCAGAATCAGGCATCGCATTCATGGCTCGTGACCCACGATCATTGGTGCCAGGCTATAGACTGATTTTTTGCAGGCTCAGACACCACAGCAGCGCAAAGCAAACGAGCGATACGCACGACAGGAAGCCGCCAAAAGAGGGAAGCCGGAAAGCGTAACCAAAGACTCAAAAACATCAAAGTCGCCCATTTCTCCTATGTGGATCGGTACTCCCCCCTCAGAATGCTGTATCTCAAGGATACCTCCGCAATTCATAGCTAAATTCACATACTCCAGGCTTACTCGCATTTGTCGTCTGTGGAGGAATGCTCTTTGAACTTCTTCGGTTATTCTTCTGACGCAACTGTCAACTATTTGCATTTGTACCACTTACACAGTCGAAGACGAAAGTCGAGTATCACCATCGAAGCGCTCCGATCGATTCAGGAGGAAAATTAGCATTCCAAGGGGAGTGTATTGTCCCGTGGTTGACGTTACAGTACGCTCGTAGTGCCGAACTGGGTTTTCCGTTTATGCATTCACTACATCGGTTTCTTGACGCATTCTTGCACCTCTTTTGACAACTCACCTCAGATTATTGAAAGTGAACCAGACTGCAATGCCTACGCTATATAGGCTAAGGAGCTCCGCAAGCCTCGTAGGGCTTGGAAATGTCAATTTAGTTGAAAAACTCAGAAATCAAATCATCAGGTGGAAGCTCTTTGGGAAATTTTGAGGTTTACGTGCTCGGAAGACTTTACAACCCTGCCTCGACGAGCTCTTTTATAAGGGCGACCATGTATCTCAAGCTATTGTATTAACTAATGCACGTCTTGAGTCTTGTTGTGAGGTGACTACGCTGATCTAAAGGAGTCAGGATGGCTCAAAAGCTTAACCTTCAATCATTTGCACTAACACACTGATTGGTGCTTGCTGCAGTCATGACATGGGAATTATCCCGCTGATTTGATTCATTCTTCGCTACTCGTGGACAAGGTTTTATTTATCCAACGAGCAGAAGCAATTCCCGTACCGTTAGGCTTGTCGTCCCTGTCTGCGGTAAGCGCCGCAACTTCAACGACGCCTGCGGTAATATGAGGAGGCAGCGCAGACTGCTCTTTGCCTGCGGAAGATGTCCCGAGAGGTAATCGACCTGTCAATTCGGCATGTTTACGCAAACCAGCCTCGATAGCACATTGCTTCGCCTGCTTTCTCAGCACTCTGGAAGCTTGATTAAACTCTGCCAGATCCAGCCGTGCTCGTACCCTTTCTTGCTTTGCCGTCTCAACAGCTCCGTTCTCCAGGATGCGCATCCCCTTGACATTGACAGCTTTACTGTCCGTAGTCAGCTCTGTCGGAGGGTTTGATTCGTTCATCTGGAGGTACTCGATAGCGCGTTGACGAACAAGCATTTCTTTCTGCACCTGCGCATGATCAAGCGCTCGACGTAGCTTTCGTCTTAACTTGTGATTGTAACTCAAGGCTTCGTGGTCCTGCTCCGGTCCTACGTCCAGCTTGATGAATTCTTCGTTGGCCACTATGTCGTTGTGTCCTTGAGTCAAGGGCATACTTTCCTGTGCTTCACTAGCCACTCCTCCAAGGTCTATTCGTTTATTGCTCTTCTGCTTTATATCGCTCTGAGAATTCGGAGCATTGACCATGGCAAAGTTAACTTCTTTCCCACGCATACCCAACGCTCGAGGCTTGATCTCTTCTGTGCCCGGGGTATTTGCTACAGTAAATCCTAGGAGTTCGCAGATATCGAGAGCCACTTTTCGTTCCGCATCATTGATTTCCACAGCAATTTTCTTTGATTCCTCCTCCTCGGCTGCTTTGAGCCTTGTCCGTTCTCTGACTTGCTCCTCTTAATAACATCAATGGAAGGTAGCTCAGTAATTCCCCAGGAGAAAACTTACCCTTGATGGACTTCCAAACCAGTTTAATGTCCCTATAGATCTTTCGCTTCTCATCCCTGGCCTCGCGTCGATCGGCTTTCCCACTTTGCTGCTTCGTTCTCAGAGCTTTGCGGTCAGCGGCCTTCCTCTTTTTCGCGCGCAAAACCCGTCTTTCTATCTCATCATCCGGTAAATCCCACAGTGTAAGCCAGTCTTCTTCGCCATCCGGGATTGATAGACCCTCAGGCAACGTGGGCTTAGGTGGAGGTGAATAAGTTTGCAATGCTGCTTGCCTTCGTTGCTGCGCCTTCGATAGTTTCTTGGGCTTTCGTTGAGATTGAACGTCGCTGATCTGTGCTGTTTCTTCAAGTTGTATATCATCATGATTATTTGGCTGCTCTAGGGGGATAGCAGCCTTGGCGGCCTCTCTCTCCTGCCGCCTCCGGATTGACTCAGCCGAAACAACAGAGCCATCCTGTTGTAAGACTACAGCGCCAACATTGAAAATGAGCCCAGAAGGATCGTGTACTGCTGCGAGCCGCTGAGCCTGCTTGATGGCTGCGTCCTGGATTCTCCGTCTCTCCAATTGAATATCCCTCAGTCGATTCCTCTCAGCATTTTTGTTGTACTTGTCCGGATTTCTGGTCTTGCATTTGCTGTCAGCGGTCTGAGATTGTTCCCACATGCATCAGACTGACCATGCGCCGGAGTATTGTTGCGTTCAGCTTCCGTTGTTTCTTCTCGTCGGCCTTCCGAAGTCTCTTTTCACGACGTGCTGCCACACGATACTCGTGCAATCGCTTCTTCCTTTCCAAATCCTTGGCTGTGTAATTGGTGTCAGTCCACCGTCTTTGAATTCCTCGAGCAACGGGAAACCTTTTGCATCTTGGACTCCAGTCGCCAAGCCTGGATCACTTTCTTCAATTGACATAGCTCGTGCCGCGGTCACAGAGATTTCTTTAAATCAAAGATGATGTCTATTGCATCAAATGACGATTTAGGATAATCAGGAGATTTCGCTTTAATTCAAGTAAGAAGTGCGGTCAGTTTATAGCCCACAGCCGAGGCAGCCGCCGAAACAGGAACTTTTACCCTATCTAATCGCATGGTCCTCGCTTCCCTTACCGCGACTCATATGCCTCTATATCACAGCAACATAATTTAACATACCGGAATCCAGAACGTCTACATGAGTATCAGTAGTGGCTTACTAACTTCAGTTACTGCTTATTCTGACAATTTTCCTCTTTTTCCGTTTGAGTATTGGAACATCAGACTCGACCTTGTTCGAGGATATAGCCTGTGTAGGTGCGGTTAGATCAACTCCAGTATCTGACGGAGAAGTCATGGAGTTATGCTTTAATTCCTGCTTCTTGATCTTCTTCTTCTTCTTCTTCACCAAGGTTCCTTCGGGGGATACACCTTCAGACAGGTTGACTCTTTCTGACGCTCGCTGCATTTCTAATCGAAGTCGCTCAACTTCTTGCAGTGCCTTGGCCATGTCAGCATCCTCGTTTTCATCTTCCTTGTATTCTAATTGCGAGTGTGCCAGAGGCATCCTTCCTTCCAATGCTGAGCTCCCTAATCCGCTTGAATCAACTTCAAGAAGCGACTTCTTGGATACGTCGTGTCTCCGCCTTCTATTGCTAGAGTTTGCCCCGGAAGCTCTCGTAGTGGCACATAGGGGCTCAAATGAATCGTCCGTATCAACATTTTCGTCTGTGGCAATGTGATAAGCCTTTAGATGCTTCACCTTCGGATTAGATCGCGCTAATTCAGGGAAGTCAGGATTACTTGGCTTATCACTCAAGTCAAGATTCAAGATGGGGATTGAGTCGACATCGACGCCATCGCCGTTTGTAGTCCTGATGATATCGTGGAAAGGAGTTGAAGAGCCAGAGGAATGCTGCTCGCCGGCAATATAAAAAGGATCGTCTTTGTTCTTCAATTGCCGCTCCAAACGCCGTTGGACACTGAGCCTTGAGTCCATATCAGAATATTCTGTATTCTGATACGATGATGTGCTAGGATCAACTATTGGGAGCTTCTCGATTGCAGGCTCGATACCGCTCGTCTTTTGTTTCGGCGGCTGACTGTAAAAGATTTCAAAATCTATAGTCTCTAGGCCCTGCGCGATTCCTTCATCCTCCCCCTGATGCAGCAAATTAGCTAGATCATGGTTCAAAGGCATATCCAGCTGAAGATCACGTGGAAGTGGTACTCGTCCTTGAGCTGATGGAGCAACAGGATTCAGGTCGGAACGACCAAAAAGTTGCGGCATCGCTTGCGTCAAAAGCAGAGGCCAGTGGTCGCTGTCCTTGGCATGATCTTCGACTGCCTGCGAGGCTAGTCTCACAAGTTCAACTAGCTCCACAGCTCTTTCCTGTAAATCTAGGCTAACACTCTGTGTTAGGGGCTCAAGAAAATATAACAGCTTTGCCATGAGTAACGACATGGCTGTCTGGCGTTCCAAAGTCCACTCCTCAGACGCTCGTGTGACAAGGGAGACTATGAGTTTTGGGATAGCCTGTAGGTAGGCACATGTGACCGCGTATGGTCGTGTCGCAATGTTTGCTTGTGTGAGAGTAGCAAGCGTTCCGTCAAGATCAACGAGTTGTTCTGCATACTCTCCCACTACCCAGGCAGCAAAAGGAATTGCGCCACCGCCAACATCGGGGCTAGAGTGTACGGTCGATTGCTCTTCTGCTTCAAGCAACAAAGATGCCGCAGCGTGGACAGCCTCCGGTCTTATAGAACGCACTCGGACGGCTACATTGCGAAGTTCTCGGCCAATATCAGCCAAAACCTCATCGCCTGTTACCGCACGGACGGGACTTGAGGCGTTATTCAATCCCTTGCCTTTGGAGCGCGAACTTGATTCTACGGGTACAAATTTGGCCAACTGCACCAGGGCTTGGATGTACCATTCAAAATCGGAAATGTTACTATAGGTGTCTTTCATGCACATGTCGAGTATTTGTCTTATTGTCGCCATTCGATATTCGAGTGTGAGCGCAGAGCTGCCCTCAAGCAAGTCGTCAGATTGTCGGAGGATTTGATCCGAATCCTCGTTGTCTGTATCTCCTGCAGGTTCAGTTTTGGTCGCGGTGTTGCGACTCATGTCATCTCTACCATTACTATACGACGCTCGACGAAGCTGTTGCAGTAGCTGATCCACCAGCTCAAGCAGGTTATCCTTGTTGACCATGCCGGCGCTAAGCTCCAAAGCCTGCAAGCGTATAGATACATCAGCATCATCAATGCAGCTCATGATCACGTCTTGATGATGAGAAACAAGGCCAGGATAAGAGTGCAAGATTTTCTTGAATGCAAGTAGTGCAACGTATTTCACTGGAGTAAATAAGCTTAGTAATTGCAAGTCCCTGGTAAACACTTACGATTTGGGTCGCCTTCGACTATGATCATGCCGCGAAGTTTGTCAGCGCATAAAGAAGCGATCTCTTCCTTTTCACGAACGCCATCCACGCTTTCCAAGATGCCTCCTTGTACGATGCCATTGATGCATTCATAGAGAAGTGACATCGCAGGAGTGGTGCGAATCAACGCAGCCAAAGGAGGGAGCAGCTTCTTGATCAAGCGCGGTTCAAGGGGAGTCAAGGTTGCAAACTATGCCGACTTCAATTTGAGACCTTGATCAAATGGATCCGCAACTGACCAGTTTGATGATCTTAATCGCCATCCAGTTGTTGCCCCCATCAACGAGAAGCTCAAACAGGCGAGGTGCGAGCGGTAAGAAGTCTCGAGGCCTCCTCCAGCCAAGCTCGCACACAACGTTAATCACAGCTGCTGTGACGCTGGAATCTTCATCTGAGTCCATAAGTAAGTCTTTGATCTTGGGCCATGCTGGTCGCAAAGTCTCCGGATAGACTAATGCTAAACGGTAAAGCGCTACGACAGTCTTTTTCCGGACATTTGGATTAGAGTGTGACAGTCTTGGTAAGAGGTCAGAAAGCAGGGAAAGCGCCAAAGAGGAGGTGATAACATGAGGCAAAGTTATTAGGGGCAGTACAACGGTAGGTATTGAAGATGAGGTAATATCCTGGGCATGGTGTCAACATGGAATCCACGAGTAGGTCATGTCATTATTGTAACCTTCTTCAGTAAATTGGTAGCAAGCATTAGGACTTCTGTATCAGGGCGAAAGCTCTGAACCGCTCCAAGATATCCAACTCGTTTCTGCAGGTATTTGGGGGAAGACATAACCTCTAGTACATGGAAGGAGGCCCATGACATGTCGTGACCGAACATTTCGAGGTAGATTAGCTTTAAAAGCGCTGTGGCCTTGAGGTCTGTTTTGACATTAATCAGCTGCTACAGGACTCCCCTTGATCAAAGTTACCCATGTCTGAACCACGTATCTCTGTACGGCATTCTCGGAGGCTGTTTTGGATATACTCCCTCTCGCTGCCCTTGTGGTTTCGAAGGCCCCTAATGAGGTCGTACAAGGATTTCTCGAACCTTTCTGGACGTTAGAACAAACTTTGTAGGGTGGGCACATGCCAGGTACATGTTGAGCGATGCACGAAAGAACCGTTGTTCAGTCCGTGCCTTATCCAAATTCTTTCTATCCAGATACGACGGCCTCACCGTACTCTCATAGAGACTTGAAGCATATTATAAGAATTTAAGGAAGATACAAGGGAAATATACGCTACCGAGAGACTTTTACTAGTAAGGGGACCCTTTTAAATAACGGATTTCTCTGTCAAGCTTTACACTTCACTTGGTCTGCGCATCATGTGCAAATCGGATCCTTTCAGTAGCACGGAGATGCAAGTGCTTTGTCAAGTACATTGGGCAAATCCGTGTTGAAAATGGAGGGTCAATTCATTTCATACACGTTGAGATGCCTCGGGTGATCGACGGTAAGGATGCCTGGTGCGCAGCTAGTTGCGGACCAAAAATGATTCGTCGATTATCCCAATGGTGCCAGCACCCACCGCATCTACTGACAGCGGTCCGGAATCATGTCAACTACCACAGCAATATCCCCGCTCCGACTTTCTAATTCCGAAGTTCTTTCCAGGTCCCAAGAAGCGGGCAAGTACAACCAGAAAAAGACATCAGCCGCAAACATCATATCTCTACCCTTCCTGCCATCTCAGGATTCTACCGAGCTATGGGCTGGCCACGAGAACATGCTATACTCCTGTCTTAGGACCGGCGATGATAAAACCGCGCATTTCTGTTTGGAGAGGCTCACAGAACGATTCGGAGTGGATGATGAACGTATAATGGGTTTGCGAGGGTTGTACCAAGAAGCTATGGCCGAGAATACGTCAGCACTCATGGAAGTACTGCATGAGTATGACGAGATCCTTGCTGAGAATCCTACAAATACTGTAATGATTCATTTGAAAATCATATATGGTTGGCCAGCTTTGCTAAGTGCTCGAGAGATTGCAGCCTGTTAGAAAGCGTCGCATTGCACTCCTTCGTAGCCTCTCAAGGGAGGGTGATGCTGCCAACGCCCTGGTCGAATTGCTTGCAACTTCCCCGACTGATATTGAGTCTTGGGCCGAACTTGCCGACCTTTATATCTCTCAAGGGCTTTATCAGCAGGCTGAGTTCTGTCTGGAAGAGATCCTTTTGACTACACCGAACGCCTGGAATGTATGTCTGCTCCATCGCGTGCTTAGAAGCGTATGCTTATTCGAATATCAGATCCATGCGCGTCTTGGTGAAATACTCTTTATTTCAGCAGCCATATCTCACAATCAGATCGGTCTACTTGCGGAAGCTGTGCGTCGCTTCTGCCGAAGTGTAGAGCTGTGTGATGGATATATTCGAGGATATTATGGATTAAAGATGGTGTGTGACACACAGTTGAGCATTCCTTGGACATGCTAACTAAACGCAATTGAATAGGTATCAGAAAAACTCGTGGCTTTGATTACCAAGAGTAGTCAGTCTGTTATCGATGCCTCTACCGATGACAGCAGCCATGATCTTCCGGTTCCTAGGATTGCGGATTTACAGAGATTGAGCGAGAAAGCAGCCTTGGTACTAGCAGAGGCCGCTAGAAGTTCTAGCTGTCGTGAGGGATTGCATGGTTCGAATTCGACATTCGTCACGGATATTCTTAAATCTTCAACGATGGATCGGCAGCGGTAGATTGCATTTGGAGAAAAGAAGTGCTTTGCAGCAAATTGTGACTTACGGTCTTAGCTACTGTGTAACTCATGCGTGGACCATGTTGACGAGATGGGACGAGATGGCGTGGCCGCCAACGATCAAGTCGAAACCTTGTTTGGCTTGGTACTGGGCTAGTAAATTACACGAGTCCTGGACTGCAATTGTATGGCAATGCACTGGAAAGCTGACCGAAAGGTAGTGAAGGTTGGCGGCCACCCGAATAAGGAATTCTCCTTAGTGGGCTTGGGCAGCAGTGGAGCATTGGGTGCATTGGGTAGTTGGCGGGCACTGAGACTCGAGGCAAGCGCCCCAATGCACCAAAACCACATCTAACTTTGAGTCGTAGAAGCAACCAGAGTTTTGAATTCATAGATACTCCTTAGGGCGCAGCGCTGCGAGGACGTATGATACCCAGTAGTCGTGCCATGGGAGAATCATCTCGAAGCCTGGCATTCCAGCCGCTGTAGCCGTAGCAACCACTTGCTGCACACCGAGTCCAATACATAATGTAAAAAGCCCCCGATGCGCCGTAGCTGCCCGCCAAGTCTCAAATTCCATTTCAGCCCCACCCGCACTTCCCTGGTCAAGAATCGGTATTCACATAATGCACTTTCTTACTCGCCTCAATCAAATATCTGACCTGTCTTTGGTCCACATCAGTACTCCTGCGAAATGTGACCTTGCCGTATGATGATCTTACTCGACCCAGCTGCTTCACGCTCGTTCTGCGATGAATTGCTGACGTCCGATACATAACCGCTACCAAATCCCCATTTTGGTCAATCCATTCTTCAGATCACCAACCCTATATTCAAGTCTTTCATCAAGACTCGAAATACATTTGCCCACAATCTGAAAATTTGGACTACTAGTGTACTTACGATCGACTGCTAGTGGATTCACTATCAGGCACAGAGCGACAAACGGCTCATTGGGGCGCAAGCCCACCTGCAATCCCCGACTCAAGGCTATCTACGCTCAACCTCCTCTCAAATAGAGAAGGTCCGAGCTGGATAATTCCTTGCGACAAGATATATGATCTGATGACGTGAGTCTGTGCCAAAGGCCACCACCGTATTCTACGGTCCCTTTCGCTGATTCAATGGCATCGCACGCCAGCCTCAACATCACAATTGACCATCGTCCTACTGCTTCTAATTCGGACGAATCCTCTTCCATAACCGACGACGAAGGCTCTTCTGGCGTTCACGTATCACCTGCACGCGTCTCACCCTCATCCGTGGATGGTAGCCACCAATATTCAGACGAAAACGAAGAGAGCTGGGTAGTTTACCCGGATGAGATAGGTCCTTCAGACTCTGCATCAAGGCCGCGCACCTCGAATCATCACAGACCGATCGTTGAAGCGCCACAACCTGAGGCAGTGAGGCGGCAACCGACTCGTCGTCAGCACTCGAACGAACGCGAACACCGGCATCCCATTCCAAGGGCGCGCAGACCGCATTTACCGACATCGTCAGGAAGCGTGGACTCCAACGAGGAATGGCCGCCGGCCTTTGGCCGTGGGCCTCCACAACAATATAGCAGGGCTTACGCGCATTACGGTCACGCAACGCCCGCGAGTATTCCCAATTATGCACCGAGCTATTCTTCTGCTCAAGGCTATGCGCAGTTCCCAGCGGCAAATGTCCCACCAGGTCAGCAGCTCGTTCCATTCGCCAGCCCTCCGGCTCAGTACAATTACCCACCTTACCCAGGAGCCCCTGGAGGCCAAGCGCCGGGGTATTTTCCTCCAGGTCAACATCTGGCGCCTGCAGTGGGTCATCCAATTGCACCTCATCCTGGTCCACCGTATTCTGGTCAGGAGATGATACACCACACGCCTGCTCCAGCGTTTTACCCTTATCCACCCCCGGGGTACCCGGTACCTCAGGCAATCGTGCCTCCCACGATATATCCGCCCTATCAAGCTGTCTATTCACCTCCACCAGCAAATACCCCTCCGCCAGCTGCCGACACATCAAAGGATGACGAGAAGTTCGCTCGTATCGAGCAACTGTTTCTCAATCAAAAAGCCGAGCAGGAAGCCAAGGAGGCAGCGGCGACTAAAGCGGCGCAGGATGCAGCTGCCAAGGCCGAAGCCGATAAGAAGATAAAAGACGATATTGCTGCTGCCGCCGCGGCCGCGGCAGCAGCAGCGACAGAAGAAGCAGAAAAGAAAGCCGCTGAAAAGGCGGCAGAGAAGGCTGCGGAAGAAGCCGCGAAAGCTAAAGCAGCAGTGGAAGAGGCCGAGAAGAAAGCTGCCGAAGCAGAAGCAGCAGCAGCAGCCGCCGCCGCCGCCGCTCCGCCACCACCACCTCCCCCGCCAGAGGAGCGAAAAAAACCAATTAGGTTTAAAGATGCGGTTGGACGAAAGTTTAGCTTTCCTTTCCATTTATGCAACACCTGGGACGTTAGTATTTCTCCATACCAGCTGAATGACCATTATACAAATATTGACCGAGATTTCTTATATAGGGGATGGAAGATCTCATCCGGCAAGCCTTTCTTCATGTCGAGGTCATCGGGCCCCACGTGGCAGAGGGGCACTACGACTTGGTAGGGCCCAACGGCGAAATTATACTTCCACAGGTCTGGGAGACTATGATTGAGCCGGATTGGGTTATTACGATGCACATGTGGCCGATGCCTGAGCCTCCACCCGAACCTCCTCCGCCAGATCCCAATGCCGTGGTAGATGTTCCCCCGAAAGATGAGGCCGTGCCTCCACCGCCACCGCCCCCTCCTGCTGGTACGTTCTTAGTGGTTGCGATTGGACACCTCTGAAGAGCTTGACTAACTTCTCTCTAGGTACGAACACAAAGAAGAAGCCCCCAGCAAAATCGAGCTTTCTGTCTTGGACAGCTGGGAAGCCCAAAAACTCAAAAACTTTAAAATCGCGAAGAAAACCTGAAGGTGCCCAGCCGCCGGAAGTCGTTTCATAGTCTTGGAGATGGCGACCCGTTAGGCAAACATGATCTGTGGCCGAACAGTGCTCGATAATATCAAATTTCGCTTGTTTGCCCACGGCAACGTTATACTGGCAATTCTGATGACTGTCGTATCCTTACCTTGGGGAAGCATGGTTTTCACCTGGAAGTCCAGGAGGTTTTTCATGCTCAGGAGAAAGGTCATTAGTCATTAAAGACCGCTCTCAAAGATGTCTTGAAGGAGGTTGGATCTCGAAATTTTCAATTAGTACTCGTCCTGCTTGGTGTATAGGGATTCAGGTCTGGTGAAGATGATTTATTGGCATATATACCAGCATGTGGCGAGTGACGGCATGAGCGCAGGCGTATCGTTAGATGATCTGTCAAATCCGAAATGTTTTATCTCTACTGTTGGGATGTGTTCAGCGAGACAAAGCCGATCACAACATGGTACAATGGTGTGTGGACCAGAAATCCAATAAGTCTACCAAGCCGATTCATTCAGCACTTGTTCATTAGATTGATTCAAAAAGTATATGGACATGGCGAACGTAGGACCACGTGCAAACCAGGATGGTAGATTACCTGGCGTCTTGGACGAATTCTGCAAGATGCGCCTTAGCGGCCACTCCCGGCAGCTGTAGAGGGTGACTCATGCCGATACCTACCTCACATTCGTGATGACGGGTTGGCGAGACGTACGTTACACATATCGCAATTCTTCTGCAATCCGAAGGATTGAGCGAAATTGAACAACACCATCTAGCTCGAATTCAGTGCCTAATTATGTGCATCATCAGAATCCGTCGCGATCCACCAGAGGAGGCACCAATGGTAGTACCTATCCGTCCTATTTCACACAGTCAACCGGCTGCGCACGCAGCTTCCAATACCTCTCGCCGAGCGAGCACGAGCCCACAGATGAGCCAAGTGCAACAGCCCCGAGCGTCGGCCGGGAGCAATTTCCGCCGTAGTGGATCCCAGCAGCAGATTATCATCGCCCAGCCTTCGCCTCGTACGTCTCGTCCCAAGATGCCGATCCAACATGGCTCTTCCTACTCCTACGGAAGCGGTCCGGTGCCGACCGAATCGTTCGACGGTCCGATGACGGGTCATCGCCGGAGCTATTCGCACCAAGGTGCCGCGGCAGGACGACGGTCAGGCAGCAGCGTTCATTTTGGAACAAGCCCGCGAGCTTCACACGTTTCGCATCGATCTACGAGGGAAAAGGAAAAGATTGTGATAGTGGACGAGACTGGTAGAAGGCGAGAGAGTGGGTTCCATTGAGGTTTGGGCGTTGGCGACGTGTATTTGCCACGGGGTTTTCTACCAGTAAAGCATTTTCTTTCTAAAGCGCACAATCCATGGCAAAGCACAGTGGATTGGGATATCGGACTTGTAGCTGTTGAGATAAGGAGACTCAATTGGGGCGCAATGGTTGAAGCGAAGGTATGGTCCTGGCGCCTACGTTATCCTCGTCTAGTAAGTCTCGCCGGCTACTGTCACCTCCCTCACCTCTCCTCGGAGGCATCGCAGGGGGGACGAACGCTGATGGTGTTAGCTGCCGTTCGTTCATCCCTTTGGCATTTGGTAACGTCTTTGTAGCATCACGGACCGAATCAGGACTTGGGACCACTACTCCAAATTCGGTCTGTTGGTGTCGCGGCGGAGGTTTTAGTGTTTCCATACCAGGCTGGCTGACGTTCCTCCACTTCCCATTTTTGTGGTCGTCAGTAGTGGAGAGTTTGGATTCTCTACGTGCTGGGATTTGAGCAGTATCTGGTCCCGTGCTCAGAGTCGAAAGGAGTGCTGGCTTCTTTGGGACTGGTGGTGCTGGCTTTCGAAGAACGTCGGACGCTTTTGAGGGTGAGGGCGAGCCTGTCTGGACCTCCGATGCTGGAACTCCATGCTTTTGAGCCGCAGCGGGGGCATCGTGGTAAGCACCCGAATGGCCATCCATTGTCGAGGAAACTCTGGTACCACGACGGGATGGTGGTACCGGTTTATCGCGGGACTTTCTGACTTCCTGTGACCGAGCTACCATAACCCAATCGGGCTCAGTTGTCGCGGTAAAGGGATTTGAAGGTCGTGCCCGGTTGAGCATCGAGGTATTTGGTGGTGGTTGTGCCTGAGAACGAGCAGGGAGACCTGAGCCAATAATGAGTTACTAGAAGCACTTGTCGTCTTAATGGGTTTTTCCCCTCACCTCTCTCAAGCCACCATTTGCTGCGGTCTGAGCTTGCGGGTGGAAGTCCTATAGCTATAGGGTTTGAGAGTTTGTCATCTGGTTTTCCTCGTCCGACGGTAGAGCTTGCTATGTCATGCTTCCTCTTCTCGTACAGTGCTTGGCTCAAATCTTCCTTCCGTCGTTCATCGATATTGCTGATTGTACATTCAAACGTCGCGTAAACTGGTCGATGGTCAGAAAACCTCAGGGGCGCAGTTGCGTAGTCAATTTGCTTCAGATTGCCCCCCTTTTTAATGATTCGATCGCACCATGCAGGAATACGGGCCTTTTCACTACGCGTGTAAGCTTAGCTCAAAGCAATTATTGACAGTAAAACCTACGAAGTATCGTACTCGTCTGTGCCATTGTTGTACTTGTATCTACGGTTCGTCAGCAAAGTCACCCCTATTTTGAACATACAGTTCTGACGTGGGTAAGAAAGTTATTCGCGCTTCGGAATAAAAAGGGAAAGCATGGCCAGCAATCATCTGTAAATTTAACTGTCATCTCTAGTGTCAGCATTCTGCCCGTCAAACGGGCGCTCGGCACATACTTGATCATTTGAATACAGACTTTCCAAGTCGTTTGTTTTGATCAAACGGCGTACTTTATCGTCATTGAGACCAATTCTGTAGTTCAAATCACCAAGCCATACGATAGCATCGTGGTCATCGATGCATCGGTTTCTTTGGAAGCGAAGACCATGGCTAATGGTACGATAATCACGATTCCTTTCTTCGTAATTGGCAAAGCCGGCCGCGAGATGGGCGGTGACCAAGCATATACGAGAGTTCGCATAGTCCATTCGGATTGCTACAGCCCCTTTATTGCCCGCCATACCAGACATCCCTGTCTGGTCTCTGTGAGTTATTCATTTCCAAAGACGGGTCAGAAAGCTATCTGTACCTTTTTGACGCTAACCTCTACATTCTTGATCTTCTTCAACGAACTCGACTTCACGAAAACCATGAGCGCTGCACCCACAAGCTGCCCACTGCGCAAAAGTACGTATTCATCCCGCGTAGAATAATGTGCCTTATTGTTTATTGTTTGGCTTACAGCCTCTTCCCAAATCTGACGTCGAAATGGATCTGTTGACATGATTTGCTGAGGGCTCAACTCGATGATCTCCTGAAAGCCAACGGCAATGATTTCAGGATCTCTTCTCTGAACGGCAACCGGGGGACGGAGCCAAGCAGATAAATCTTGTTTGACGCCGCTTCCTTTGCCATTAAGGTTGAATGTTCCAGCCCATATGGTGATCATCTCGGATGTGGAATACTCATGCAATCTGCAATGTGATTAGCTACTCACGGTAAGACAGCATACTCAAGGAGATGCAAACCGCTCTCGAAGCTCGGTAGTCACATAGTCATTGATTGGATCATAGAGGTGAACGGGGTGTTGATCCACTAAACGGCCCTGCTACAAATAAACTCTGCCGCTTGAATCATGTCCCACAGGCTGCTTACTAAAAGTATATCAATCGTGTTCTGTCGGCCTTTGTCGGCGAAATTGTTAATGTACATTCTTGTAGCACTTTTTCGAGCATCTGCGATGGCGCCCGCTAGTGACATCTTGCCATGCCTGGTAAATGAAGATTTCAAAGCGCCAGTGCCGGCATATATTTTAGAAAGCGCCTCCGACGAGTCAGGAAAGATGGGCTATTTGAAGGTTGAGCACTTACGTCTCCGTTATCTGCCCAGAGGCTGGAATGCCTCATCCAGAAGTCGGCTGTTGCGCGCTCGCTGCGGTGGCTTAAGAACAATTCTATAGCCATTTGGCTAATTATAGTTTGTATGAGGTTGGTTCGATCTAAGCAGTCTAAGCAATTGGTGCGAAATACGCCCTCCTGTTGAAGTATCACATTCGATTCCCGTTGAGCTGACTTTGCGGACACATTGCCGTAGGTCCCTTTCTGATCGATTGCGTCGTGGAGAAGATACGCAAAACTATCAGCTCTGTCCTGGATGAGTCTCCGGACCATGCTGGCAGCCTCGTAACCTCCTGGTCCCTTCGTTTCGGCGTGGAAATCGAACTGTGACTGGATCAATCGATTCTCCGATGCGCCACCAGAACCTATAACCTGGTTCAAAGGGCTGCGGTGGATGTGGTGTTGATATCTCGTGGTTAACTCCATTTCTGCTGGTTTCATGGAGCTCATGAGATTAAGTATGTGGACTGTTCCATAAGTAAACTCCAACTGTTCAAAATGCTTGTCGAAGGCTGACTGTGTTGCCTCGGGTGATCTGGTGATCTGGATCTTTTGTTGGTTGGGCAAGAGTCCCGTGGCTTGCTCCCAGAAGATTGGAACGGACCCGCGCACTTGGACATATGAAAAGCAAAGGCCTGATGGATGCCAGAGCACGGTCTCACTTTCGACAAAGTTCGCAACATTTCCATCGTCATCGATGCCTCGCGAATTGAACCTGGTTCCAGCTCGACGGCATGACAGCCGAGACAAAACTGTTAGGCTGGATGGATAATTTGACCTAATACTCTTCAATGGCGAGGAGGCAGCCGTGATTGTAACCGTAAGAACAAAGCCTCGAATGGCAGAGGTGAGCATTCGAGAGTCGTCTAAAGTGGCTTTCTCATGTTCCGAGAGCCTTGATCGAAACTGAATCAATGGGTCAATCATATATGCATTCCATAGAAAATCCTCATCGAGGCTGTCTATATCAAAAGCCGAGCCCTCTGATAGTCTACGCGTGTCAGCAACTCATCCACTGGTTGAATCATACACTCACCTGTCCTGCATGCGATTGGTCAGATCGAAATCAACGCTGTAATAGAACGTGCCGCCGCTCAATAGTTTTTTAAGTTCGATGCACGGGTGACTGGAGAGGGCCTCTTGTGAGTCGGGTCCATGTGCATAAGAGTGGTCATCACCAGAAGCATAGGAGGTCGGGTATATCTCATCCTGAAATTGATAATCATAGTCCCCTCGATTAAGGCAATCTTGATTTTGGTTAGCCTAGAGACAACCTGGCAGGACCGCAGGAATTAAGAGTAACGGACAGAAATCGACGGATAATATTTTTTGAACATTCTCGTTTGGCCGGACAGTAGCAACTTTCACAGCAGCACTGATTACACAAAGGTAAATGTCTGCATCGATATTGATCAAACCGAGGGTACCGTGCATTCCAGATGATTTGACGGAGCGGTAACTCGACAAGTCGAGCGATTCGAGTGTAACAAATTCTACCGCGCACTTGGGGACGGAAAGAGAGTTATGAATAACATCCTCAGAGACTCCGTCAAAGCCTGATGGGTTGTGGCGGAAAGTAAGTGCATGGCTCCCTGAAGCAAGTAGGAGAACCCTCGGATTATCCCGGAGAAAAATACGAAGAGACATGTCAGAAGACTTCGTTGACGTAGCATGCACTACCGATGTCAGTGTCTGTTATGAAGTGACTCCTTATGTCTGCTTTGAAGGCCCCCTTCTACTTCAATAAGCAAGATGCTCGCGATCAAGCGCTACAAAAGGACACAGCCGGCAAGCCATCGAACCCTTAAAGTGGTTCATGCCATATTTGATGCAGCTTTCGAAATGGATGACTTTCAATTGAAGCTGCTTCGATAATCTGCCCATCAATTGTTCTTGGAGGATTTATGATGATGGGAAAGCAGGCACGGCAGGTTTAACCGGCCCTTGGATTATCCCGATTCTAGCCACATTATGTTTAACTGCGCCATCTATTCTTTGCTGACTTCTGCCTCCTTTAATCTCCTGAGTCCAGATGTCAGAACAATCCGAAGTTCTTTATTAGCGTTTAAGAAGGCATTTTCGAGCGTTGCAGTGCTTCGTAAGATTTCTGTTTCGATTGCAGCTCTCATGGTCAAAAGATTCTTAAGAATCTTGAGGCGCTCCCACTGTTTTTTAGAACTGGACAGATCATTCAGCGATACGATGTTGATGCCGGAGATAACCAAAATCACGTACATCTGACTTGCAATCCTATTTAGATTTGTGACAGCAGATTTTTGCAACTGCTCCATCTCAAGGTAATACTCTTTCTCAATCTTGCTCCTTTGAGCATCTCTTCGCTTTTTGGTCTGTCGTCAACATCAGCAGAGCTTGAAAGAGAACACGTAGGAATGTTTATATTCGGAAGTACCGATTTCTTCAAAGCATCAGCCATGTTTTTGACAATATGATCATCAGAGCCCTGCGATCCACGAGACTCGTGTCGACTAGGATTTCCCTCCTCATTTGCTGAAGTTGAGCTGCCCGTTGTGGCCTTGTTCCTAGCTGGCTGCCTCGTTGGAGCCATGTTTTAGTTCTCTTTGTTGCACCTTCAATCTTTGAAAGATCATTGCTAGGGGGGTGGCTTGAAATTTTACGGTGTACGGGTTTATCATGGAGTGCAGGAAAACGTGATCTGGCATTGAAATCGTCTGATGCCCCCACAGCCTGATAAGATAAGGCAGAAAACAAACCCCTTGACTTGCTACGCCTCAATTTTGAAGCGCTTCCGGACAAGATTCATGGGGCTTTCAAATCCGCGGAAGTATATATCTTTATTGTCCCACCCAATGTAAGAGAAGTAAGCTAATAGAGAAAGGCGCGCAAAATTTTCCCAGGACCCAAACAATACCGCGTGGAGTCGCTCTTCCGCAAGATTCGGTGAGAAGTTACTGCTCTCGCAGGGCTGGACTCCTGGATCTCCTCTTGGTGCAAATTGTGCACCATACATCAATATTCCTGCCAGCGTTTCCCATATCAGGACTTCCTTGAAAGACAACAATTTAGGCCTTGGGGCGAAGAATGGCGCTCACGGTGACGATAGTTTTACTACTGGGTTAGATGGGTTGCAAAATCTTCTTGGACGCCTAAATGGCAAGAACGAGGAGGCACTTGAAAAGGAACATCGAAGCAGGGCAGATTCTCGAAGGACTATTTATTCTGAACGACGCTGGGGATTCGGCAACTTCATCAGTGGTGGATATCTGATTGGAGATCGGAACCATTTGGAGAATGCCGAGAACTGTAAAACCTCAGATCCAGCACCGGAAACCTGCGACATGATTGCGAGAAGTGGAATGACCAGTCGAGGGTCAGAAAAGGAGAAAGTGAAGAGTAAAAGGAGGTCGAAGAAAGAGCCTTCACGCAACTCAAACGGCATGGCTCCAAGGCTCAGATCAACAGCAAGCTCCTCAGAGGAGAGAGTCATGGACAAAAAGGATGTGCGACACACTAAGCGATCAAGGGTCGCTGATGGCCATACATTAGAGCTACAAAAGCGTATACAGAAGCAGGAGCGAAAAGCGCAACGAAGGGCGCATAAAGCAGAGAAGTTGGCCGCAGAGCCCTTAAAACACGAGGGCCCAAGACCGCCTGACCTGCTGCCGCCTCCAAATAAGTCGAAAAAGCAGGAACCGGCAGTCGAAACAGCATCGGCAAGGCATGCTGTTCGCCAACGTTTCATCCAACACAAGAAGATGTCCCTAATGGATCAGAGGGCTTTAAATGAGGTACCGGGCTTCGCTCGATCTCCTATTTCCGTGCTAATTGTCCGACAGATTCTTATGATAAAAGCCGAGCTCTAGTATCCCCAGCTAGGCTTGGGCAAAAGCTTAGATCGTTCAGTCCAAAGCAGCCAGGTGGTATTATTGACACTGCTAGGATTGTTGCCAAAAGTGTTGAATATGTTGAAATCAATTGGATCGGAATGGACCTACGGAAGATGCTGTCCTTTGACCTGGAAAACCAAGCGTATAGATTAGAAGGGACCTCTCCTTGGCTATGTAATTTGTGCTGATCTTCTCTCGCGTTGCAAGGCTACGTACAACCAATTATATGACAGTACCACGAGAGCGGGGTGCAGTTGGAGCATCAATGTTTACAACTAAAATCACTTCAATGTCTCTCGTACAGCTCAAGCTTGCCTAAAAAGTGAGCTGCTAGAGTCGTCGCTGCTGGTGGCTGTGTTGTGTTTTTATATATATGGTTTGAAACTAGATCGGTGATCAAATAAGGTATTGTACTAAGAGAATCGTCCCATCCTCTATTCGACAGAGATTAGCGTGGACTACCCCACTATTCCTCATTATCCGACCCCATCTTTTGTTCTTTGCTGCTTTACCTTCACATCAGATTCACAACGACCAGGAACCATTGGACTCAAGCTACTGCATCATCATAAGACCAAGAGAATCACGCGTCCGCTTACGTATTCGAACTTAAAGGAACTTGATCAGCGGCTTTCGGGGACCGGCCAATCCGCCGGTCCTCTATTGCTCTCCTTGCCGGGCTCCCCCCGCAAGATTTTGACTTTCCTACCTACTCCTTCTTCTCCTCTTACGCGAACAACTTTTCTACTGATACATACTTCTCTCCACATCATTTGGTCTATACTTGGAGCAGTCTTAGAATGTCGAATGACAACTCGCCCCCACCGACTCCGTCCTCCCCCTCCGCTCGTCGAGCCTCTTTCTCTCCTGGCCAGCTATTCGGTCGTGGAACCACCACCGGGAACAGCGGAATAGCAACTTTTCCCACTCCGATTGTGACAGCCGCAGCTAATGCTCAAGCCCAACAGCGTCGACGGCTATCAATCACCTCTCTAGGCTTATCCGGATCTCCCACACAAGCTTCTGCCTTTGCCCGGGCTCGTCAAGGCAGTCTCTCTTCAAGCGGCACTTCTTACAATCCCTCAATCGACGAGAATGCAATCGAGGAAGGTGACGCATCCCCCATGTCCACCTCTCCTCATGCACCTATTGGTCGCCGCTTAAGTTCAGGGGCACGTGCGCTCCGGGATGTCAGAATTGGCTCTGGGAATGCAAATGGTAGATCTCCCACCGGCCCGACAAGTGCCCCGTCTGTCAAAGGGCGAGGTTTGTCTTCTTTACTTCCACGACTTCACCCTCGCTCGTCGTTCCTGGATCGGCTAATTGAGAGTTGTGTTTAGGCGAAGCCTTCAATTGGTCCGAGCAGCTACGTAATCGTGCCGAGAGGTCATCTTCAATTACCAGCCCTTCTACCTCCGCTCCGGCAGTCTCAGCTCGCGAGCGGCAAGCAGCCACCGCCTCTGCTCCACCAGTCGAAGTCGCAGCTAAGCCACCTCCCAAGCCGGAGAGAGTCCCCGATCATTTCCAGGAGAGAATTCTAAAGGGTGACTTTTACATTGACTGATTGAGCGGTTGAGGTTGAGCGCTACTCACCCGTGTGGGAATCCACCAATGTTCACCTTCGCAAATCATCTCGGACGAGACTTCCGCCAGCCAGAGACAAGATGACCACCTTTGACTTGTTATGATTCGCAGCATTTATCAACATTGGTCTATGATGCAAAGCATCTTGACTGTAATTTTAGGTGCCACGGACTCTTCCGCTGGCAGGGCGTATTGGAAACAAGCGCTAGTCGCTGAATACGATTGTACAACAGGTATTGCAGGACATGGAGCAGAGAGGCAATTCTCGGAGCTCCATGTTCATCACTTTGATGTTTATGGTGTGAAGTTTACTGTGTCACTGGTGACGACAGCCAGATAAGCATCATTTTTCCCCACATCAAAGCAGGTATCATATCTACAATGGAAGCCAAGCTACCAACCCTGCTTTTAGCTTATCTGATATAATATTACGGTGCTATACTCATACGGTAGATTGCCAAAAATATATACCAGAGCTGTTCTTCACATCTGGAGTTGCTTTCATCTCAAAGGGTGTCATTGATTCTTTTGCATTACGGATCGCGCGAGGAACTTCGATTCTCCATATTGAATGCTATGTTGTGCTTTGTGAACACCAAGTAATTGGAAAAGGCGAAACAACAAATTCTTCCTTTGCAATTACCTCCGATTTTCATGTGGCATCCCTGGGATTCCACTCCTCGATCTCTTGATCGCATAGCGACCGTAACGACGTGAGCTTTCTCGACCAAGTTCAGTTTGCTCTATCGCCTCTTCAAAATACTCCTCTGTCGAACACAAATATTTTCCGTCCGCTGTATGGAGAAGGGGAACGTCCCCATTGATGATCACCAATGACGTTCCAGTTTCCCCGCACGGAGGAAACTATCACTTACTGAGAGGGGGTGCGACGTCAGACTGAGGACCTTTAGCTTTTGTAGCCTCGGTATTCATTGCAAGGCATACAAATATTTTTAATTGCTCGTTGTAGATACTTAGTCCACAAATTTCTTACTTGTTTAGAAATCCCCGGAAATTGAACGCGATTCTCGATCAATTGGCATCTCTCATATTTTGGCAGTGATAATTGCTTCTGTGAATTCATAACGCAACAATGGCCTCGGTAGATATTCCCAAGCAGTACAAAGCCGCCGTCTATGATGAGCCCGGCAAAGTCTCCACCAAGATCGAGTCTCTCGACACCCCGGAGCCGGGACCGGGCGAGGTCTTGATTAATATGTACATCTGTCTCCATCGTCCTGGATTGGTCGTTCGATATTTTGCTCATCAATTTCCCTAGAACACACTCAGGCGTCTGCCACAGTGACCTGGGCATCATGGAAAATTCCGTATTTCATTCCTGTCTCATCCCAAACCTCAACCCTCGTTTCAATTCCGTTCTTTCAACTCTGACTGACCCACAACTTCTTTTTTTCCGTCCGTAAAAGTGGGCGTCCCTCCCATACCCCACACAGAAAGGCCAAATTGGCGGCCACGAAGGCGTTGGAGTCATTGTGAAAATGGGTCCTGCGACCGAGCGTGCCGTTGTGAAAGTCGGCCAAAGGGTTGGTATTAAGTGGGTTGCTGGGATCTGCGGGAGTTGCCCGCCTTGCCTGGAGGGCTATGATGGCTTGTGCCAATCGGCGAAGGTTAGCGGGTACTATACGTAAGTTTCACTCTTTTCTCAGCCAGGGAAGGCAAAGGAGGTAAAGAAAAGGATGCTTGATTAGAGTATTTGACGCCAAGGGCAGAGATTGATGGATCAGAGTAGACCAGGGACTTTTCAGCAGTATGTGATTAGCCAAGCGGATTATGTGACGCCTATACCGGATGGTCTGAAGTCTGAAGATGCTGCGGTGAGTGTTTCGTTGGATCTCCGTTGCTGGGGGCTGTCAAGCTTATTCTTGCCAGCCGATGCTCTGTGCTGGAGTTACGACGTATGCTGCTCTGAGACGTTCACAGGCGAAGTCTGGCCAGTGGGTGGTGATTTCGGGCGCTGGAGGAGGTTTGGGTAACGATGATTGCTTCAATCAATCCCATTTAATTGCAATTGACTGACCTTTACCCCTGAAAGGCCATATCGCTGTACAGGTGAGTTGGACACATCGGGTACGAGAATCATATGCACATTACTGAGTATTCCGAAAGCTTGCCAATCGAGGAATGGCAATGCGTGTCATCGGTATCGATGCCGGCTCGAAAGAAAAACTCGTCCGGGACTGTGGAGCGGAGCACTTCATCGACGTGACCAAGCACGACGATAAGTCCATCGTCGAAGAAGTCGTCAAGACTGCAGGCGGGCTAGGTGCTAGTGCTGTCATCATGTAAGTACGGGGGTTTGGTAGTTGGGATCCAGGTTGTATTCCTGTGTGTGAGCTAACGTGACTATCAATCAGATGTACCGCGAGCAACAAAGCGTATGCTCAAGCGATAGACATGGTCCGATTTGGAGGAACCGTCGTGTGGTGAGTAAAGCTTACATGGTTTTCTATAAATCTTCAGGATAACCAGCTCTGACTCATATTAGTGTTGGCGTCCCAGAAGGAACACCCGAACCAATTGCGACCGCATTTCCGGGAAAATTGATAATGCAAGGGGTTACCATCGCCAGCGTCGCGGTTGGAAACAGGAGAGATGCTAATGAAGTAATGGACTTCGCTGCTCGAGGTGAGAATGGGACCTCTTCTGCACTAGACGCGATATATGTGGTCCTGACCTTGACACTAGGCGTCGTCAATACCTTCTTACGCACTGAGAAGATGGAGAAACTCACCGATGTGGGTGATAATCATCGGCAGCGGCATTACACTGATAGCTGACGAGCAAACAGGTCTTTCAAGAACTCAAGGAAGGCAAACTAAGCGGTCGTGTAGTAATTGATATGCAGTAAGGCAAGACAAAGTAAAACCAAAAAGTCCGAATTTCATCACGAAGTATCAGATATTCAGTACAAACAGCCGCTCCGTATTGTTTTCTCCAAGTGTACATATGTGTACAGTCCCGCTGGTAGAAAATGATTAAATAATGCAGGGAACCAGCCCAGCATACATTGCCAAATGGGTGAATATCGAGAAGTGAAAGGAACGGTTGACATGATAGAGGCCAGCCGGACAAAGTTGGTATACCAGTTTACGGATTTCAGAATGTACGAACCTCTGAGACCGCCAGCCTTTATTCAGTCACAACGAGCGAAAAATCCCGTCTTCTTTAATTACTGTAATATCACCCGAACCGTCTACGCTGGCTCTCCCTTTGATCTTCAAGCGTGGGCCGCCGCTGTACTGAGCTTGAGCTAGGCTCAAACGCCTCAGCCGTGTAGTCTTGAATCATCTTCTCCAATTTCGTGTAGGCAACAGGTGGATGATCTTCATCGGACTCAAGTTCGCGAATCTGATCTACAATGTTCGTAAACCTCTCGATCAAATGCCTCCACTCGTTAGTTGGCATCTGCTGAAGCCGATCGACCACGAATGTCTCTTTCATCCAGATAGGGGCCGACGCCGCGAATCGCGGCGGATCATGGATCAGATAGGCGTAAAGATTCCGATTTCGCTCTGGTTCATCATCCCTTGTTCCCCTGTCCCAATGGATGCGGTAAAAGACATCCTCATTCCGGTTGCATACCTCTTGGAAGATTTCAGTTAAGATTTCAGCTACTTTTGTGACCACCGTCGTACTGAGCGGGCCATTGGATGTCCTGAGGCTCCGAGCTTGACAGATTTGATCGATGAGAAAACGGAGCGTTCTTGCCGTCTTGGGTACATCTTGATTGTTGCTTTCTGAAGGGCCATTCTCCACATAGCTGTCAAGCTTCACGAACGCATCCCTGGCTCTCATGCGCAATTTGGAAAAGTGCGTATTGGCGCAGATATCGTGGTTTATGACTCTGCGAATGCGCTTGAAAACCGACTCATCTTGCGTGGCCAGGCGGTAAATGGTTGCTGCCAGGCTATCTGGGACATAGAAATTTTCTGGCTGTTCGTCCGAAGCTACATCTGTGAAGTCCTGGCCATATTCATCAGGAAGCTTTGCATTATCGAAGACCGAAAGCATATCACGGATTTGCTCCGCACGAATATCAGGGATGATGGGGCTGAGAATGGCTTCAACGGCATCATCTGAGTCTGATGCCAGCTCATCATGAGTTGCGTTGAGAAAGGTAGGTAGGGAGGGCAATTGGGATCCTATGACCCCGTATAACGTTGAGGCCCGTGTGATGACGTCCATGCGGCCAAGACCGCTCGTCGCTGAGGCCGTCGAGGTATCAAGCAGAGCATTGAGTCCATCGAAGAGCCACTGGGCCGAGGTCAGTCTACTGGATTAATAAGTCTGCATCATACTTACGTAGATGTGAGTGCATATCGCCCTGGTACTTTGGTAGTCCTCACAGGTACATTCGACATGTTGACCTCTTTCAACTGGATTGTAGATCCTAACGCTCACAGGTCTGTTCAACTGGAACGCAAAATAAGCACCGTGCTCTGATTCATGACGTCGTACTCGATCAACGAAGAAGTCTGCTCGGATGCCTGAGATTGCTCGGCTTGCGGAAGGAGGTGACATGTCTCGCAGATTGTAGAAAAGGCCTGAGTGTCCTTGTACGGGATTAGCAGGAGCGGGAGCAGAGGCGCCTTGAGAAACAGGAGGTCCTCCCCGGCCCCGGGCTTGACCGCTGCCTCGCCCTCGAGCACGTTGTGATCGAGTTGTTGGCATGTCTGCTATTGAGAGATGCTGGAATGAATTCATGGGCAAACAATGTCAGTCGAGGATAGTAGATATAGGGAAACATGTTGCCAATTAGCTTCCTCGAAGCGTTCATATGGTTCTCTCAAAACCAGGCAACCACTTAGGGCAGGGCGAAGAAGAGCTCTAGAAAAGACGGCGAGCTTCAGCCCCTACGCGGCGTCTGTCTCCAAACGCAGTCAATAACCACTCGGTTCGCTCGGAAGCCGCGCCAGAGACGATGGCCCGAAGAGCCAACGCATTTCTCGAAATCCTATTGGCAACAACGGGTCCCTGGCTTAAGGTTGAGCGGTTAGGGAAGCGGAGGATCTCGCGGCCGATTTATGACAGTGACTGGGGCTTGGGTGGAATGATTTGCCAGCAAAGATCTAGCAGTAAGCCATGTCCAATCTGAAGATGAAGAGGAGAGGCTCAGGGGCCATTAGGATGACTTTGACCCGAGTCCACGAAGTAAGTGCAAGCGATGGTGGAGTAGAGTGGAACAGGCGAGGATCAAGGAGCATTTCGCGTTACTAGCATCGGAGAGTATCTCGAGCTACGTCCGGATCTTTGTCCATGTTCGGAGGGGCTGATAAAGAAATTGACGTAAAGCGTGAAGATAGAAGACAGGAATAGGAAGGGGAAGAATAACAGCAAGAGAAACTAATACTAGGCGTTAGCCCGAGTAAAGCGGATGCATCTCAAGAGTTGCGGCACGGTTGAGCACAGTTTTCTTCTTCGAAGGTTCACGGACAGAAAATAGCCTTCTCCGACACAAGCGGGTCCAAGAGCAAAGTTCGCGAAGGCAAGGCAGACATGAAATGGAGATAACGTGACCACAAGAATAGACCTAGCTTTGTGCGACATTGAGCATGTCCATTGCCGTACGGATAAAGGTCAACCTTTGACCAAGAGAGCCGTATGCCTAGAATACCGTTGCGGCAGCGGTAAGCGAAATCATCAGGTCTTGCCGCGTCATATCCAATCATTATACGCTTGATACACGGAGAGAGACTCATCAATTCCTGATCGCAACGAGTATGGGATATGAAACCGAGCTCAGCCTGCTGGCTTCGACTTTGGACTATACGTTGTAGTATCTGTGAGGCTCAAAAGGTCCAGATTAAGGTTAAGAAGCCTCGAGGCGTCCCACGAATGATTGGATGAGAGAGTCTGAAAAGATGAAGTGCAAGCGCAACAAGCGGGACGAGACGTCCCATCCGTCGCTGGAGGCGTCGCTCTGGGCTGGGGCTGAGTTTCGATTCAACGACATGCCAACCTCACTAACTTGATCCGCTCTTCAGTACTCATTATTGTCCTCCTCTCTGATGACATGCCATGCCATTAGTCATGCGGATATGATCTCCCATCCTCCGACTGTAGTTCTGCAAAAGTTGAGGGTCTCCGCCATGCCATTGAGAGCTACAATTCACAGCAATGCTCCATTGGCAATTCTCTAAGCTATTAATGAGTAGGTCACTTGGCCGTTTACATCTTAAAAGGATTTTTCTGCTCCGTTCTCCGAGTCCCCTGATCTGTCAGTGGTGGATCTATCTCAGGAAAGACTTGTAGGAGGTCAGTGCCTGACTGCAATATTTAGGTCAATCTCTAAGGCGTTTACACACCAAGTACAGGAAAGATTGGGGAAACACATGATATTGACCTTCCGATAATTGTATAGTCGTAATGACATTCGTTTTTTCCTGACAAGAAAGTTTGACTCACATAGTTAACAATCAAAGATCATTGCCATATTGCATGTTCCGGGGTCCTCTCTTCGAATCTACGAATTTCCTCCGAAACGTGTGGAAACTCTCTTTTGTTCTTTCCTAATCCAAATATATCTCGATTATGTTGTAACGCAAACCATTTTCAAACCTGTTTTCTATAAGCTTTTTGAATTACAGAACTACCAGATGCTCAGCATAGCTTGTCATTTTTCGATCACCAGAAAGGTAACAGTATAGTCTTAGTTTAAAATCAGTTCTCGTTTATCTGAATCGATATTTTGGATCAGGACTGCCAGAATTCGTCTTCTTACTGTGCTCGTGGCCGTGCGCCATGTGATTGACTGTTCCCCAATCAAGTGKCCCGTTCGGAAGCTCTTCATGGTGCCTGCTCTACGACATACCGTCACCATTACAGTTCACCAAAGGAGACGATTGTTAGTAGATCATGAGCAAGCACGAACTGTGATACGCGTCGGAAGCCCATGTAGATTTTCAATACTGCAGCGTAAAGAGAGACGAAAACCAAGACTCTGACTTCTTATTCCGATCGGACACGATCGCCACTAGTCGCCATCGGTTGGCTAACAGTCGCCCGCGGATTGAAAAATAACAATAGCCGCCATAACGCTCGATAAAGATAGCAATATAAATACATCCTACTCTGATGATAATATAAAACAGATTCTTACTTTTTAGGGAATTGCAAAACCAGTCTCAATGGATCAAACCATTAGCCAAGAAACCCCCCTGCATTCCCGCCCATGGTATCATTGAGCCGAATTCATCATTCCACCATCACCATGTTTTTTGCACGTTGCCCCTGCTCATTCGCCTGCAATGCTGGCAGAAGCCACCATCGTGTACTGGGCTCTGCTGGATCAGTGCTCGCTCGCTAATCTGGCTGGAATACCGACGGAAAAAGCATATGGGGCTCCTTAATGGAGCAAGAAAATGCAAAATAAAGGATCCACTATCGCGGGGTGGAAAGCTGACCCTTGAGCGACCCGACTTCTTCCTGAAGTCGATCAATCTTGACCTCCAGACTTCGAATGTAGGCCCACAAACGATCATTGCCCTGGTTGTAGGGATGCTGGCTTCCCTCCCCACTTTGGCTGGACAGGCTATTGTTCCCGGATTGTGGTGGAAAACCGGGGGAGGAAACACTACCGCCACTTCCATGGGGATTAGGATGCATAGGGGGAGGTGCACCCGCCTGGGTATGCAGTGTGAATCTGAGATCAGGCGGTGGCAACCCTGGTAAAGAAGGCAGGTGGGGGGCTCCTGGATGTCCTGAAGGGGGCATAGGTGGTAGTCCCATCGGAGGTGGCGAATTTCGTGTACTGGTTCTCCGTCCAAACTGTTGTTGCTGATACTGCTGTGTTAGGCTTGGGGATCGATTACGGTTAATACCGGACTCGGGATGGCCTAGCTGATGACTGCCAGGTGACAATGGCTTCGGAGACTCCGTCATCCCTCCACCTTGGGCAAAGACATTTTGGTTGGGGGTTTGAAAAGTTGAGCTGCTGGAGACTTGATTGAATGACGCCTGTCTAGGAGAGTTTGAGTTATTCGATCCAGCACTTGGACTGGCCATGGGTGGGTACAATCCCCCAGGGTTCGGTTGGCGACCAGCGATCGGGGGATATGTACTTGGTTGTCGCGCAGCGTAAGATGTATGACCATCCGAAGATAAATGGTTTGGAGCGTCGTGCCGTTTGATGCTCGGCAGGCTCCCTTTTCGAGAATGTGCAGCCTCATTGTCATCGTCCATCCCGTCTGGTTCATGTGAGGCTTCGCCCGTATACATCAGACCTGTGGATTAGCGTTAGGCTGAGCGATAGTAAATCTTTGCTGTCTGATGTGAAGAACCTACCATGCATAGTTTCATCTGGATCTGGTTCATCGCCACCTAAGCTAGATCGTCGGCCAGCGCAACCTCCTGCGCCTTTGGAGTGCCTAGCAAGCGCATCCCCTCTAGCAAAGGACCGATGACATTTTGGACATGTGTGAGGTCGTTCACCGGTATGCAGCTTCGAATGCCTTTTCAAATCATGTAGTCTGCGGAATCGGCTTTCGCATGTATCACAATAGTACGGCTTTTCGTGGGAATGTGTAAGGAGATGCGACTTAAGGTTGTGATGGCGGGTGAAAGTAGTGGAGCAGTAAGGGCCTACAAAGCGTTAACTCGAAGATGACGGCTGGAGAATCTTTCAGGACCCACATTGATGTTTCTTCGTCGACGAAGGTGACTTCGACTCACTGTCTCGCCTGAAACCCGAATGTGTGTTACGTCTACGATCCGCCTGCGGGAAGTTTGGTAATGGGCCAGGGTACGTAAGAGCCTTGTCCGCACGATTATCTCCTGGATCTGTTTCTTGCCTCCGGGGTCTTTGCAGATCAGAGTTCGATTGCGGTTCATCGTCATTGATCATGCTTTCGTCCATTCGGCCCGGGCTGGCTACCGGGGCACCGTTACCTTCCATTACCTTTGCTGCAGATGTTTCCTCACCCGGCCCGAAGCTAGATGATGGCGTTGAGCTCTGCTGCATCTGAGCAATCCCAATGTGGGGCGCCTGCAGCTTCTGGACTCCCTCAGCTGCATCGGATTTTGGCTCGATCGCATTGTTTACCGCATCCGAAACATGCTCCGGTCGGTTGACACTGACCATTTGTTTCCCCTGCAGCGCGAGAAGCGCGACTCTAGCAGAATTTGGACTTGTCTGGCGATCTGAGGAAAGTTCTTGTGATTGCTGGTTTTTTCTCTGGTCGAGAAGTGCTTGAGCTGCGGTAAGAGTCGGAGGGGAGACACTGTATTTCGGAGAGAGCGGTCCAGGAGTCGTGGCTACAGGGGTGGAGCGGTTGGCTGATACTTGACTCGAGTCTTCACCAGCACGACGACGTTTACGGGGACTTTCAGGCTTGAGAAAACCGGTGGCACGACTTCTCCGCGCCGTCAATGTGGACTCTGAAGGACCGGACGATATCTGAGGCGCGGGCGAGGAGGCGTCTGTTGGTATAGCTGGAACTGCAGCTTCGGCCATCTACAGAATGGAGGGTAGGTTCTTGTCGAGTACAGGTTCTTATTGAGCAGCGTCTGTAGGAATGACGTGTCAGCTTGCATTTACAAATGTGTAAATAACATTTACAGATGCGTAAAGAATTCAAGCTGGCAAAAGGAGGACGGAAGAACTATCCGTCTCATATGTTATTAGCAGTCTTCCCTATGGTAGACTACATTGTCCATGACCTAAACATAACACTGAGCGCAGAACGGCCGCGCTAGACCTGGCCAAAGAGCAGGTACAAGAAACGATGTCGCGATGGACTTACATATCAATTGCAAAGATTTGGAGTACTGGCGCCAAAGCGATCACCTGAAAGCTGCAGATGTTTCAATGTAAGCACCCTTTCCCTTCCAAAGCGCAGCTCGGCGAGAGGACGTTGATCAAACAGAGGACGCATTCCCCGCGTACAAGGAGAATGAGAAAGCGGTTCGGTCTTTCAAAGATCCGATCGGAGTCGAGAAGAACGGGGGGTGCAAGGGGAAGAGTATGTTGTGAAGAAGCGTGGTTGGAGAATGGGCCGTCAGCTGTGTTTTGCGAGTTGTCAGCCTCAAAACGCCACAAATGTTGCGCAGGTACTAGGAGGCCGAAAGGGCAGGATGGATGAAGAACAGATCCTGGAATTAAACAAAGATTGGATGGTCGACGATAGATTCAGATCGACTTCCTGAGTCTGCTGAGCCCAAGGGTGATTGACGGGCCAAACAACAATGGGCAAAAGGCAGATTGTTCGGAACTTGCTTTGACTAAGAGACCTAAGGTTGCAGTCGCAATGCGGGAGCGACGTCACAGCCAGCGGGTGGCCAGTCAGTGCCTCGAGGGTTATGCTGATCGGCCCAGCTGGGTGGCTGAGTGCGGTGAATGCTTTTTGCAATTGCCGTTTTAGTACGGAATAGGAGTGGCTGGGGTGGCCGGGGGGCAATGAAGATGGCGAAGAAGACGTGGAAGACTGTTGGGGGGAGCTGAGGATGACTGATGATTGGATCAGTGCTTCACTAAAGTGGATGAGCCTATGAATTGCTGGGAATTACTGTTGAACGCGATTTCGGATCCGATCTAGGGCGCTTTCGACCCCTCGACTTCACTACCAGTCTTTTCCTGGCTCCATGCCATCGGATGCTATTACTACTGAAAACATTGATGGCTTTATAATCGAGTCAATCCTCACAGTACGAGATCCTTAACAGAGGACGGTCTATAAATGGCCTCCTAAAACGTCATAAGCTACTGTTTCCTACCCGCTCATCCACTCTTCGTCCTTGACTGTCATCGGTCTAAGCAGTACAAGCAGCCACGGTGACGCCGCGGCTGCCGTGGCGTTAAGGTCTGGAGCGCTCTACGAATAACCTCAACTGCTCCTTCAATCTGGCGCTGCACGAGTGCCATTGACAGTATTAAATATTGACATTAGCTGCTATACAATCTCTTGCGTACTTCTCGGTCCAAAATGTGGAAACGTTGCCTTGTAATACACCATCTTGGACCCGGCTCCAACACCATCGACGCCATCAGTCGAAAGTATATACACGCGAGCAGAACGTTACTGACTCCTATCAACTGACGCCTTGAAACGCTAATATTGAGCTGATAACGTTGTTTCGACATACGGAAAAGTGAAAAGAAATTCGTAAAGGTGTCCCATATGTCGTAAATATATTAGGTATTGACTTCTTTGATCTTTCACTCCTTGACCGGTCGAGGGTTGAGCAGAGCACCTAGGCAGAATGTCTAAGGCATCCCAGCTTCGGCTGCTCTCTGTGCATTTCTCTTCTTCGCGTCTTCCAGTGCCTTACGGACCCTTTGCTCGTGCTCTGGATCTGCGTTCGACGAACTCTTGGGCATGTTGTTGGCCTGCGCATGCCCGCCTTGAACGCCTAGGAAGCATAGTAACTTGACGATCTCATCATTCGTACGTCTCGAGTCTTCACGGATGAGTGCTAGCCGGTGTTGGAGATCTCGCATCAATTTCGTATCTTCTTTTGCCCGCTCATCCTTGAGCCGTTCAAACGTTGGCGGGTCGGCGTTGGCAAGTTTGGCCGTTGCCACTGAGAGTTCATAGTCTGCTGCGTTGAGGAGCATATCGGCAACGTGGAACGTTTGCACAATCTGTTCCGAGCTGCTCGCCAAGACCGCTGTCACCGTCTTGGCTTTGTTCACTTCATCCAAGCCAAGGCCTGGCTCGCTTGCCGGCGCTGATGCGAATGCCCGCCCAGATGCAATCCGACGGACGGCCTTCATGACAGCTTCCATGTAGTCTTGATTGGCTCCCACGCTACTCAAGTCAGCACTGTAGTAACTCAATCTTGTATCAGCCTTCTGACTTACCCTCGGAGTGTGTTCTGATCAAGAACGTCCATGAGGCGGTTGGCTCGAACATTCCTCTGTTTACAGTAGTCCGCAATCGCTTTTTTTTCCGCACGCTCGAACTGCTTTTCCAGCTGCTTGACCTTGTTTACGTTTCCGAGCGTGTACCAGGCAGCTACCTCGGTCTTCTTCAGTCGCCGATCTCTTTCAAGAACGGCCTCGAACGCTTTTTGATGTCGGATCTCCAACTTTTGGTGAAGGGCAAGTAGAGCACTCATCGTTGGCGCAAGTGCGTATTGACCATTTGCTGCCTCAAACATGTCCTTGCCTGCCAAAGTCTCGTGGGCGAGCCCACTGTATTGTTCGTACAGCGGACCAAGCTGGTCAATTTCAAAATGAAGTCGAGTCCAAACGGCATCAAAAACTTCTTCCACAAATGTCTGATACTCTGCTCGGTCTTCTTCCGTCTTGCGAGCAGCCTCTGCCCTTTTGAATTCAGACTCTAGCTCCGAGATATCACCGTATCCAATCTCATCGTCGTTGAAAAGAGCATCAATCCGCTGCTCAGATTCCCCTTGCCTGACCTGCCTTTCTCTTTCGTGATCACTTCGGATCTGCTTCACTTTGGTGTCCCAAGCAACCACATGTTGATGGATGAAAGTAAATTCATCCGGTACAGCGTTCATACCAAGCTGGAGGCCCGACAACTCCAGAGCGCCGTTGGGAATTTGACCCGATGGAGGCAGCACTGCAATCAGCGGGTCAAAGTCAGCTCTTTCGAACCGGCGAAGATCGAGCGGTAGATCCTGCTCCATTGTCGTTGAAGCTTGAGCTTGCGGTTCAGCATCCGAAGAATGATGCCTGGGACTCGTTTGAGATTGATCAAAAAAATCAGATGTGTCAACCTGGCGATCAGTCGCAGTTGACGTCGAGCTATGTTGATCGTGATTCGCTGTGACAGTCCTGGTGTCATGTTCCGTACGAACCTCCATTGGCTCAATCTTCAGCGCTGCATAAGGTCTGAAAGAAGCTCGACGGTCTACTGGCTGGTCAGAATCATCAATATACCCTTGGCTGTAGCGAAAAGGGGTATAGATAGGCTTCTCGTCAGGTGTTTGCCGCTTTGGAAATTCTCTTATTGAATCACCATTTAGACCATCATCTGTACTCTGGCCTAACGGAGGAATGGCTTTTTGCGGACCTCTCGCTTGAGTTTGCACAGGTCGTCCTCCGGGACTATAAACCTCGGATGCATCCTCCTCCACAACTTTTTGCAGTTGACCACTAGAAGCATCTAACATACTACCAGGTCCCTCTCCTGCATACGGGGGTTCTATCTTTTCTTCTACTAAACCTTTCGATCGTGCAAGGGGAGATTTTTTCAGATTGGGAGACATCAAAGCCGCTGATTGGGTTACATTGGCCTCGTTCTCCTTGGCATCCAGCGGTAAAGCAGGAAGAGCCTTAGAAGCGGGACGTCGAATTGACAAAGTTCTAGTTCGGCGGATTGGGATATCTCTGCCGGTTGATAGCGGATCGTTCTCTTGCTCATCATCTGCTCCGTAAAGTACAGCCCTCAACTTCCATTCTTTCTTTACAAAAGCCTTGAACATGTTAAGTTTCTCTCCCTCGGTAGAAGCCCGAGCCTCTTCGCGGAGCATAGCCACGTAACGATTCAGAGATGCCTTACCCCACGGATCGAGGTCAGCGTAAGGATGTTCCATTTCCTTTATTTTCGACAAAACACTCCCGTTAGACCCTATGCTTCTTCGCTTAATGGAATTTTCTCTAGAAAGGTCAAGTGCATCTGGAACCATGGCCGTCTTGTCTGGTGAAGGCTGGTGTTCATCTTCTTGCTGAGCCCTCGTTGAGTCTTTGGACAACTGCTCAGTGTCTTCCTGCTGACTGTTGGACAAAGCCGCTTTCTGGTCTTCCATAGATTTGTCGTCTGTTATCGCCGCCCAATCACTAGACTGGACGTCGAGAACAGCATTAGGCAACTCTTCCTTGTCCTGCTTGGTAGAGCTCGATATCCTAGCCCCGATCAACGAATCTTCTGTGACGTTGTGGCTATCTCCGCTCGTCTTCTCGTATCCCAGCCCTAAGACTTGTGGCCCTCTCTGGGGTTGCTCGAAGGGGAATTGTGGCAGATACGTCGTTTCGCTGCGCCCATTTCTCGACTGCTGCTTTGCGGCAGAATCTTCTTCAGCTTTATCGGATGTCTGAGTAGCTGGTTGGTCAAACCTTCCTAGTTTCGTTGGATTATTAGGATCGGCGTCCAAGTCCAGATTATGGTCAAGCTGACCCTGATGTTGCTTCGTATCCACCTCACCAGAAGTAATCGACTCAATACTATTCTGATGAGCATCGGAAAATCCTCCCCGAGCATCTCCGAACGTTGTAGGAAGTTGCTCAGGGGAGACGGCAAATGGCGGCGGATCTGCAGGTAGCTCAGAGGTATCTGTGGGAAAGGGACGCTTGACTGGAGATTTCGGGCGAATGTACAAGTCAGTATCGTCGACTTCTTCGCCATCGTAGTCTCCAAAATGCTCCCAGTCAGAGGGACCCCCGAATCCAAGTGCAGATGCGCTGTATGGTCCAAGCGCGGATTGGTACAAATTGGTTGTATAGTCAGAGGCTTTAGTAGAATCTTGGGCAATTGGTGGAGGGGAAATGTGTTGCTCTTGAGGCTCTGGGGTCGCATCAAGAAGGGAAGACGTACCAGGGACATCTTGGTTCTGATCACGGTCATGCGACATGCTGGCTGATGAATGAGGAGAATGCCAGTAGAAAGAATCATCACGCTGAGGTTGGTTGCTGGTATTGACACCAGTATGTGGCTGGCTTTCAATGTTCGACGACGTGTTGTCGGTCACTTTGGAGAACTTAGGGATACTAGGTGCGTGCAGTGCTTCGTCACTTGGGAATCTGACTTTTCCATAACCTCCTTGCTCATCGCGAGGAAGTGTTTTCTCATTTTCCCTCCCTGGTTGTGGTTCCACTATGTAGTTACTGTCATGTTGGTTCACTTCTATATAATCTGCAGATGCGCCATTTTCGGGTTGACGTCGGACCGCTGCAAAGGTGGGATTTTCTGGAGAAAATCTTTGTTGGTTGACCTTCGGATCGTTCGCAAGCGCCGTAGTTGCCTCTGATTGACTGTGATCCTGCAAAGAGCCGCCGTATCCATACGATTGGTCAAAGGAACTGTCATGTCGATAGTTGGACCCAGCGTCTTCGAGCAGCGGGACCTTCTGGGGAGGCGGTGGAGGCAGGCTCTGATGGTCAGGTTGCGATGATGTGCTCTGTGTACGGTCGGTATTGGGTGGTGAGACACTCTGTGGTATTGATGGGGAGGGGGCTGGGCTGTAGGCGACAGGACGTAGGTACTCAAAAGAGCCGTTCTCTTGAGGGGGTCGTACTTGACTCTCTAAGGGAGCAGTATGCTGCTCGTTATGACCTGATGACGCTCGAGGCTAAGAGCCACGATGCTCATGTGAGTAACCTGGTAGGTACACAGCCGAAGTAGGGATGCGCTTACCGGTAGCGGCGGTTTCAATTCGGACTGAGAGTGTTGACCACTAGAATGGTTGTAATTGACTCCCCATCTCGATGTATCAACGTTTGCAGTTGCTTGAGAATTTTGACCCCATTTTGGGTTGATTGGTGACAGCCGGGCGCCTGGCATAGGACCATAGTTGTTCGGATTGTACGAGGATTGGGCGACTGCGTGTGTTGGCGGAGCAGTTGGTGGGGGGCCAGGAATTCTGCTCTGGAGGTTGTTCTGGGATGAGAACCATTGCGATGTTGGCGGAGCGGAAGCTGGGTTTTGCGGTGGACGGGGTGGTAGCATGGGTGCACCTTGTGGTGTATTGGGCGCATTGAAACCATTATCTCCTACTACAATGAGCTTGGCTGCTGTACTTGATGAACATTATCTCGATAGCTTACCGTTCGCTGGGCCTCTGTCTGGTGATACAGCGGGGCCGTAGTAATACTTGCTTATTGGTGGCAGTATTCCAGTGCGTTGTGGGTTGGTAGGAGAGAAGGGCCTATTGTTTTGCATGGCTCACGGAGGGAGCCAGCGTGTATGTATATAGACAGTAGAAGTAAAAGCAGATCATGCATTGTGAGAGACGCTTCAGGCAGCTGTGTGTTGTGTTGGAGCTTAATCAATACTTAAAAAACGGGAAGCCTGACAATTCGCGTTGGAGGCAGAGCTGACGATGATCCTAGGGCTGAGAGCTGCACAATTTCTATTGATAGCCAATCAAATGTGGGAGGTTTTTTAAAATATGTCTTCGTATGATGCACGAGTACGACAAGAGCGTCATCTTACATGAAATCTATTGAAATGTTAACGGCAGAAACATCGGATGTAGGTGTTATTATAATAATGGCTTGGGAACAAGCCCTCATGTCAGTAATGTGAGTCTTGGATGATTACGGCCTCATAAGGTAGGGTACACATAGCGGGTATATGGTATACCGTATAAAGTGATATGCGTACATCTACTACTGAGGAAACTCACGCTAACTCAATATGAGTATGCAGATCACTTCAGGTGCCGTTACGATGGGTATGGATATATATCGCAGAGACTACCTTGTCGTCAACACACGAGGAAATTTACGAAAATTAGCTTGGCCATAAGGACCATTGTGCAATCAGGTCAATATGAAACATGATTGACTGTACGATGATCTTAGTATTGAGCCTCTTGCTCCATTGTGAACTTTTCCGTTGATCTCTTCCAAAATTAATAGTAATAATCAGAAAGGGCCAAACAAATAATAAAGCCGAGTGATTATGTTAAGGCCGATGGGCAGTAGCCGTAATTCAAAGAGTACGGTACAGTCAAAGCTTTGCAGTAGACAAGTTTGAAGTAGCCATTGTGATGTGAAGCAACCAGTGGCATGAGGTACCTAATTATGCTCATTTAGTTCATTAGCGTGATAGACGTAAAGAACGAGACTAAGTGTAAACTTACCACTTACTAGCGCATTCTCGACGCGTTCACGGTCGTGACTTCCGCCTCATCAACTTTCTTTACAGCAGCAAGACCTCACCAGCATGGCTGCTTCAGTGCTTGGTAAAAGAGCAAGAGCTGCTGCATCATACCAGGGTAAGAGCATCCCAGTGCCTTTACTGCCACTGTTTCGATCTTATTGACTTTCTGCTTCAGAGTCCACTTATAGCAMCAAAAAGCATCGCGTTCTCCACATCAACGACGAGAACGCTGATCCCGAGAGACCTTGCAATGCGAAGAACGATGTCAAAAATGGGATTTGCCTCGCTCTGGACGATTTGGAAGATCCATTTCTTACCTCCTTAGAAAAGCAGTATGCCAATGCTGCCTGTCAAGCTAAGGCACCTGCCAAAGCCATTCGAGGACACAAGTCGTCCCGCAAGGCCGATGTCTCTCTAGATGTCGCTTTTGCATCTACAAGTAGGTGAACCAAAGCCAACAAATATAGGTGCAAAACTAAGCGCAAGACAGATAATCGTGAGATTTCGCAAGTCCCTACGCCGCAGACCCCCCGACATCGCGATGCTCTGTCAAAGCAGATACCAATCACCCCCCGGCGTGTCCTGACCCCGGCTGGACGGAGTTCGACATCACGCACACCTTGCACTCCACGCACTCCAGTTACACCATCCAACATACCTACTGTTTACCATTGTGTTCGGCAGTCATTCGTCAGGAGTGCAGATCCTGGGCGACTAGTTGGACGAGATGTTGAGAGACAAGAGCTTAATGACTTCATTCGAGACAGCATCAGCCGCCGAGCGGGTCGTTGTCTGTACGTGAGCGGTCCTCCCGGTACCGGCAAAAGCGCTCTTGTCCGTGAGGTTTGTCAGGACTTCTCAAATGAGATCGAGCTTCGGAAAGTGTTCGTCAACTGTATGAGTGTTAAGACCCCTGGAGATGTTCATAGTATTCTTTCAAAAGAGATCATCGATGATGACTCGGGATCGATGTTGGACCAGGAACGTAACTTGCATTCGTTATTCACCCCAAGGAAGAAAACATCGGGTCCGGTCTACCTCGTTGTTCTTGATGAGATCGATCACCTTCTGGATCTGGACCTGGAAGTGCTGTACTCCTTGTTCGAGACAGCTCTCCGCCGGGATTCGCGGCTTGTTCTGATTGGCATTGCAAATGCACTGGATCTCACCGATCGCTTTCTTCCTCGCCTCAAAGCAAGGAATCTCAAACCGCAATTATTGCCTTTTCTACCCTATACAGCATCCCAGGTAGCTTCGGTCATTACAACGAAGCTCCGAGGGTTACTCTCAAGTGAAAAAGATATCAGATCGGACTATGTCCCTTTTGTACACCCCACAGCAATCGAATTCTGTTCTAAGAAGGTCGCTTCACAAACGGGAGACCTAAGAAAGGCGTTTGATATCATTCATCGTTCCCTTGCTCTTGTGGAGGGTGAGACGAAGCAGATGCATCAAAAGAAGATCAGTGCACCTATTTCTCCATCCAAGAGCCCTTTATCCGAAAACCCAAATCTGTCATCTCCTTCCAAAACCCGGACGTCAATTACATCCCTGGACATGATGACTCCGATGACGGCCCCACGAGCTACAATCGCGCATATTGCCCGCGTTACTGCATCGACGCTCGGCCACGGCACACATCAGCGGCTTCAGACTCTCAATTTACAGCAAAAAGCAGCGTTATGCGCTCTTGTATCGCTCGAAAAGACGAAGCGACTACCACATTGGCGGGCTGTATCGGACACACCTTCAAAATCCTCAATCAACTCCTCACCTACCATCCGGGACCTCTATGGAATTTATAGCTCGCTCTGTAAGCGAGACAATGCATTACATCCTCTCGCTGCCGTCGAATTCTGTGATGTCATTGGAGGATTGGAAACGTTGGGTCTTGTTGGTGAAGGCGATGCAAGAAACGGTATCATTAAGGGTACGCCTGGAAGGAAAGCGGGAAAGAGGGAGGACAGGAGAGTGTCTTGCTGGGTATCTGAAAAAGAGCTAGAGACATGTTTGGATGGAGTAGGTGGCGCCATCCTGAGAGGACTCTTGGTCGATGATGAATAGCTGTTGATGCTGAATTCGCGAGGGTAGAGGTCTTTGAAATTGATTGTTGAACTTTTCTTCTGCATCAGCGATTGGCGTTGACTTCAACATGGGACCAAACGAGATTCATAGCAAGCACTGGACGCCACATGGCCATTAGATGCTTCTGAAATTTAAATAATTCCGAGGACTTTGACGTGAAGTTACGACTTCCCATATCTTCCGAGTAACTTTCATATTCTCGTCGTTGCTATGATAGAGATTCCGAAAGCGTTTGTTGCATATTTTACACGTGGAATTGAGGTTACATTGCCGCTCAATCATCCATCGGCGCATCACTCAGTTGTACCCCTACCGGTCTTTCACCCTCGAGACTCGTCCTCGTTCCTGCTCCACCTGGCCCACCCGTTGACCTATTCAAAACCCCCGCTGTTCCTGACCGCCGTCCCGGAAGCCTAGACCCTCGACTCATAGAGTCTCGTTTCCCTGACTCGTCCTCGATGGCACGCGATTGATCCGCGCTCCCATTCTGCCGTATCTGCTCCTGTGGCGGTTCCGGCACTGCCGATTCTGGGATGTGATTATTCGATTCCGCGGCAGTCGAATTCTGCTTCTCTACAACCGGCGACCCCGTCCCGTCCGGGACTTCGAGGCTCGCTCTGACGGCTTTTCTCCGCTGAGAATCTGCTGCGGAGGCGGGCGGGCTGCTCGTTGGATGGATTGGGAACCTAGTCTCTGCGGGGCCCGCTGATCGATCTCGTCGGTGTGTTCGCCCATTGGTCGGAGGTGCGGGACTTGCGGCTCGAGACCTTGAGGCGATTGCACGGTTGCGAGCCTCTACGTTTGCGCGACGATTACTTTCGTCTGTGCTGATAGCGCGGAGACGCGGAGCCGATGATTTCCCGCCAGCAGTGGCGGCGGCATTGTGGGCATGGGAGCTCGCGCGCTTCAGTTCGCCGAAGATGGCTTCTTTGTGGGCGAAGAGATCACGAATGAGACGGTAGCTGTGGCGTTCGTGCATGGTCAGGGAGTTCTCTGTTCGAGGGCGGAGGATACAGGGGGCTAGATTTTGGGCGAGGGCAGCCACAAAGGGTTCTTCTGCGGACGTTAATTCAATGAGGCGGGTGAAGTGGGTTGTGATGGCGTCGAGGGTGGCGATATTGGCCAGGCGGAGCTGGCCGAGGGTATTCTGCAGGACGGAGATGCGGGCTTCGGGGGAGGTGGAAGAATCAGGGGTTGAGTAAATGGTTTTGATGATTTCGTAGACTTGGGATGATACTAATGAGTCTGGAATGAAATAAGTTAGTAAAATTCTGATGGGATATACGGTTCAAAGATCTGCCCCTTACCTGGCAATTCGAGGAGGTAGAGCTTCAGCGCACTTGCGACAATTGGTATCTCGTACCGTTCTAAAGTCTCCCTTGGGATGGCTTTCCCTGTGTTGATCGAATTACGCAGATGATGAGTAGCTGCCAAGGGTACGTCGACAAGCCAGATACCTCGTCGAGCTTCGTCACCTTCAAGATCAGGATAGTCTAAGTGGTTCTCAGCCAGTGTACTTCCTGTAGAGACATGAAACTTACGGTTATCAAGAAACGTGAGAATTGTTGTGACAACAATCGGTACTCGCTTCCTGTCTGCTCGCGCCCGAGCTTCAAGGTCGACGCCAAATGTTTGCTCTGTAGAATGTGAGTCCTTGCCCGTGATACCTGAGCAGCTAAGTGAATTACCGTCAACAGTATTGTAGTAATTATCATAAACCTGAACCTTGGGTACAAATGCTCCCGTTCGATAGTTTTCGAGGAGATATCGCAGATCTCCTAGAGGCTGAACGGTTTCTTGATAAAGCATCATGTTATCAACCGTGCTTTGCAGACTCGGAATGACATTACTGATGGCGCCGGAGAAATCCAATATTACGGCCTTGATGGCTTTGAGGCGGTCCAGCTCACATCGTTCCATAAACTTCATGTGATCGATCATTGCTTCTTCAAGGTTACATCGAAGAAGATCCAGCTTGCGCACGCCGGCTTTATACCTCTCGTCTGCTTCCGAAGATTCTCTCCGCAATCTGTCCGCTGGGGTCTCATTTGGGTGCGCATTGCTCAATGGATTCCAGCCGGATAGCATCTCTCCCATAGCCCCAATCGGTGAATCAATACTGTCGGTGGTGGAGCCAATAGAAGACACTCGATCCAATGGCTTTTTCTTTTCAGGGATCCCCGTTAATTGGAAAACCTTAGTGCGCCATTGGTAATTCATCTTCGAGCTATTGGCGAAAGTACTCCCCACACTCCCTACGAGCCTCAGGAACCCGTGCGCAATAAGATCCTGACCGATGCGCTCTGCGTAGCTTACACTTGTCGCTCCCATATGCTTTTGAATATATTCGACGATATCTGACCCAATTGAAACGTTCTGATAGACACCGAGAATGGGAACTTTGGTCTCGCGGAGCCTGATATTGTTGAGCATATGGGTTAGTATCTTTTTGACTTGTTCCTGGTCGAATGTCTCATCGCCAATCTCCAGAGGCTCTGGTTCATCAGGGTCATCTTTGTCGGGTAGCTTGATTGTGGGGGTCGGTAAAGCTTTGGGACTAAAACTTTCACTCTTCTGAGGGCTTTGAAATGCCAGCTTGTTCTCTTCTTCAAGATCCTCTACCTGACGACATTTGTTGAAATATTGACTGCGCAGCTTCTGGACTGTATCGGATTGTTTGTCATATGCTTTGACACGAGCCTGAAGGTCATCCTGCGAGTTCTGGACTCGAGCAGCGTGTGCATCGCACCATCGGCCGAAGGGTACTACAACGAGTTCGCTGATATTTGACGCTATCTTCTTGTGGTTCTTTGAGGCTTCCTGCATCTCGCCGCGAACGCCTTCGTACGCCTGTCATTTGCAATTCATCAGCGTAAGTCTTATTGCACCATACATAGCACCTGACGAACTTTACGCAGACTTGCACCGTCATCCCTTGCAAATCCACCTGTCATTTTGTCTGTGGTCGGTACAATGTCGCCTAACTTGCTACCGTATTGCTCTTCGGCCTCTGCTCGCATCCGAGCAATTGTGAGTACCTGATCATTTTCTACAACACCTTGCTGTAACTTCGCAAACAATACCCCTAGACCCCCTGCATAGTCGCCGGACCAGAATGAGTCGGCGAAGCCAGGCATCATCAGAATAATTCAATCGAACAGTCTTGGAAAATTTAAGGTATCCGAGTGTCGGTAGTGAGCGGGGATTACTGCAGAAAGCTATCCACCGTTGAAGGTCGCTGTTAGGATGAACCAGTCGATTGTGCTTCGCTCAGAAGAAAAGCCAATCAACACTCTCCATACAGAATACAGGTTACAGGTTGTCGCGTCACATATCTAAGGGGAGAAGTATGATCGTAGGTGTAAAGGGAAGAAGTATTTGTCGGAATACGTTAAATAGATTAGATGTGTATTTTGTGAACACTTTACCGGCGATATTGATAGATCCGCAAACTGCGTTTCATGGATCAACCGCTTACCCGAGTACTTATGCAATCATCGTTTGCCGCGATATTAACTGCGCGCTTGATTTCCGCCCTGGTTTGTTTACGGCTTGGCGTGCGCGTACTCCTACTCAAGACTTTGAACGGCGTCCGTCAAGCGGCAGTTGATGCTTCTAGCTACGAATTGAAAGCTCTGTTGTTGATTTTTGAAGGGTCGCAAGATATGCCGCKAGTTGTGAATCCAGCGAGAGCGCAACAGGTGTCTGCGACGACACCCCATAAACAATCACCACTCAAGTAAGGGACTACCCATCTACCTTGAAATAAAGCCATTAGGGGCAGAATCTAATGCTCGTCAATTACAGAATCCCTCTGAACGATGATCGGAAGGAGAAGGCAGTGCGCCTTCAGTCGCGCCAAGCGCTTCACAATTTACAAATCAATCAGCTGAAGGCAGCAGCTTCTCCTATACGAAAACTGAACAATTACCAACGAGCGGCCAGTGATAGTCCGAAGACGCCTCGGACGCAGGCTGCGAAGGACAAGGAAAATATTGACGATGGAGGACTGGCGATTGTTGCAAATACCGCGATGACTCCTATGAAGCGTGTGCCCATATTGGCGAATTTTGAAGAATGGATGAAGATGGCCACGGACAACAAAATCAATGCGACGAATTCATGGAACTTCGCGTTGATCGACTATTTTCACGACATGTCGCTATTGAAGGAAGGCGACGGCGTCAACTTCCAGAAAGCCAGCTGTACGCTAGATGGATGTGTCAAGATTTACACCAGTCGAGTTGACAGCGTTGCAACAGAGACAGGAAAGCTTCTCAGTGGACTTGCTGATAGTGGAAACAAAAGGGGTAGAAAAGAAGACGTCGAAGGTGACGATATGGGAGATGAAGAAGGGGAGGAAGGCGAAGAGGGATCTAAGAAAAGACAAAAGAGAAAGGTTCGATTCTTCAGCATCTTGTGAACCTATATGTTGACTTGCGATAGCCTCAGCGTGCGTCAGAAGCCACATTGGTACCGTCGTTCGCCTCCATTCAATTGAAAAAATTCGAGCTTGAGTTTTCTGTGGACCCACTTTTCAAGAAAGCTTCTGCGGATTTTGACGAAGGAGGGGCAAAAGGCCTATTGCTCAATCATCTCTCAATCGATGCTGAAGGCCGAATTGTGTTTGATAGCAGCGATGATACCAATGATGTCAGCGGTGAAGGGGAGGATGCAAGAGAAGAGAAAGAGCAGTCGAAGGGAGTGGACGATATGAAAGAACCTGGAGAAGCAAATATCAATCTCAACGCCCTCGGATCCTCATTTTTCCCCGATCTGGCCCTGCTCGATGAACACGATATTTGTCCTTCTCTGAAGAATCTCGACCTTGGAGATCCTACAAAAGCTCTGGATATACCTTTCCTAAAGGCAGCCGAGGATTGGCGGCATGAGAAGAAAGATTCGGAAGACAATGGACCAGAACTTGCAGATCAAACGGGGATTGTTTTGGATGAGGACAACGCTGCAGGCTTTGACGACGATGATGGTGTCCTCGCTGGTTTTGACGTGTCCGGCGACGCTCGATTTGGAGAAGGAGGTGAGGCATGGGCTAGGCATGCGGTCATCGAGCCTCAAGTACCCATGCACGAAGGAGAATATGAAACTGGGGCGGAAGGAAGCGGTGAAGTGGGTAGCTTCGATCCAAAAGGTAACGGTTACACGGTGTCGCTTCATCATAAGCAGGATGAAGTTGATCATGAGGACATCATGAGCTATTTCGACAATGCCCTAAAGAAGAACTGGGCTGGACCTGAGCACTGGAGGATTCGTAAGATCAAAGACGCGCACAAGCCTGCAACGTCTGCACCGGTCAGGCGAAAGGAGAGGGAACCCTTCGAAATCGACTTTTTATCACCTCTGGATTCAACACTGGCTGAATTGATATACACCCCGGCAGCTACAAACTCGTCAGTATCGTTACCAAAAACGCAATGGAGGTCGAAGACTCGTAATCTACTTCCCGATGACAAGCATTTTAACTCCAGACAGCTCCTACGGCTATTTTTGAAGCCAAAGGCTCGTATGGGTTCAAGAAGGACTAGGCTGGGCAGCAAAAGAATATATGGCTCAGATCGGCCGGAAGTAATACCCGAAGGTGATATTGACGAAGCATACTGGGCGAAAAAAGAGAACGCGGTCCACGGGACTTCCCCTGATGATGAAGCTCCTGGTGGTAATTATGACGCCAACTTCTTCCAGGACGATGGTCTGGCGGCTCCAGGAGGACCACCAGAGGACGATGATGAGTTTGCAGATGCGAGGGAGGCATTTTCGCCAGCAGATGATGTTGATCCAGGTATAGGAAGTCAAGGATCGAACGGGATGCTGTCCAGCGTAGACGGCGGTCAGGATGGAGCGTTTGGAACCCAATTAGTTACACAAAGTAGAAGACTAAGACCGGAGTACGTTCAGTACGCGCGAGTCGCGAAGAAGGTCGATGTACGGAGGCTAAAAGAAGAGATGTGGAGAGGCATTGGATTTGAAAAGGTATGTATTCCTTACTACTTCCATTTCGTTGGGATCCTAATCATTATTTAGACTTCTGAACCATCAGCTTCCACGTTCAACGCACAGAAAGACACATTGAAATTCACGTCGGTGATGAACGATCTGCAGCAGGTATACCCTAAACAAGCGATGGCGGATATTTCGACTTCATATTGCTTCATTTGCCTGCTACACTTAGCGAATGAAAAAGGTCTCATGCTCGGCAATGAACCCGGGCTCGCAGAGCTGAGTATTCAAAGAGATCTAACGGCAGAAATCACAGGAGAAGGGGAGTAATGATTAATCACGGCGAGGCGTTCGGAAGGGTACTTGACTGAATATCAAAGGCGTCTGGGTGAGGTTGGTGATGGTTTTGTACGATGATGTTTATACCAAGTATGGAGTATGCAAGCAGCGCACGAGTTGGTGCTACAGTTCAACGATCTCCCTGACTGATCTAAACCTCACGACACTTCTTCCTTACTTCAGCGTCGACTTGTGACCAGTGGATGTAAAAAGCGAAGATCCACGCCCGACCAGGTTCTGATTTCTGTTGAGTCCCTCGCGGGTCTCGCTTCAGTGCAAAGTACCTAGGATAGAACTTTTTAGGTTGCCCGGACGAAATAGATCGGGAAGGATGCGTCAACTTCGTCTACTTAAAGTACGCTTATAAGATTCTTAGTGCCCTCGTATGGTCGCCCAGGTGTGCCAGATTGCCATAACTATTTACTTTTTCACTTTTGACCTTTGACTTCAGAATTCAGGCCAAATTTCACCTATTTACCCAGCCACAGCACCACCAATACTGGTCAGATTCCTATAAAAAGTGCATGCACGGAAAGCGCTCGTAATGCGCTTTCAAACGAGCTACTTTATATTAGAATATAATTAGAACAGGATGTGTTATGAAGCTGTAAAGCTTATAGTGTAAGGTGGCTTAGTAGACGTTTCGGGCTTAACGGGCTTACGGCTACTAGTGAGAGGCTAGAAGCTTGGCGTTTAAGCTTTTTGTGGTAGGTATAAAGCGCTCTAAGCCCGATTAGATATAGCTAGGGCTTAGCCCTCCTACTAGTAGAAGCCCCCTCTAAACCCCTAACAAAACTTCGCAGTTGAATAACACATCGCCACCTTATCAGACTCAAGTATAAAGCAGCTCGTTTGAAAGCGCATTACGAGCGCTTTCCGTGCATGCACTTTTTATAGGAATCTGACTAGTATTGGTGGCGCTATGGCTGGGTAAGTAGGTGAAATTTGGCCTGACTGTTCAAAAATCAAAAGTCAAAAGTCAAAATGAAAAAGTGAAAAAGTTATGGCAATCTGGCACACCTGGGCGACCATAGCCCTCGTATTCGCATGTCTCAACCAACACTAAGGAGGTGGGTCGTACGAAGTAGGCGAGCCTAGTGGAAGCGTCGCACGAGTTTTTCGCGTGAGGGGAGATGAAGAGTATTGGGGACTAATGATGCTAGTTTGTGTTACCATGAGGAAGGTGGAGATGCAACGCTCATATTACATTTTGTTCAAACAGAAGAACCGAGTCCATGATAGGGGGAGAAGTCCTCCTGCATTATTGCTCCAGACGCAAGGCTACTGCATGGAAAACCCGAGTGCTGGCTTCATCGATTCAACGAGCGGTCGCATAGCGCCGGGATGAGCTTCGTCCGCGTCTAATGACGAGACTTGCGCCACGCGATTTGATATCGGGGACTCGGGCGAGTCGGGGTGGAGAAGTAGCAGTCACGACTACGACTGCTCGTTTAGGAGCCAGGGCATGTGAGAATTTACAAATAAAGTATCAGCATTCCTGTCCTTATTCTTCCTTGTCTCTCCTTCAACAACTTCCTTTCAGTGTTGGTAGACACACTGTATTCCACTTCTCCACTCCCTCTTAACTATTACCCTTTCATAATGAGACTACCCTTTTTCAAGCGAAATGCTTCACCTGTAGACAAAATTCAAACCCCATCAGAAGCAGCTTCAGACTCCTCCGTCTCCAGGCATGGAAATCTTAATGAGAAGCCTTTGTCAGCCACTCCGCCCTTACGCAATGATGGAGCTGCTGCAGAGAAAGTCATAGAGACGACACCAGTTCAAGAGGCAGAGGCGATGGACAAGCTGTCTGACGAGGTCGAGTATCCTTCTGGAGCCAAGCTCGCCATCATCACAATTTCACTATGCCTAAGTGTCTTATTGATGGCACTGGACAACACCATTATTGCCACTGCCATTCCGAAGATCACAGATGACTTCAACTCCCTGAACGACGTCGGCTGGTATGGATCAGCGTATCTGCTCACCACCTGTGCCTTCCAGCTTCTCTTCGGCAAGTTTTACACATTCTTCAGTATCAAATGGGTCTACCTAGTCGCCATTGGGATCTTTGAAGTCGGCTCCCTTGTATGCGGCGCGGCCCCAAATTCTGTCGCCCTGATTATTGGAAGGGCCATTGCTGGTATAGGTTCCGCCGGTATCTTCGCTGGAGCATTGGTAATCGTCGCCTACACGGTTCCCCTCCGCCAGCGTCCCATCTACACTGGAATCATTGGCGCCATGTATGGCATAGCTTCTGTCGCTGGACCGCTTATGGGCGGTGCTTTTACCGACCATGTTTCCTGGCGTTGGTGCTTTTACATTAATCTACGTAAGTGATGCTTCGAACTTGGCAGGCTTGAAATGGGGGTACTAACGTTGCGGTTTCTCAGCATTGGGAGCAGTGACAATTGTCGGTATCGCCATCTTCTTCAAGTCACCCAAGCGTGAGAAACAAGCATCAATCGGGTTTCAAGAACGTTTCAAGCAATTTGACCCCATCGGAACCTCACTTTTCATGCCCGCCATCATTTGTCTCTTGCTGGCGTTGCAATGGGGAGGTTCGCAATATGCATGGGGAAATGGTCAGTCCCACAATCTCAAAAGCTAATTGTGGGTTCATTGCTGATCTATTTCTAAGGACGGATCATCGCTCTCTTTGTCATCGCCGGCATCTTGGCAATTGGCTTCGCAATCGTGCAGTTTCGACAAGGTGATAACGCAACTATCCCAATTCGTATCGTAAAACAACGCAGTATGGCGACAGCGGCATGGTTCACGTTCTGTTTGGGAGCCTCGTTCTTCGTTCTAATCTATTTCGTTCCCATCTGGTTCCAGGCCATCAAGGGGGTTTCGGCGACTAAGTCGGGCATTATGGTATTGCCGATGATCCTGAGTCTGGTCTTGATATCGGTGATCTCTGGAGCTGGCGTGACAACACTTGGCTACTACTCGCCTTTCATGATCATCTCATCGGTTCTTATGGCAATAGGAGTTGGACTGATGAGCACATGGACCACGAGCACGAATCATTCCATGTGGATTGGATATCAAGCCATATACGGATTGGGAATCGGGTTTGGCATGCAGCAACCGTAAGTTCACTTCCTCTCCTTTCATGCTTTATTTCCACTAATGATGCCCGTAGCCTTATAGCCGCACAAACTGTCCTTCCTCTTGACGATGTACCGGTTGGTACGACCATCATCATCTTCGTTCAGACACTCGGTGGGGCCTTGTTCATCTCGGTAGCACAGAACATTTTCACCAACCGCCTGATTAAAAACCTCATCGCCGATGTACCCTCCGTGGATCCATCAATAGTCCTTCATAGCGGAGCGACAAACCTCAGGGAAGCCGTTCAAGATGCCGCCTCACTCGACGGTGTTTTGCGGGCGTATAACTCGGCAATCACGCAGACCTTCTACGTTTCCGTTGCCATGGCGGCTTTTTCAATTATAGGATCAGCACTCATCGAGTGGAAGTCTGTCAAAGGCAAAAAGGTCGAGACTGTTGCAGCATGATCCACTGTTCGCCTTGCTTCCCACTTCAAGTTCGTGTTCAAGGACACTCCCGCTTCGGGAGCTTTTTGAGATACCCAGTATATATTTTTAAAGTCTTTATCTTCTAATTTATTTTGCTTGCAATTTGATCTTGTTGGCATGATCGAGCAGCTTGAAGAACGATATTAGGCTACAGAGAAACAACTGCTCATGATGTGGAACAGCCCAGAATGAGCAGCGATCCATCTGGCTACCATATCAGTACATTTTATCTTACTATGACATGCACGTGACTAGTGTTGCAGTAATTGCCCGCAATGTTCAAGCCATGATTTTCAACGCTCAACTAGGTAAAATGCGGTCTGCTGGCTAGCTGAAATGTATGCCCCAACTCAATGGGTCCCTCGCGTGTTTTCGTCAACTCTGATCTTTGAACTTACCTAATAATCTAGCTCCCTTTCCACAGTAATCATGGCACAGGCAGCCAGCATCTACCCTCCCCTCGAAGACCGCCCAGTAAAAGAAACAATATGCTTATTCGATGTGGATGGTACCCTGACACCAGCTCGCGGGGTACGTAGCACAACCAACAACTCCCTAATCTTCTAGAGCATCTTCATTGAAACTATACAATAGGATGCTACACCACAGATGCTCCAACTCCTTTCCGCCCTTCGTCACAAATGTGCCATTGGCTTCGTTGGCGGATCCGACCTCATCAAGCAGCAAGAGCAGCTCGGCACACCCGCAATACCCGTGATTTCCCTTTTCGACTTTTGCTTTTCTGAGAACGGTCTTACGGCGTATCGATTGGGGCAGCAATTGGCGAGTCAGAGCTTCATTGGGTGGTTAGGGGAGGACAAGTATAAGCATTTGGTGAACTTTTGCCTACGGTACATCAGCGAGATCGATTGCCCGGTGAAGAGGGGCACGTTTGTGGAATTCAGGTATGGGTTTTTTGACCGACGACCGGTCAAGGAAGCTTCCACCCTTTCCGAGGTTCAAAAGGCTGACTGTATGATGCTAGAAATGGTATGATCAACGTTTCCCCCGTCGGCCGCAATGCCACCAACCAAGAACGCAACGACTTCAATAAATTCGATAACGAGCACAAAATACGTGAGAAGTTTGTTGCGGTCCTGAAAGAGAAATTTTCCGACTTCGGTCTCACGTTTTCGATCGGAGGTCAGATTTCCTTTGATGTCTTTCCTGCTGGCTGGGATAAGACATACTGTCTACAGCATATTGAATCAGAAAAGAAGATCAGCGGGGTGGACTACAAAACCATACATTTCTTCGGCGACAAGACGGATAAAGGGGGTAATGATTATGAGATATATGAGGACAAGAGGACCGTGGGCCATTCAGTGAAGAACCCGGAGGAAACGATGAAGATACTCAAGGAGATGTTTGGGTTGTAGAGAGCCGGGCTGAGAGGGTAGGTTGCGGGATAGACAAAAGTTATGAGGAATTTTAGAGGAGGTGCTTTTGCTTTGCATATCATTGGCATTAGACACGACAAAAGTGGGCCTCTCGTTCAATCGATGTATGACTCTCAAGAAGGGGGTATACTGCTACACCAATAGCATGCCCACTGCCGTGGGTCCTCATAAGTAATGTCCCTCAAAAGCAGCCATTTGCTTGAGCCCATACCTCTTATCCCCAACTCCCGTAAACCTTAACCTGTGCACCGAAACCGAGAATTCTATCCTTTCACAGCCATACATCTATCTTAACAACCTCCAAGCACCCAGAAGTAACGCTGCTGCACCCGTACAAACACCCACCAACCATTGCAATGTACTAAATTTGACACCCTCCACCCTCTCCCTCAGCCCAGCAACCTCTTGCTCGATCCTGGTTTCCGTCTCTTTGATCTTCAATTCCTGCCCCTTGGCCTCCTCCCTAATCCGTCCCTTTTCCAGATTCAGATCCAATCTCACGCTCGCTTGTGCGCGGCTGACCTCATCGCGGAGGCGCGAATTCAACTTTGCAATGTCGTTGGAGAGGCGCTCGTGGGAAGCGAGTGTCACGGAGGTGTCGCTTGAGTCCATGGCTAGGAGCTCAGAGCGGAGTTTGGTAAAATCAACTTTTTGGGTGTAGGTGCTGCGGTCAGCATCTGAGATCGAAGAGTGTCAGCTGCCTGATCGCTATGTATGCAAATCATAGACCGAAATCTTGATTCGGTGGGGGAAGAAATGGGAAGAAAATAACCTTCACGCAAGACCATTGTCCTTGTTAGGTTCTGGATAGACTCCTCGATCACATCGGACAGGACGAGCATCATGGCTTTTGATTGTTCTTCTGAAAAGCCCTCATCGTTCAGTCGTTGTACGAATTTAAGGGTATCAAAGTGATGGTCGCGGAAAAGGAAGGATGTGGTGGAAAATGGGTGCTGGGAAACAATGCTGAAAGCGGCGCGGAGAGGGTTGGGCGCATTGGTGATGCCTGAGGATTGTCGAGGTCGGGCTTGAGCATTGTGTATTTTGGATATCCAGGGACTGGGTTTCCTTCTGTCTTGATCATACCAGGGCTGCGCGATGGAGGTGAAAGTCCGGTGAGAAGGACGGTTGAATGTGGGTTGGGTCGGCAGCGGATGGTTGAACTGTGATGTAAGAGCGAATGTACGGGGTATTGTTGTCTTCCATGTTATCTGAGGAAGCAGGAAGCGCGGTATAGAAGACTTTGCCATGTTACTTGGAATATCTGGGAGCCTGTCGTTCCTCTATTCCACACTGTGTTGGAAAGCCAGAGGAAGGTCTTGGCGACTTCATGATCTCGGTTCCGAAGTTCCCGAAGTCCCCGAAGTTTCTCGGCAACGGCACTCTAAAGATCGTAAATATATACAGCTTTGCAGGCGAGATTAGAAATTTTTTAACTGCGAAGTACATGCATACGACTCGACCATGCTCACCAGCTGCAGAATCTGCCTACTTCCATCCATCTATGAAGTTCTGCGTATCAATCTTCGGATCAGCTACTCCATAGGGGCGAGTCATGCTACCGAAGAAACTAATATTAAACTCGCTCAAAGCAGGCATTTAGTAGCGACTTATGCGACTTCTTTTCTCCACTTTTGCTACTAATTACAGAGATCTATTGAATGTTTGCAAAGTCTTAAGCCACACTTCCACATGACATGTCGTGCAGCAAAGCTCACCAGCGAAGGCCACTTTGCTGTATTCAATTACTTCGAGACTGCTTTTCCATCGTGGACTTCAAAGCCAAATAATGACCAAGTGGCGTCGAAGTACTTGCCGTCTTCCTACATGTCTATACGGTTTCATAGTAGGGTCCCGATGCAGTCAAGGTCTAGTACTTTCGCAATTCCTCAGCCGGTTGCACCGTGCTTACAACTGTTTTAGCTTCGGATTACGGTAGCCACTCATCTATCTTCATTACCCCCCCTCACCTTCGCGCCGACCTGCAATGCATGAAGCTTGCAGATCACTTCTCCTACTCGCCCAATCAGCTTCTGGATGCTGCACAGCATCACTACGGGTACCTCTCATCTTTCGGAGGCTAGCCGCCGTGATCTTGCCTTCGCATTGGCATTTCACTTTCCCAGCATCGAAACTGCGCAAAATGCGTAGTATCATCGGTAGATACAGGAGGCAGAATGGCAGATTCACCAAAAGAAATCACTAGAGGTCGATGAGCTTCCCTCGCTCGAGATGAAGATTATGTGGTGTGGAATGGACTGAAGGTGCAGGTGCCAAGTGCAAGCGCCGAGTATTACTGGCTAGAGGTGGGTGTACCTATTTCTGGAGCTGCTTCAATCTGCACCGCGACCTATCACCACCCTCCCCCACAGAAGCCCTATGGCTTGACGCCCAAGCCTAAATATTCAGGATGAATCCCCCTTCAAGACCTGGCGCTTTTTCATACCGTTCGTCACACAGCAGCATTGCGAAACCGACTGTGCCAAGACGACCCTCTCTCTTCTGCCGGCCTTTCTTGTCACTGGCATCACCTGGGCGCTTGAAAAGCAGCACAGGGCCTACCTACCCGCCCATCTTGAAGCTTTCTGACCACACCGTTTTCTTTTCTTTCTAAAAGTCTGGCACACGTGTTTCTCTCCTCTTCTTTCTTTCTCACCTTTCTCAACACCATCGCTGCAGGCCAGGAAAGAGAACAACTTCAGTAAACTCTTGCTATCTCGGTTGTTAGACTTTTTCGCCTATTCTCACGTCAGCGCGGGATCGCCAACTAGCATGTCGGACGACCATCATCCGATCTTACACAGCCGCGAAGAAAAACCGACATCGAGGGACGACGAGAAGGATCCCCGCATCCTTGTGAGAACGCGGACGTCGTCCAGCTCCTCATCTGGACTTTCTCTTAAGACGCCGCGAACAGCTCGCTTTGCCGAAGCCACATCTGTCAATTCACCCATCGATCCGACCACCAACGGACGCTCTCCCTTTGCGGATCCTCCCATGAACACAAGACATCTCATGCCTCAACCACAGCCTTCAGACGTGGGATTCGGCTATGTCGCTGACAATCAACCTTCTAAGCATTCGTCTTACGTGGGAGTTGAAGTCCCCTTGACCCCGAATTCTCCTCTGAAGAGCGCTTTGAAACCTCCAGGAACGCCAGGACGTTTGAATCCTCTGAGCCCAACATTTCGAGAGGAACAGATCTTGGAAAAGCATGAAGAGAAAGCGGAAAAAGAGAACGCAAGAGATCTGGTAAGAATTCCATCATCTGTGAAGACAATTACGGGAAATCGCTAACACACGGGTGCAGAAAACCAAGACTCGTGTACGGATGGCCAAGATGTGTCTTCGAGGTGTCAGTTTCAGCTGTAGTCTTATCGTCCTAGCAATGATTTCCGCCACCTTCACTATCTTTAACGCTACCAAAAACCTACCTCCACGTGGTAAATCGACTGCCTGGGCCCCAAATCAAAAGATATGGCCTCAAATCACAATGCTCTGCATCGCTTGCGTCTCGATGGCTATGGCGATTGGCATTTTGTATGCATACTGGAGGGGCGGTCATAGGCGAGCCGAGAAAGCTGCGGTCTACTACACCGCCTTTGCTATCGGCTTTTTCGTCTTCAGCATTGTCATGTGGGCCATTGGTGCTGCTGTACTCAATCAAAGCAAGCAAACTGGCAACAGCAAGGACATGTGGGGCTGGTCCTGTAAGGAGGGCAAGCGAAAGGAACTCTACCAAAACGACGTGGACTATGGCGTCGTCTGCAGAATGCAGGTGAGCACCTTATATCGCAATCACTCTGATTGATTTCTGGCTAACCTGCTACAAGCATTGGTCCCTTATCTGCGCCTTGATTGAAATCATCATTGAAATCATCACCATAGCCATCTACGGCGTCGTCTTCTACCGCTACTACACCAAACGTCGTCTCCACAAATCCATGGATCTCCGCGACCGTGCCCGCTCAGACCTTTACCTCGCTCAATTGCGCTCTCAATCTGCACCCAATACTCCCGGCTTCCAGAAGACGCCCATGTCACCTTCATTTCCCTCCCACCTTCACGACGACCCTGTCAACCAAGCCGAAAACGGCGAACACTACGGAACCCAGTATGCAGAGAAACGCCAGTCCTCCTTCACCCAACCGAAACCATTTACACTCCAACCCCCACCAATTCGCGTCCAGCACGCTACGCCGGCGCTGTCGCAGGACGGGTTCGAGCCCATACCTGAAGCGAAACCCCAGGAGCACGTTCCGGCTGCGCCGGGTGAACAGACTTATGCTGCAGTCCCTATCCCGGGTGCTTATGCCAGTCCACTGGCGAGTCCCAGCTTTCAACCAAATGGGCATCAGAGTTTGAATCTGGGGCCAGGGCATGCGGTGACGACGGATGAGACAAGGCCTTTGAGCTACAGATAAGGAGTCAGGCGGCACGCGTGTCTCTTGTTTATATATATCGCATTCGAAATGCGCAGACCTTTTTCTTTTCTTACCATCGTTCCTGGGATGTGTCTCATCGCTCTCTTCTTACGTTTTCATCCTTTCATCGCATATATTTCTGGTGGGTGGGGTGTTTGGGGGAATCGTACGTTACTGTGTATGAGAATCTTGCTGGAGAGAAATGGAGTGCATCGCATCGATGTTCCTCTCATAATCTAGATTCTACCAGGGCAGAATCAAAGAAATCATATCAAAATTACCGAAAGTGTCTGTATGTGTACACTCTTGTTCGATGATCGTGCTGTGCCAATCTCAATCGCCCAATGTCTCATTTCTTCAATCATTCCTATCCATCCACCCATCATCCCTTCCTTTATTGTAGAGACCAAAAGCGGTCGTCATAGAGGCCCAGGTCCCTGTCTACGAATGCTCTTGTGTTGGTACTATACCCCCTTCGTCTTCTTCTTCTCTTCTTCAACACATTGAGAATTCGCTGTTCACCCGTTCTTAGAGGCCGGTCCGATCAATCAATATCGCATGCCCGATCCATCTATACTTATAGACTTAACTAGAAGAACGTAATCTTCTCGAAGAACGGGCACGGCAGAGGGGAGAACCTACCCTCCAAGTGAGGCGACCTATGAGTCGTTTGTTTCCACAAAGGAGAAGGGGGAGAAGAACCCGCCACCAGAAAAGATGAATTACGCCATCTCCAATAAAATTGAGGCGATTGAGATTTACAACGCGTGTCGATAGGGGACTATCCTCCAGTAGGCAGAGGGAGGTCCGGAAATGGGAGGGAAGTGCTTGACGACGACGGAGTGTCAGACACAGGCGTACGTATGTCCACCGCATGAGGAGAGAGAACGATCGATCTACGCCTCCTCCTACGAAGAAATAGACAGACTGTTTCGTAGCAAAAAGGAAATGGGTCCGTCAGTAGGTGGTGATTGGGAAAACGGTATAACTTGTACAAGAAAAAGTAAGACATAGTGACAAAAGGTTGTCACCTGACAATATCCAAGGAATTGCAGGCTGTCATGAGAATTTTGTACCATATTGATTTAATCCGATATGCTCACGGGATTGAAAAGGATGATTTGTTTGATGATGCTACGTAACTCTCAATACTGTCTAAAATTATTGATACTGACTGTCGCAGCTGTCAGAAAACAAATATCTGCCGTAATTCAGGATGCCCAATAGGCTACATGCCGCCGAAGGTCTTTTGTCTTTCTTCTCCCATTGCCTATCGACATGTAACATGTGTAATATTAGCATGAATAATGATGTCAAGGATAACAAATTCTTGCCCGCAAGTCAAATCCTGGAGTGTTTGAGTAACAGAAATTCAAATAGCCAACTTCTCGCCGTGCCCAACTCCCATTAACCATGCTTTAGCTGGATCCTATTTTGAATAAGATGTTCAACTGATACCACAAGCTCGAAATACTGTCAAGATCAGTCATACAATCGGATGAGAGGAGTCGTTCAACTCACCTCCCATCACGCCTTCGCCTTCCCTTTCCCTCTCCCTCTCCCCTTGCTCTTCTCTTGCTTCCCCAATCGCCCCTTACGTGGAGTATCTACTCCACCTCGCGACCTAGCAGGAGGAAAGAGCGAGGTATCAATGGTTGGACTAGGCGGATGCCAAAAAACCGTGCCACGGTAGCCTTCCGGCACAGGATTTCTAGTTGGCCATAAATGAACAGGTAGTTTCATGATTTCGTTCATAATCTCCTGATGATTTCCGTGCGTGGGTACAACGGGCCGGTTATGAGTTTGCTGAGTGCGYATGTTTCCGGTGAGACGAAGAGAGTTTATGGTGGGAAGGACTTTGACCATAGTTCTAGGATTTTCTGTAAAGATATTGTCCAGTGTGGGCGGCTCATAAAAGTTTACGCCCATGAGCTCTTTACGAATCTCATAGGCCTGCACCTGCAGGATGGCATCCTCGGTCGTTATTTGGTGGAGATTGAGATAGACATTCTTAAGGTAATCCAGGTTCATAAATGCATAGAGAGGCTGCATCCAACCTGCCAAAGGACCCATTTCGAATGGGATATCATGGATTGTTAGGTCAATAGCAAGTGTATAAAGACCTGTACACTGATCCCGGATTTGGAAACATAACTTCTGCCAACAGCGATCGTGCGAGTCTTTCCAAGCCTGGTTGATCATATGACATGGATTTCCTGCAGTGTGGTGGACTATGTGAAGTGTACGGAGTATTGACCGGGTCTTAAACCGAAGGCTGTCCAGGAATCTTCGTAATGGTGCCATTGATTGGAAAAAGAAGTCGTTCTGCCCGTAGAACATTGGAGTAGTCTCTTCATTAACCTTCTTGCTGACAAGGAGAAGAGATGCCTGGCTAGGAGAGAGGCTGAAAGGGGGGATCGCTTTGTCCATATACAAGCGTTTTGGAAGATCAAAGAGTCGACGACGTTCACCATGTCGAGCAGTGAGGCCGGGGCCGGAAGCAACGATACTGAGTGGTAGGAAGTATGTAAGTTCCTTTGGACGCTTCTCAAATTTGCTCTCACGTGGAATGAACTTAATACCATACTTGCGGCGAGGCATAGCGTAATTGTAGATGATATTACGGATTTCGGACGGGAGGCTGAGAAAGGTTGTAGGCTCCTTAGACGTTTGCTTGGCTGGTAAGCGAACGACAACGCGGTTGGGATTCTGCAATGCCTTTGGCAACGACGTAGGGGTGGGATTAGGCTGAGTGAAGCTAAATGGTAGCTTCTTTGGAGAATCGGAAGCCTGGCATGGCAATCGGACAACAGCAAGCTTGTGAGAGGGACATTTGACGGTTCCTGACTTGTCTGGGCCAGAATGAGGCTTCTGAATGGCGGTGCCAACGTTGCTTGCAGATAGCTTTGAACCAGGGTTAGCTGATGCCAGCTTGCTTCTAGGAAGAACAGCTTTCTTTGCTGTTTCAACCATTTTCTCGATTTGAGCCTTCTTCCCTATTTGACCCTTTCTAGGGCCATTTCGTTTGGGCGGCATATTGCCAGGAGGCTGTTGAGGACGTGGAAACTTGCTCAAAGGAGAAGACGAGGTAGCGGATGTGATAGGTAGAGTAGATAGGTGTTGAGTATGTGGGAAACTTGCTCAAAGGAGAAGACGAAGGATCGAGTATGTAATATGTAGAAGCACTTGGTTGGAAGGCAGCAGTAGTAGAAGAAGAAGAAGAATCAGGAAGCTGGGGGTATTTGTAGGATGAAAAAAAAAGAGAGTAACAAGCCCCAGAGTGACAATGGACTTATATTCGGTTATGACAATAGGACGAGGATTTTGTTGAGCAAAGTCCCCATTGTCCTTCCTATCCTGGCAACGATGAAAGTGGTTGGTAGTTAATCCTCAAGAATCATAAGATGATAAAAGTCCATGATCAATGGCATGGCAGAATTGAATAGACAGGGAAAGAGTGACTGAGTGCGTGAAGTATGTCTCGATCAAGGTTATGGTTGACTCTCACACTCGATCTCACTTTCATTCTCACTCAATCTCACTTAGCCTTATCTGCAACCGGCTTTATATCAGATATCAAGATACAGTATCCACTCCTGCACCCAACAGTGAGATGACTATTTTCATTTGCTAAGGAATCAAGGAAGGAATATGAGTAGCATTAAGCTACAGTCTCAAGGATACATTCAGATCTATGATCTAGACTCGTCGTTGTAGGAACAGTATACTTGCCCCTGACGATATTTAGATGGGACGACGGATCTTTCAATGAGATCAATTCTCCTTTGGCAGCATGCAGTCACCAGGTGCTGTAGTCAATCTTGTACGTAGAGGCAAAGTGAAAGCGCGGAACTCGTCAGCAGGCAAGTTGCAGCCGGCAGATAGCTTTCACGTAGACTCTGATAGCAATAGAGAGAATAGTCGAGTATGATCTAATCATAAAAGGCAACAGGAGGAAGACGTCGGAGTCGACGGAGAGATTGATGTACAGTGAGGTCATACGTATTGAACGCCATTTAATTGACGAATAGTCTTGGGTTCGTACGACAATACTTTACAGTACTCTTATCAGTCCTTTTCTCCTTTCTCTTTCTTCCCTACACTGATTCTCACCACATGTCCCTAAGAAGTCTCCCATTCCGATTGGAATCATTGACCTGGCTTTCCAAACCCCGCGCCATCCTTCCATCCGCCTTCCAAACCTACCAGTTCATCCGACCTTACGTCGCCGGCGGTCCACCTCGAGTCAATCCATCGAACCAAAAGATTAAAGTCTGGCCTTTCGTCTTCATCTTCTTCAGCGGCACCGGTGCTTACGTGTACATGGTCAAAGCCCGCGCCAACGCCGACTCAATAAAGCCTCGCAACCAACAGCGTCGTTAGCTGTGATCAAGTACAACCATTTTCCTACTTCTAACCACACAATATTGCAGCAACCAGAATGCCTGCTATCAACGCTCCAGCAGATAACCCTCAACTCTCCGCCCCAGCCAAAGACAACCCAACTTACTCTCCAACCTCCGTTTCCGTGATCTTCGTCCTCGGGGGCCCAGGCGCTGGAAAAGGCACCCAATGCGCAAACCTTGTCCGAGACTACGGCTTCAAGCATCTATCTGCCGGAGACCTGCTGCGCGAAGAGCAAGACCGACCGAACAGCGAGTTCGGAAGCATGATCAAGGATTACATCACCAACGGGAAAATCGTTCCAATGGAAGTAACAGTCCAACTGCTAGAGAACGCCATAACAGACTACATAAATAAGAGAGAAGGAGGCGCGAAGGGCTCGAGGTTTTTGATTGACGGTAAGCCACTACACAGAGACCAACGTACAGAGCTGACATAACAAAATCGAAGGCTTCCCCCGAAAGATGGACCAAGCACTCAAATTCGAAGAATCCGTCTGCCCCTCCAAGTTCACCCTCTTCTTCGACTGTCCCGAAGATATCCTGCAGGAACGCCTTATAAATCGAGGCAAAACATCCGGAAGGTCGGATGATAATGCCGAAAGCATTAAGAAACGCTTCCGGACGTTCATAGAGACGAGCATGCCGGTTGTGGATTACTTCGAGAAGGAAGGGAAGGTGGTCAAGATTAAAGCGACGAAGGGGCCCGAGGAGATATACGAGGAGGTGAAGAAGAGAATGGGTGATAGGGGGTTTGAGATGGTGAAATAAGTTGATGAATTCGACACTCCACACATTTTCCTACGTTGAAATCGAATATCGTAATCCATGCGATTCCTGATTCATGAATGGGACTGCTAGCTTGCTCCATACATTCCGTCGCTATAAACGAGTATCATGCCTGAATCATAACCATCCAAATGATTGGCCGTTCAAAAGAGTTTACATCATCTGACCCCCCTCCTTCACCTTCCAAACTCCAAGCTCGGGATAATAACGGGCCCATACTTATTCACCCCTCCAAAGCCCCCGGCCGCATCCCCTTGCACGATGAAATCAACCGCCAAACTTAACTTCCCCGTTCCCCTGCTCATATCTGTCCTCCCATACGTCCCCTGCACGACCTCCGGATCATACGCCACAACAGCCACGTAATTCCTCCTCCCCATCAACTTCTTCATCTCCCTCACCCTTCCATCCGGCTCCGCCTGGAAGATCTCCATCATATCCTCCTTCGTGTCGCTCGGCGAATTGGTACTGCGGTGGCCATTGGCGGGGACATACAGCGGTTTGTGATTATGGAGAAGCTTAAGGACGTAGGACGCGGGCGGTGTGTTGACGACAGAGGCGGAGATGATTTGGTACATTGTTTTGTGGTCTGAGGGTTTTGCGGGGTCGTGGACGAGGCCGGCGCCGCAGCAGTCGACGGCGCCAGAGAGGAAGGTCATGCGCAGGGATTTCTGATGCGCGATACCTTGGAGGGTGCGGATTAGGTAGGTGCGTTCGAGGTCCTGGGAAGCATACGAGTCAGATCCCATTATGCTTGATTAGGATATTTGAGGAAGGTTGGATGATAATACCTTTGATTCATGAGTCCATTGATCACGGAGCTCGTCAAGGACGTCGATGTCTCCAAACGGACTCAAGATTCCGCCCATTAACCCGGATTTGCCAACTGCCTTTTTGACAGAGTCAAACCCAGATCCTACAACCCCCTTGGCGCCAACCACCCCAGCGACTGAGCTTGTGACTTTCCCAAGGAGATTGTATGTGCCGGTCACTGCTTTCTTACCGGTTGCAACGGTATGAGCAATCTGCTCCGCTGCTTCCAGTCGAGGATAAATGACCGGCACTGAGATCATCCAGATGCAGTGTTGTACACTGGGCGGCAAAAGCGCTACCTTCGGAAAGAGTCCCTGATACGTAGGTCCAGCCATTACCTGGTGCTGATTCCTCTCTGATCGGCAATCCGGTCCAACGACTACCACGGCCGGACCCAAATATTTCACAAAATGCCATCCGGTGCCGGTGATGGTGAAGATATCGGTATCTACACTAACATTCCGAAGTATCTCGAGAGTGGTGTGATGTTGAAAGAGTAAATACATATCGATGCCAATCCGGCCAATATTCTTAAACATATTTGAAAATTGCATATATTCTGGGTATGATCCAAAGCCGTCAAAGCTGCGTATTTGAGTCAGTATCGATACCAGGAAATTGCGCGGGAATGCCCTCGGCACTCACATATCGTGATCGTCTAATTGCAAAACATGCGGTATCTGTGCAAACGCTTCGCGAAGATATGGTTGGTCGAAATGGCTCGAGTAATAATGGAAATATGCGTGCGAAACGTCTTCTTCGTGTTTTGCAGTCCATTGAGCGTTCTTACGGTTCTCCTTCCCGCTCATCCCGAGCCATTGCTTGAGAAGAGGGATCTCTTTCCATATCCTGTCAGCATAGATCTGATCACCCAGTCCCAACTGAACGTGAAAGCCGCCGAATTCGACATGCTTTTGCATAATGTCCTTCCACATGTAGCCAATACCGCCAAGTTTCGAACGCTCGTTGGCATTGACATTGAGTGAAAAATCATTTCCAGATGTAGCAATGAACCGCCAATTTGTCTCATGACGTCCGGCAACAAGGAACTCATATCGTGTGCAACCAAGATGAGACGTAATTGCATATGTCCATTTTGCCCCGGCATCTTCTTCCATTTGTAAATCCACATCATATCGGTAGAAGGTCCATCTTTGATGAACGGATATTGGATTAGCTTTCAGCTGTCGTGGATTTGGTGATAGATCGACGCTCTGGTGTATGTGAATAGTAGGTGGTTGAGGAGCATCGGTTACCAGTAAAATCGAGCCTAGCCATATCCCCCTTTCAAGGTCCATGTTTGTGTATCGGAGGTAGGGACCAAAATAGACACCATTTGTAGGGGCCACCTTGTACATATCAACACCAGCAGCAGGTGGAGGCCCAGAGAAGCCGGCTACAGTGGGCGTTGTAGATTGCATACTCATTATACTCTCCGGGTATCCAGGAGTCGAAGGCTGAAATGCTGGAGATGCTAGCGGCTTACTAAAAGCGCTGAGCCCTGGTGATGCCAATGGATGACCTCCATAAGTGCTCGCAGTGGGGGAGAGAGGCTCGTTCAAATTCAAGGGCGTAGGACCTTTAGGAAATTCCCATTGCGTAGATTGAGTGGGTAGATGAATGTAATAGTATTGGCCAGAATTTTGATCAAGATGAGCAATCCAGCCTTCTGGAAGTGGAGGCGGTGAAGCAGGTCCTGGACCTGCCGGAGCCGGGGATGATGTCTTCGCATACTGTTGCGTCGGCCCTTGAGAAGTATTCTGGCTAGGCTGAAGGTGCGAGGGATCATTAGGCTGTCTATCATCATTCGCAAAGGCAGGATGGCCTTGATTCGCAGCATTCGAAGTTGCCACAACTGCTGGAGTGCTCATTCCGGCCGACGTACTATGACTCTGCTTTTCGTTCGGGTAACCCTGAGCGGTGGTCGTTGCAGGACCAGAAGGTGTGTATGCGGGCGGAGGAGAAGCTGAGACATGCATCCGCTGGAAGTCATGTTCTAACGCATTCGGCGCGGAGCCTCGTCCAGCTTGGACTGGTGGTGAGCCGATCCGGCCCTGAGGAGTGGGGGCATGAACGACAGGCGGTGGTGAAGTTGCTTGACTTGGACCTTGGTAAACGGTGGGAGGCCCATGTGGTTGGGTGCCTGGTTGCTCCGTGGGCGTCCATGGTCTCCGGGGAGGTTCCTGTTGCTGTTGCGCCCCCGGGGTTGGTCTTCGCGCCTGTTGAGCACTGTACTGTTGAGCTCTCTGGGCAGCTGCTGCGTTCTGTGCTTGTAGACTCGTAAGAGTCGATGTTCCGGCAATTCCTGCTGCTGCATATCGTGCTTCAATGCCTCCTCCAGGCTGCTCGCCCGGTGCGATGATTGGACTCTCGGGCGGAGGAGGCGAGCCTCTCTGCGCTCGAGTGGTCGAGGTTGAAGCTGTAGAGCTTATCCGGTTCACTGAGCCTGGATTCGGAACGCGCAATTCACTTACCGGTATTGGCGCCGCCGAGGAATTATCGCCTGGTGGAGGCCAATACTGCTGATAATACTCTGGGTACGGATTGTTTTCTGCTGAGGGTTTCCCTGGTTCCGCTCCACTTGCCCCATCTCTTTGAGGCAGGCGTTGAAAAAGGCCCTCTTTGTCAGGTGCTTCAGGGCCTGGAGAATCCGGCAGAGGTTTAGGAATATTCCCCCTTCGCTCAGCTAATCTCGAAGTCGGCTGTGGATACTGTCCGTCTCGCCCTTCTCGAGGACGGAGCGCTGCAGGATATTCGCTCCTGCCTTGATTATTTAGATCTACTGGCGCTGTCGACGGAGGAGGTGATGATAATGTAGGAGCTGGTGATGGCCGACTTTGACCTATGGTATTTGTGTGATCTGAGAAGCCGACTTGGGGAGCTCGGCCATTGATAGGGCGCTGTGTTCGATCGCGGTCGTCTGGGTAGGGTAAAGGAGCTGGAGAACTTGATGCGCCAGGTGGTAGGGGAAAGGCTGGTGGTTGTGCTAGCTCTGGTGAATGTGAATCTCGTTTGTTGATTCGCAACGGCTGGACCGTTGGTGAGTCTGCATTAAACGGTCGTTGAAGAAACAGCTCTTCCTCTGGCTTGCCATGACGCATGCCCGAGCTCATCTTGCACCACGACCGCAATAATGGCCAAGCGATCTTCGAAATTGATCTGATCAGTAGCTAGGTATTTATAGATTCACCCCGAGGTCTGACGTTGAAGGTCGACGGTCTGCGGCCTCTCCGTCGTGCAGAAGATAGTGCAGCGAATCAGAATGGCTAGGACTCTAATGTTATTTGATGGAGGATCAGTGTAGGAAAGTGTGGCAATCTACTTGGGTCCAATACATATTCATTCATCACGAGGCTGGCAGAAGCACCTACAGGCTGCACTTGGCGTTGTAACCGCTGGGGTGGGTAACTATACCTATCCTTCAATTCATGTTGTAAGCGCCCAACCGCTTGGGAACCAATCAAAGATGTGTTGCACTCCATACCGAATAAAAAGTCAGTCCGCCGGCCAGCAAGACCCGTGACTTGAAAAGTCAGACTAGTCTAGACACAATATCCTGACTTGCGTAGACTCGACGCCTTTCATAATGAACGATATGGTGAAATACGTTCCCAGCCTCGTCTTCCCTTGTCACTCTACCGTTGTTATGAATCCTTAGTATCTGTCAGTATCATCCACTCGCTTCCTATAAATCGCCAGCGGTCAGTCTCTGGATGCAACAAGGATGAAGTTGAGGCTATGGCCCACGTACTGCTTTTTGCCCGATGCTCTTGGATCCATTTCACAACGAACCCGACATCTTTGGCAACTGCCCCAGGTATACCCATTTTTTGGGCCCACATGGGAAGCCAACCTTTGGCATCACTTGCAGTTGCCATAGTCCATTCAGTTTCGTTGTTCGCTGTGAGCACGCAGCGTTCTATGCTTGTGTAAACTCTGCGTCTGTGAATCAGCTAGAACATCTTTGAAAATGAACGCTCAGAAATGGCGAACCCGAGGACTGGCTTCTTGCGCTTCAAAGCACTGTCTCCTTCCTTCAGGTTGCGGCCATTGCTGTAGAATGCTTCCTCAAGTGGTTTGATATCAACGGGTATCTGGACGACAATGAAGTCCTGGGGTCCAGTTTTGGCTGTGATAACGAGGACTGAGAACACCCGGGTCGATAATGGGAAAGGAAGTTTATGACACATCTCGAAGACTTTGAAACATTAATTGATCGTTGAATTACATCCTCATCGTGAATTTACGTACGGTTCATCGTGATCTGTTTGTAGTTGGCAAAACTCGACTCTTCTTCGGTGGAATCATCCTCAATCGCCCAGTCGAGGACTCTATAGGTATCAAATACGTCTGGCGTATATTCGCCCTCGTGTTCGGAATGGCTGACACGGAGACTGTAGTCGAATTCCGAAAACTTTGCTGTACCTTTGTCTTGACGATTTTCATGACGGCTCTTTCTCGCAAACCAAGCCTCCTCCATTCTATCGAGTTGGTCAGGTGTATCACGGGGGATCTTCGAATCGAGCCAGGCGATATCCGCAAGCTCGGAGCCAGTGATTTCGCGCCTGAGAATCTGAACTTTGGCTTCCGCTGGGGCAGAAGATTTCTCAGAGGTAGATCTAAATGTAGCGGGTAAAGTGGAATCCATGAATTTGACAGCTTCATCGAGGATGGCCTTGACAAAGACTGATCCATTTGGTCGACCACTGACATCGATAGTGCTTGGCTCAGACTCATTGACGGCCTGCGTAGTCTTTTGAGGAGTTTCTGGTTCATTGGTTTCGTCCCTGCTTACTCGTCTTGGTCGTTTTGGAGTGACGGAAACGTCCAGAGCCGGATGAGATGGTAATGTATCGAGATCGAGAGGAGCAAGCCGTACGAGATTCCCCAATTTAGCCATTTTTAAGTCGTAATGCCGCTCAAGGCCGCCACAAGGTTTTACGTCTTTGAAAACAGTCTGCTTAAATGAAAAAATGGAAAAGCTGTAGAAATGCAGGATGGATGAATGCAATTAATTCAGGTTATCCCAAGTATTTGTGATAAGCTACTGTTGAACCAAGCAAGGATTTTTGAGATACTAAGGAAGAAGAAGCAAAATCATGTTCTAGTGTATTGACGTGTTACATTTTGAGGTAGTCGCGAACACTCGTAATTGAATTGCCACTTCCTGCATTGTTTGGTATCAAGTAGAAAAGTGTACTAGTGTACGATTAGGAGACGTGCTTATAGCTAAATAGTATATGCAAACGGAACCTGGTCAATAGACATACTCAAGAGTACGCTGAACAGTTCTAGCAGAATAAATGTGACCGGCAAGCAATGCTTGATCAAATCACTGGCTCGGAGCGTCTTCCATGTCGGAAGGAGAATCTAAGATGACAACCACAATAGGTCATGCGGTGACCTATGATTTTTTATTACGACTCTCAAGTTGTGAAGAACTAGGCTCTAGGATATTATTGATACGTAGAGAGTATCCACCCATCTGATTGGATTTCAACCGTCCAGACGCCTTTGCTCAAGTAATCGAGGACCCGGATCTTCTGATGAAGGGATTCATATCGGCGTTGAGCGACATAAGCCTCTATTCCGAGCGGAATCTCGAAACAATGATCACCAATTCCTTGCAGAAAAAGCAGTCGCTGATATCTTGGGTTTGTAAGAGATCCGATTTCTGAAAGTTGCAATATGTACAAAGGAGCAACGTGATCAGCTCAATCCCTTAAGCTCGATTTTTTCGCATTTCTTCCAGTTTCCGCTTCCTCCGCACTTGTACTTTCCTTCTCTCTCCTCCATCGACCTTTTGTCCCCTTCTTTGTTCCCACATGCCTTCTTGTACTTTGATTACAGCAACGCTGCCACTTGTCCCCTTCATCGGCTCTGCGAATGGACCCGCGATAGTCTGCGCTCCTAATACCTTGAGTCCGCTGACTGGCTTCAGTTGTCGTAGCCGTGATTCGCTGACGGGTACGTCTGGAGGTACATTGACTATGACCTTTCTCACCGCATTTGGGCCTGCGGCTACCCCTGCTGACAGCTCTTGTGGTATCTCAACTACCCGAACATGTGCAACGGAATCTTTCACATCTGTCAAGTCCCCTCCAATGCCGTGAAGCCCTTTCCTGAATCTCTCCCTCCACCAGAGGAGATAGCGCCTTGTTCTTGCGGGTTCGACACCTAATTTCCGAAGCTGCACTGATGTCAAAGAAAACAAAGATTCCCACGTAGGTATTTTGGCAGCATGCTGTGAAAGATTCCGGCCGATAAGTGAGAGGAAGGTTTTCGAGTCAGGGACGAAAGGAGTGGGAGGGGGGATTTGGTTTGTAGAAAGGAGCCGATAGTGTTCGTGTGTAGCAAGTCGAGGTTTGGCAAGGATTGGAAAGCTCGGAGGTTTTAGGCTTCGCAGCCGTACTGTAGTCAGCTTCATTGTATCTTTAAGCAAGAAACTTAGTAAAAAGGTCTGTTGAGGTCGGGAGATACTTTGGAAGGCCGATGACTAATCATGATTGATGGCCATTGGCCGGCCCTGGCCAACCGCCAAAAATTCCATACTCGAACGTGGCCGTGTACGAGTGAGTAATTGTTGCACAGTCTTGTCAAAATGGCGACATATCATTAAGTCTAGAGTAATATGTACAATCAACAACTCTGTCTTGGGAGGACCGGTAAATAGACTAGGTGGTGGCCTCTCAGGAGACGGCTTCTATGTCAAACAATACGCCAGACATTGGCTGTCATTAAACAGTCACCTATAAGATGACGCTCTCGCCTGTTGTTACTGCTAACAGGACCGAAGATGCTAAAATTACAGCACCCAAGGTCAAAGCTTTAGCTGTCCGAACCAATTCTGTCACTAAAGACTCTGATGGTGTCCAGCCAGCCTCTCAGGGAAGGGGATCAGAATTAGCTGAGCAGTTGAATGAGGAGACGAAACAGAAATATGCCAAAGGTACGTTGGCTCTGACAGATCGGTTGTTCCATGGCTTTTAATTACAATCAGACAAAAAGCTCGGAGAGGGAACTTATGCTATCGTCTATCTTGGTCACCTGAAGGCAGATCCAGAGCATCTTGTTGCAATAAAAAAAATCAAAGTGAACACGACCGAATGGCGAGATGGCCTGACTATGGATGCCATACGGGAAGTCAAGTACTTGCAGGAACTTTCTCATCCCAACATCATTGCTCTGCATTCTGTATTCTCGTCCAAGAACCAAAACCTCAATCTGGTCTTGGAGTATCTACCGCTCGGCGATCTCGAGATGCTAATCAAGGACGTCGATGGCATTCGATATGGAACGGCTGAAGTAAAAGCCTGGATGGGAATGTTGGGACGGGCGGTATGGTTCTGTCATGAGAACTTTGTCCTCCATCGGGACATCAAGCCTAACAATCTACTCATTGCTGCAGATGGGGAGGTCAAGCTTGCCGATTTTGGTCTTGCACGATCGTTCTCAGACCCTTACCGTGTTATGACCCATCAAGTCATCACGAGATGGTATCGACCTCCAGAGCTGCTTTTGGGCGCTCGGCATTACGCAGGAACAGTGGACGTCTGGTCAATGGGTACCGTTTTCGCTGAATTAATACTGCGAAGACCCTTTCTTGCCGGACAGTCGGATCTTGAACAGCTGAACCTAATTTGTCAATGGGTGGGGACACCAACAGAAGACAATTGGCCTGGTGTTTCCAAACTCGGAGACTACCTTGGATTTGATAAGATGCCTGTCCAACCTGTCCGGGGAAGAGACTTCTTCCTCTCCACCTTTGGCACGGCAGGCCCCGTTGGTGTTGATTTGCTCATGTCGATGTTGGCGCTAGATCCTCGTAAGCGAAGCACATCTCGACAAGTCTTGGAGCACAATTGGTGGACGAGTGATCCTCAGCCCACGGCGAAAGAAGATCTGCCGAAAAAGGGCGGAGGACCCAAGAAGATGGGGGACGATCTAAAGCGCAAAGGAGGGGAAGAACCAATCATCAGAGGTGAGAAGATCGCCAGGAAACTTGACTTCTCGTCAAAGCACTGAGCAGATGCAAAAGCCATATAGTCGGCGTATGCAATTCGCGGCGTTGCACTATAATGCTTGATGGCTGCCTTCAAGAACATCCAACCTCGAACCTAATACCCAGATGGCTTAACCTACGTGAAGGTGGTAAATGGCTTCTGTCACTACATGACCGATGCTCACGAACTTCGTTTGATAAAAGACAAGAGCCGGCATGGCTCTCGCCCTCTTTCTGAAGTTACACGTTGAATGGGAAGATTAGGGATCAATGCAGGGTGGTTGGGCTTGCAGCTCGCTGCATTTCCTGTGGGACCACGATATGCCAAACCTGCATTTCAGCCCGAAGTACCGTCCTCGCCTTGAGATTGATTAGTTGCATTGTCGTGCGTGCTATCGCGACGAGATTATGACTTTGTTGTGGCGTGCAGCATAGAATACTCCCACTCGGAAATTATTGACGATGGGAAAGGAATAGTGGGTGACGGATGATGTGAGTGGTAATTACCAATTAAGGATCTCATAATCTCCTCGTCCCACCAACGAACGTTGACGTTACTTCCGGTTGGTCAATGACAATAGACGCCCCTGCGGACAATAAATTAGGTTGATTTGGAGCTTTAACCATTCGTAGTATGAAGTAGAACGTTTCACCATGATAGGCCCCGTTCTGTGGGGCATGCCGCTAGTTCTGATATCCATCGTGATTGCCCATGGTTAGGAGACTTGGGAGACACGGTTATGGAGCGGAAGAGGTGGAATTGACAGAAACATAAGAATAAATCTTGAAACAGAAGAGACAGAGCAAAATGGGTTACGTCTCTGTATCATCGTCGACATCTTTACCTTGTGACGATTCCGTTATACCCCCGCACTGCATCGCAGACTAGAGATAGGAGGCCGCTTGTCAAATGAACCATTGAAGCTATTTCAGTCCGATAGAACATTTGACACACCCTGTCCTCAGACCCTCGTGCGATCCGGGTCAGCAGAGTTGTTCACTCATCATACTATTGTACGACTTGAATTCGCCCTTGAATTGCCTCATTCTTTCTTCAAAAAGGCTTGTGGTCTGGTATAAATTGATGCCTCGGTTCTGACAAGTGAGCAGTACACGTCTTTGCGCAACCCGCCCTCACCACACAAACTCTCGTCCTTTATGCGATGCCACTCATCATTGCAGTAGAGCAATTCGCTTTGGCTTCTGGATGCTCGCCCTGAATTCTTATGCAGTAACAGGCAGCGCATCAACCAATCCTGCATTACCGAGGTGCATGCATGAGCCAGACCTGAGGTATTGGATCTGTTCCGCCCATTCCAACCATCACACCGCAGCGATCGACGTATCTCCGCATATATCCTGCATCAGGAAATAAACTTCTCGAAGTCAACATAACACACACTTATCCGCTTACCTGCGAAATTGCTACCTAAACCGCTATTCAATTTGCTCCTTTCCCGCAACCACTACGAAGGGTGGGGCTTTTAGTGGTAATAACACTTTTCGCGAAAGGACTCTTCTCTGCAAATGTCTTGAAGAAGTTGGGGATGAATATCAGCTTGTAAGCGGTCAAACCTCCCGCCCGGCCTGGGCTCCGCCGTTAAGCCAAAGTCAATGGCTTCCGCTACCCCACAAGCTGTGGCTGCTTCCTTTTCCTCTGCAATTCCTTCCTTATCAGTACAAAAGGCGCGGACAAATCCTCCGAGAACTTCGGAGAGCTCTAGAATACCCTCGGTGACACCATCGGCATCGAAGGTTGCACAAAGAACACCTTCGCGACCATCAAAACTTGGCACCGTCTCCAATGGAGGATCAACACCAAATATCTCAACTTTACGATCACCGTCAAGCGTCACTCAGACTCTAGGTCAACCAGGAGCCGACGTTCGCCGTTCTGTCAGTATCGCCTCATTTCCACAGCCTCCCAAGGTTCGAAGTCGACTGGCTACAAGCTCAAGACCATCAACATCTTCCACATGGCCAACATTGGAGAACAGTTTGCGTGACTCGGAGGACCCTGGCGTCCGTGGTATATTAGGAGATGGGCTCAAAGTCAGGAAGCTAAAAACTAAAACATCTTCGAATGCCTTAAGCCAAATGTATACCAACTCGCAATCGCCTACATTGTTGAACGGCACTGGAGAGGGAAAATCGATCGTCAACGCGGAGCTACATCGGACATCAGACGGTCTCAATAGCCTGCAATCGCCTAATCATAGCAGGAGTTCGTCAGCTCAAGGGTCATATTCCACGTCGGCAACGACTTTTGAGGATATCGATGAGAACGCTCGAAGAGGACGGGATACTCTGGAAGATGACAAGAACGCTGGAAAATCAAGCTCGGCTAACAAAGAGAGTAAGGGAAACGTCATAGTCAGCGTCCGTGTTAGGCCTGATGCGGCTGGTAATGGCGATGCTGGATCAGAGGGAGAGTGGCTAGTCGACGGCCGGAGGTCGCTCATTTCGTACCGTGGGAAGGAGGGGGGGAATTACTATTATGGTGATACTTCTTCCCCGTTCAAACCTCTGGAAGTTGACGATGGCGTGCAGATAATGTTTTTGCAACTCATGATAGAAATAACAAGGTATACGATGCATCTGCAAAGAGGCTGGTTCGGCGCGTGATGGAAGGTTATCATGGAACCGTTTTTGCCTATGGCATGACAGGTACCGGAAAAACATTTTCCATGCAGGGCACTGCCAGTTCTCCTGGGGTCATTCCCTTGGCTATCGCAGATATATTCTCTTACATTCGTGAGACGCCTCACCGAGAGTTCCTGCTACGAGTCAGTTATCTGGAGATTTACAACGAGAAGATCCACGATCTTCTGACGCCGGCGGTAAACGCAGGCGCTGGACCCGGTGTAGCACAACCAGAAGAAATCAAGCTTCGGGAAGATAGCAAGCGGGGCGTGTATGCTTCGCCTCTCAAGGAAGAGATCGTGCAGAGTCCGACACAACTTCTGCGGGTCATTGCTCGAGGTGATCATTCGAGACGAACACGTAGCACTCAATACAATGCGCAGAGCTCCCGAAGCCACGCTGTTGTGCAAATCGTGGTCGAAAGTAGAGAGCGGGTGAGCTTCAACGGTACTAATGCTGAGAACAAAAGGGCCCCACTGGTACCAGGAGGCGTTCGGGTATCCACGCTGAGCATGATCGATCTCGCCGGCTCTGAAAGAGCTGCTGAAAGTAAGGAGCGACGAACGGAGGGAGCCCATATCAACAAAAGCCTGTTGACTTTGGGTACCGTCATTGCTCGTTTGTCTAGCGAGAAAGACAGCAGTGGAAATCCTACAGACAAAGACGGCAAACATTTACCATACCGTGACAGCAAACTTACTCGATTACTACAGCCAGCCCTATCAGGTAATTCACTGGTTAGCATCCTCTGCACTATCCAGATTGGATGCGCCGGCAGCGTAGCCACTGCTGCTGGTCATACCGGCGAAACTTTGAATACACTTAAGTTCGCCGCTAGAGCGAAGAACAACATCGTTAGTCACGCTAAGAGGGCTGAAGAGGCTATCGGTGGGGCCAATGATGCTGGAAGCCGGGTGCTACTAGAGCGATATCGTGTGGAAATCCAGAACCTGCGACAGCAGCTAGAAGGCCAAGGTAAAGCACAACATGATGTTGAAGAAAAGAAATGGGAAAAGGAGGCGGAGCAACGACATGAAGAACAGATGCTGGAGATTCAATTGGCACGAACAGCTTTAAAGGAACGCATCGAGCATCTCAACCGTCTGATAATCTCCTCCAAATCGAGCGGAGTCAACAGTAATGGGCAACTCTCATCTCTAAGCATGCACCCCAGACTTGCGGCCTTCAGTAACGAGAACACGCTTCGATCAGCAAGATCATCTGGCAAGTCTAGTCGATCATCCGGTGGCCACTCGGCATTGCATAGGACGACATCGACGAGTTCATCCATCACTGTAGGCGGTAATGTCCCCGAACCATCCCCGACTTCATCCAACTCGAATGGAATTGAGGAAGAAGACTCGACGGGTGAGTACGGCGACGGGACGGCGACGGCCAAGGCGCAAATTGGGGCGCTGCAGGCGGACCTTGCAGATAAGAATCGTTACATTTCCACGTTGGAGAAGAGGCTTCTTCAGGCACGGCGATCGAGCGCTCAGCGAACTTCACTCATTCTGTCACCAGGCTCACCAGGTAGGATCAAAGGTGATAACTTGGACGAAGAAGGGCGATGGATAGGTGTGGTTCGAGAAAAGGATGAGGAGATTGCGGATCTACGGGCAAGATTGGAGGACAAGGATCGAATGTTGCTGGCCTTACGATCGGCCGCCCGCAAACGGGAAATAGCAGAGTTGACATCTGAACCTGGAACTCCGCAGCTTAGCAAAGGCCAGCAGCAGGTACGCAATGGGAGTAATGAGAGTATTGGAAATGGTGGTGTTGGGCCGAAGAGCCCGTTGGAGCTGCTGTCGCCGCAAAAAGAGAGGGAAGAGAAGCGGAAGAGTATGGAGGAAATGTCTCGGATGCTGGACGAGATGATCCAGGGCCGAGTGAAGAATGGGCATGCGAATAAAACATCGAAGGGAAGCATTCAAGCGAGTCGTGTGCAAAGGAAAGAAGGGGCGTCAGCAACTGGCCAGGTACCGGGTGTAGGAGCGTTGGCAGCTTCGTTACGCCCAGACTCGATCATGTCAGAAGGGGAGGTGGCACGATGATTAGGAGAGACACGGTTTCACATTATTGTTCGAACAAGGTGTCCAAGGCGTTTTCGAGGAAGGAGGCAGCGATGATACCCCCAGTAACAACGCTCTGTTGTTGTCTATCGTGTGCGTAAGAACAATCTAATAGTCTTTGGTATGAGTACAGGGTCATGGAAGGTAGGCTGGATAGCTCTGTTAATATCAGGTCATCATATCGTTTTCAATTCGTTTGAGAGAGTAGTGTTCAGGGTATAAATTACAAATTCTAATTCAAGATGAAATACCTAAGGCGACACTGATTCAGATGGATGTGAAACGGAGGTGTACAAAGCAGGAGGGTGCTAAGCTTACGCCGTTGAATTGAGTCAGGAGCTTCAAAGCCTCCGGGCGCATTATGAATGTTCTGATTGGTTCACTAAGTTCCGTCAGATGTGGAGAACGGGAGAGGTGTTAGCGTTACGGTTTGGCGAGAGATGATCGAATCAGATGCTGCTATTACTGGTGTTACCATGGAAGATGACGATCATCATCATTCTGAGATTTAGAGAAATGTGGATGAACGTTATCCCTGGCTCTGCACCGGAGCCCCCAGTATCTCGTTTGCGAGGTTTGCTCTGTATTCTACCTTCCAAAATTGGACAAGTTCTGTACTCCCCTCTGTCACTCTTCTATGTTGTCTCGACCGGGTTTCATTCTTTTGTTTCATACCTGTTCCATTTACTTGCGACTCTGATCTGATACATGGAAATTCCCCGCGTACAACTACTTTGCTGTGCTCTCTTATATTTATCCGTATTCGGGATCAAGCATCGTTGATCGATCCCTTGCCCGAACATTGTTCAGTGTCTCCTACCCCGTCGTCGCTGAAGACTCCGCGAGTCTGATATCACTGGAAAAGCAAAAGCGTCTTGACCTCGAGTCCTCAATTGTTGGCCACGTGCCTCATCTTTCATTCTCAGTCATGATACACTCCTCGCGTCAGGCACGCCCTACCTCTACCCTTCGTCGGACAGCGTCCGCCACACCCTCCTTCAATACAAATGCTACCGAATTCTCAAAGCAATTCGCTTTTCACCATATACTCAGTTCCCCTCTACCATCACCTGCCCTCCCTTCCATCGTTCCTCGACATGGCAAGAAACCTTCGCCTCGCTCCTTCCGAAGAGCTCTCAGGACCTCGGCTCGTTTCTCGACCTGGTTTTGTGCGCTTAGCATCCTATACTGGCTGTTTAGAACTGTTCGACATTCGATAGAGTCGCCATCATCTGTCACCTATCTTACTCTCAATGTGAATGAATACGGAGTAGTCGGACGGGATGAACAGGAGCAGAACCCAGCGCCACGGGTAGTAGCTGCTACGAATAAGAAACCGAAGTGGACAGTCTCAATACCTCAAGACGCAAGCTTCCCCCTCAAGCCAAGCCAATATGCCAAAATATGTGCCCAATCAGATGATATTGTCAAGCAGCTTTCTACCAAACACACCCATTTTCATCCTGGCCGTGAGTCTCAAGGAACGACCAATTTTGTTGATGTTCAAGAAGCACATGATCAAGGTCTTCTATCTCAGCCGATCAAGAAAGAAACACATAGCATGGAAGATACTTTGAGGGAGCAGAGCATAGAGCATCTCCATAATGACGCCGAGGCACACGCACATGACGAGAGTCCAAAAACTGGCGTCTGTGAGAAAAGTCTGACATTCTTGATGGAAAGTACCGACGCTGGGATGGGAAAAGCATTATTAGGTTTATGGATGGCATACGGCCTTGCTCAGGAAGAAGGCCGAGCATTCTTCATCGATGACTCGAATTGGGCATATGGCAAATATACAACCTTTTTTAGGCCGCAGCCAATGCCTTCTTGCCAGTTACCTCCAGCCACCCAGCGTTTACCCTGTCCTCATCAAACTCGCCATCTCGTCGTCTCAAGTTCGACATATCAGTGGGCTTTTGGCGATCTTATTGGCTATACGTCACATCACCACTCTCCAAAGCACGCGATTCAGCAACGCCGCGCCTTCTCCCTTGCTCGTATTGGTCACGATGCTCTCTTCCACCTTTCAGGTGCTGACGCTGACTATCTATCCAAACGTCTTCTTGAACTCGATACAACGAAATACTCGCATGGGGGCTTGACCGTCGGCCTCCATGTTCGCCGTGGTGACCGCCGACCCTGGGAACCGCAATACTCTGACTCTTACATTCCTCCTTCGACATACCTGACGCAGGCCCAATCCCTACTCGATTCTCACTTCAACCCACATAACACCACACTCACTCACGAAACCGCATCCGGACTGGCAGCTTCTACACTTCTTCTTGCTTCGGACGACCCGGAAATCTATTCCACCCCGGAATTAACGGCTCCATCCATTCAACGCGCCCAATCCCAGATCCTCCTCGCTAGCAAAGCAACGCTGGATGCCGCCCTCCCTGACCCCAAACCTGATCCTACGGCCGACCCAGCATTCATCAAGTTCATCGAACCTAACGTCGGCTGGGAAGGCGGCTTTTTCGCCTCCATCTTCTGGGGCCTTGGTAATCCTATCGAAGGTCGTCGCGCTGCGCGTGGAGAGCGGGATGAGCGGCCGAAAGTTAAGCCGAACGAGGAGACGATCAGGCTTAGGGAGTACATGGGAAGAGCGTACTTGCTGGATCTGAAGGTTCTGGGCAGTGCGAACGGGGGCGTGGTATGTGGAGTTAGTAGCTTTGGGTGTAGAGTGCTGGGGGTGATGAGAGGGTGGGAGGATGTGGAGGGTGGGAAGGGGTGGAAGAATGTGGATGGAGGGTACAAGGGGTGGGTTGGATTTGTGGAGGGGGATTGAGCATGAGGGTGTGATCATGTGTGTAACGGCATTTAAATATGTATCAATCATATGCAGGCAGCCCTGCGATACTAATGAAGTTCTAAAACACTTTGTCGTCTTGCCCAATGATTCTTTTATCGACTGTTGGGCACAGTTCTTCTACCGATTCCTTACCACCAAACCTTGCTTACATCCTTTCATCTCATCATCATGGCTCCCTAAGCCACAACGCTTCCTCCCCTCTTTTTACTCATCTTAGCATCGATGAATGCAAGGACACGCTGTAAAATAAATATGTCCGAGCCTCAACCAATGAAGTAAGATATAAATGTTAGAATCATTTCTGGGGTATCCGTAAAATACCGTTCCCCCCAACTCCCAAATCCCACAACCTTCCCATGCAGCCGATATCCGTATCCATTCCTCCCACTCTATTCACTATCTATACCAAGAAAACCCTTTCCCATGTACAGCCAATCCTTTTCCCTCCCCATCATATCAAACAACCCTAATCCCCAACCCCACACTCCCCGTCTCGAAAACCTCGACCAGCCCCGCACCCACACACTCGGCCAAAACCCACTCAAACCGCAACCCCCAGAATGATTTCCACTTCTTCGTCCTCGCTGGTAATAACAAGCGGTCTGCAAATCCTCCGTCCCTGCTTCCACCCTTCGTTCGCGGGGTGGCCGCATCATTGGGATCTGCGATTCCGCCATCCCACCGCTCTCGCAAGAGGTGAAGGGGGAGTTCCCGATAACGGGATTTTTGCAGCAGGGAAAGTAGGTGCGAACGTGCGGTTGTGAGGAGTCGGAGGTAGGGGCCCATGTTTGGGAGGGAGAGATGCAGAGGGGGGAGGTTTGAAGTAGTGTTATCGGTCGGGAGGCGGAGGGTGGGTGTGCCGCCAGCAGAGAGTAGGGCGTCAGAGCCGCCGACTGCGGCGAGGGAGCCAGACGGGGCGCGGGAGATTGTGGGGATGGATGTTGAAGGGGGGATGGAGGGGTGAGAGGCTTTGAGCGAGGGCGTGGGGGGTTGGGAGATGGTTGTGAGGAAGCCGGCGCGTTTTAGAACGGAGAGTTCCGTCGGGGGGAAGAGTATGGGGGGAATGGTTGAGGCGGTGGGGTGGGTGCGGAGATGGGAGAGGAATTTCTCTGGAGGATGGGTTAGCTTCTACTGAGACGGCTTTTCATATGGCGGATCATGAAATTACCTCGTAGCTCGTCTGTAATTGCTTCTGAACGCCCGAGAATGTCTTCCAAGTCCGTGAAAAGGACGAGCCCTTCCCCAACGGCGGACCCGCCAGTACCCCTGCTTGGAATCACAACCTTCAATATTACGCCTGCTCTGACCAACTCCGATATCTCCCTCTCAGTCGCCGTCGGGGATTTGGACAGAGCATGCACATGCGCCACGGAAACCGTCGCCGGCAAGGATCTCCTAAAGATCAAAATCTCCGCTATCCTCGTGCTGTTGAAGCCTCCCCTCTCCGGTATCGGATCGAACATATGTGAATTCACATGCTGGATGATCTGGGCCACATCTCGTAAGTTGAGGTCGGTAGCTAACGCGGTAACAAGGCCGAGGTCGTCGAGTCTTTCCCCGAAGAAATCTTCTTCATCTTGCGTCGAAATCTCGGGTTTTGATTTTGAGCGCTGGATGGGTTTACGTTGGGTGAAGGATGTGAATGGAGAGGCGGTTGCGGACCGTTTGAGTGATGGGGGCTTGAGAGGTCTTTTGGTTATGCGGGAGGAGTGTGCGGCGGAATAGTGCAGAGGCATTTTGTAGAGAGGGCAGTTGGAGATGAGGATGGAAGAGTATGAGAAAGCAAAGAAGTCGATCAAACGACTTCATGGATGTTGAACTATCATATTGTATAACCACTGGTGAAGAGCAGAACACAGTAGATGCCTTATCGATGATTTGAGGTCTGGAGATCCCTGTCGTTCCAACGGCCGTGCGTCATCGTGCAGGAGTGAGCTTCTATGAGCAGAGCCACCATAAGCCAACTAATCCCATATCAATACCTCCGCAATGGCGCAAGTTGTGGAACACTCTACGCCTATCAATGGCGAGCCATTTCAGCCAGCGATACGTGAAAAGGAAAATCTACCGCCAAAATCCTATGCCGATGCTGCAGAGTACAAGTCAGAAAAAGTCAATGGAATCAACAACGTTCCTCCTGCGCAGTTCGTCGGGAAAGGAGAAGCAGAGGCGTCACGGAGTCCTCCCTTCTCTCAACCAAGACACCGAAAAAGCGGATCTCTACGGCTCAATGGAAATTCCAAACAGTCCAAGGCGACAAATTTGATCGTAGAAGAGCTTCGAGATCGAGATGGCGAGCAATTGACGACTACGAAACTGACCTTCAACGATAAATCAAAACCTCCAAAAACTCAGGCAGAGCTTGTCAGTGGACGAAGAGCAGGCGCCAGATGGGAGAGGAGCCGGTTTGTCGAGACTCCTTTTACCTCTCGATCGTATGGTCTGACTTGCCTGCCTTCAGTATCCGTTTCGCCCCTCTATCCATTCCCTTTCAACGACGTCTCCAGACCTTGATGGTTCTCGCTCACACCCTCTGCATTCCCCTTTTCCTCACCACTTTCTTCCTTCTTTGCTCCATCCCTCTGTTCTGGCCTCTCCTTTTCCCCTATACTATCTACGTCCTCCTCTCGCCAGCTCCACACTCAGGCGAGCTCTCCCACCGCTCCCCACTTCTCCGCTCTCTTCCTGTCTGGTCCCTCTTCGCCTCCTACTTCCCAGCGCGCCTTCACCGATCCGCCTCTCTCGAGCCCACCCGGAAATACATTTTCGGCTACCACCCCCACGGCATCATCTCCCACGGCGCCTTCGCCGCTTTTGGCACCGAAGCTCTCGGCTTCTCCCAGCTCTTCCCCGGCATCACAAACACCCTCCTCACCCTCGACAGTAATTTCCGCATCCCATTCTACCGTGACTACGCTCTAGCCATGGGCCTCGCCTCTGTCAGCCGCGAGTCTTGCGAAAATATACTCAGCAAAGGCGGTCCCAACGGCGAGGGAATGGGCCGCGCCATCACTATTGTCGTCGGCGGCGCCCGTGAATCCCTAGACGCGCAACCTCATTCCCTAAAACTGGTCCTCAAGCGTCGTAAGGGATTCGTCAAACTTGCTATTCGCACAGGCGCAGACCTTGTCCCCGTTCTGGCGTTCGGTGAAAACGACCTTTATGATCAGGTCACCTCGGAATCCCACCCGTTCATACACAAGATGCAGATGCTAGTGAAAAAATTCATGGGGTTCACGATTCCACTATTTCATGCACGTGGGGTGTTCAATTACGATGTTGGCTTGATGCCGTACCGGAAATCGTTGAATGTGGTGGTTGGGAAGCCGATCAAGGTGGTGCAGAGCAAAAGGGGGGAGCTGGTGGATGAGGCGTACGTGGATGAGATTCATGGATTGTATGTTCAGGAGCTGGAAAGGATTTGGGAGGAATGGAGGGAAAGGTTTGAGGTTGATCAGAGAGTGGAGTTAAGGATCGTGGAGTAGGGGATTGATGGAATATATCTGAGTCGGTCAAAAGGTCATGATAGGATTGTATTGTATGGGCTATATGGGATGTATGCGGGTTTTTTTGGGCTAGTGTATATTCTATCGCGGCTGTCATCGACTCAGTCTCTGATGACATATAGCCAAGGGCCAATATGGATTCAGCAATGGTTTGTTCATTCTGGATGGCATGTTTGGGAATCCGAACGATGATCTATATTACTGGAGGAATGCTGGTCAGTGCCCCTCAATAATCTCGGTTGTTCTATCCTAGCTCTTCTTTTTTTACCACCCATTGACCAATCAACCGTCTTCCAAAATATTCAAGTTACKCACATAGTAGGCGCTTAGTATTACAAGTCAGATAACGGTTTGAGAATTATCATGTAAGTTGTGTCTAAAGGGGCCTTTCTTTCGCACGATTCATTAAAAATGACAGAAATTCATGGCGTAATATTAGAATTGTGATGAGGCTACAATTTGCCTAATCTGGTTAACTCGACTGACGTAGGATTAGGAACAATAGATACATGCACTTTATGCACATGCTTGCGTCTTCAGTCGATAAATGGCACATTCATCTCCTGACAAGGAGCCAATTGTGAGACTGGGCACGTTGCGCGGATTCCTCCCTCTTGCCAGTGACTCCGTTTCTACTCGCGGCCAGAACCTTCCGTCACTGATCCAAAGCCGGTCTTCTGCCAGTCTTAGAGACGTTCGCGCATACCTGAATCAGCGGAAGCAGTCTGTATACCACGACGACACCGACGAAGAACCCGACGTTGAACGCAATGGGGATGCTCGAACTGGTCAAAAGCCTGGACAGGGACAGTCACCAGCGAGCAATAAGTATGCGCGACTGGAACGGAAGACCAGCAATGCCTCGGAAACTCTCATGACGCCGCAGATGAGGAGTATGCGATTAATAGGGAATAGCAATCCGAGGTATCAATGGTACGTAGGAGGTATCATACCATTATCGCGAAGCATGAGATACCAGAGCTTGAGAAGTAACGAGAGTCAGGGAGAAGTATTACACCACCGAAGACCAATTGAAGAAGATGAAGAAGCCCATGTATGCATTGATCTCTTTGAAAGAGTTCTCATACCCGACTGATGGCGATATAGTCGACAATACTACGAAAGGAACAATCATCTGATATCCGCCTACCTTTACATTGACCGCCTCCTCGACTCCTCGCTTCCGCATACTTTGATCCAGGAATATAATCAACCAGCTGGGCCTAATGTTGCTATTCCACGGACCATCACCGAAGAAGCTTCTTCACCCGCGTCAGACGAGCCAGATCCCTCCATCAATGCAATCGACAGACCGGTCGAGAATGGGTACAGTACCAAAATTCAAGTCAAACGTACCCCCAAAGCTCTCTACAAGCTTCCAGACGAAAACTCCCCCCTCCTCGGCCGGGATGGTGCAGCTGACGGCCCTCTCCCCCAAGACGTTGAACTCTTTTCCGATGAAGAAGCCGAGAGCGGAAGCCCCGTCGTCACTCTAGCCATCTACATCAACCTCGCCGCCAACGCGATTCTCCTTGGCGGAAAAATCGCCGTAATAGTACTCACGTCCTCCCTCTCCGTCCTTGCTTCCCTCGTTGACGCGGCCTTGGACTTCCTCTCCACAGCCATAGTTTGGACAACCACAAAACTCATCTCTCAGCAAGACCAGTATGCCTACCCCGTTGGTCGCCGTCGTCTCGAACCTATCGGTGTACTCGTCTTCTCCGTCATAATGATTACTTCATTCTTCCAAGTCGCCCTTGAATGCTTCAACCGGCTTACCTCCACCGACCACTCCATCGTCTCCCTCGGCCTCCCCTCCATCATCATTCTTGCAAGCACAGTCTTCATCAAATTCGGCTGCTGGCTCTGGTGCCGACTGATCAAGAATTCCAGCGTGCAAGCCCTAGCCCAAGATGCAATGACGGATGTCGTCTTCAACCTCTTCAGCATCATCTTTCCTATCCTAGGCTACTACCTACACGTCTGGTGGCTGGACGCTCTGGGTGGTCTCGTCCTTTCCTGCTATGTCATCTTTAATTGGTCCCTGACTACAACGACACATATCCGGCATCTCACCGGCGCGGCTGCCTCTGCCACGGATCGCAACATTCTCTTGTATTTGACCATGCGCTTCGCGAAGACTATCAAGACTATCCAGGGTATTCAAGCTTATCACGCGGGCGATAAGCTTAACGTGGAGGTGGATGTTGTGGTGGATGAGAGCATGAGTCTTAGAGATAGCCACGATTTGGGGGAGAGTCTGCAGTATGTGCTTGAGAGTGTGCCGAGTGTGGATCGTGCGTTTGTGCATTTGGATTACGCGAGTTGGAATCTGCCGAGCCATATGCAGCAGCAGTCTGACGAGTGAAATTGATATGGGTATAAGGGAGCTGAAGGGGAGAGATGTACATAGGAAGGGATGTGTATCGTTGTTATGGGTCTATGAGACGGTCGTATACTTCTAACGGCGCCACCTCTATTCGTTGTAGATATACTCAGGGAGACAGTGGCAATCACAACTCGGGATCATCGTGTCCGATGTATCGATTTGTAGGTCATTGACATCGAAGTAAAAAATTTGATTGCAAACGTAACCACTGGTTCTAATGTCCAGTCATGAGATATCTGCCTGAATATCTTCTAACCATTTATCATGTACCGGTCACTTCTCGACAGGTTTCTTCTATAAGCAAGATGGACTCAGCTCCTGTTCCTTGCCCAGCTTTGATGTAGCCGGGCTTAGATAATAAGCCTCCTGCACTCTCCATACATGGCTCCAATCTCTTATCCTTCCAAAAATTCAATCATTACTGTCCCATTTTTCAAACCTGCCTGCTCGATGCTTTCTTCCAATAAGCCCATGAGATTTTTCTGCATGAAAACCAACTCGAATTCGACGCCTTCTCTGCCCTCAAGTGGGCTAGCCTTAAGCCATTCATATATTCTCCGCACTGAATCCGAAAGGGCGAACCTCCGTACCACTCGACCGTTTGGATGACGAAATTGTATCCTTGTACTTGGGAATTCTGAGCTGGGTTCGGTGTGAGGTTTTGAGGATGAGATCGTTGCGAACGGTGATGAAGATGTTGCCGTGCCATTCATTTGGATTCGATCCACGTCTTGCGTGACCGGCTTGTCTTCTACGTCTGCGCGGCTGTCGTGCGGATTCCCGAGGTTGATGCTACGTGTTAAATCATCGGGATCGTGCTCTCGTGAAGAACTCTCCCCTGCAAGACTGTTCTGTAAGGCCATTTCCAGCATCTGCTCTTCCGACATCTTTTCTATTTGCGTCTCCTTCTTGGCTTCTGGTTTCCGTCTGGCCACCGGGTTTTTCGCCGAAGCATTCAGGCTGTACCGATCCAGAAATTCATGGAGCTGTATAAGAAAATCAACGGCCTTAGGCGCCGGCGGGCCAGACCAAACTTTGACTTGCTCCCCTGTCCTGGGGTCCACGATCGCAATGTGCGGATATGCATCCTGACTATCACGAGATTGAAAGTAGTATTGAACGTACTGACTACCGCGTGGATCGTTCTTGTCATATTGCATGAAGATGAAGTTCTCCTTGACCGTCTCCATAATGCCAGCATCCTTCCAGATGTCCCGATTGAGAATCTGGCAGTCGAAAACCGACGGGTCTTGGATATTGACTATTATCCATTTCTGGCCCTCCTTTCCTTGCTGCCGAGCCTCGTCCCACGGAAGACGTGACATTAACTCATAAGGTGGTCGGTACATCTGAGCGAGGCGCGTTGACTTGGACGAGGCTTCCGAGGCCCCAGCCGTGGCTCGAGCAAGTCGACTACGACTGTCATCGGCACTCGCATCTGTTTGGTCCCAAACGGAAGGCGCGGTTGACTGGTTGAATATGCCGGGACGGTCTATTCATCGATCAGGTCATCCCTGACACGGAGACAAAAATAAAGATTACTTACCTCGAGGCCTAGGACGCTGTCGAGCACGGATTTGTTGAAGTACTGCCGCATCCATGTCTTCTGGATCATTTGGATCGAATGAATCCGGGCCTATCAGAGTCTCCGTCGTTCTTGCAATGGGTGCTCGAACTCCCTCGGGATCTATGACACTGTCCATCCCGGCCTCACCATACATCTCTTGCTGTAATTGTCGAGCGAAGGCTTCATCGTCGTCGACTGGACCGGAAGCTCGCTGGATGGGTGGCGTAGAAGCTGAAGGGGTGTGAAGTGTAGAACCTGTGCTACTAGCTTGTGCAGGCTGTCTCCTCCCAGGATTTGATATTGGTGGATTCGAATACTCAAGAACGTCGGACTCTGAGTCAGAATCGATATGCACTATACCATCACTGTCTCTCCGGCTGCTTGAACTGGCTAGAGGGCGCGTGGATGGGCCTGGTAGAGGTGGAGGGTTGGAGGAGGTCGATGGATTTGTTGCGGAAGTGGCCTCGAGATCCGCGCCCTCGTTGGCAAAGAACAGCTCAATAGCTTGTTGGACGTCATTGTCGGTAAACCCCAGGTATTGTCGTGCGATTTCCGGCTTTGTGCCTGTAATGGAGACAAATTGTGCCAGCGCTCCATCGTCCATGTTGAATCTTGATCAGTCTGAGAATTTTGGGAACTGCGAGATTGGCGAAAAGACAATATTAAAGGTAGATACAAGGTTCGTAGAATAGACGCCTTGGAGTCAAATCATCCCTGAGAATACATCACCGATCACAGGGTGTCGGTAGTAATCCTACTGATTATTTGACAACAAACAAATAATTTTGGGTCGACTAGAGTTATTTGAAGAAGCTTCGACAGTATTCTGTGATACGAGAACAAGGAGCACAAGTTGTGTGAAAGGTAGTTTATGTTACTCTAAGCTCAGGCACCGGCCAAACGGCGTCATACTCCACGGGTAAGGCTGACACGGAATCTTCCGCTGGTTGAATGTTCCTACATCATTTTCTAGATCTACTGTTCACAGACCTCTGATTGGAAAGAGATGGTTGGGAGAACATGGCTAGGTTCGTACTTCCTTTCCAATGACTCATTAAAATAGCTTACAGCTTCCTCAGGAACTCCTCCAGGCTTCGGGGCCTTGCCTTGGAGAAAATTGCAGCGTTCGCTGCCAGATCTTCGGCCCCCCTACCACTTGACTCTCCATCCGATCTGACGAGATTGAGCTCTCTATGTCCACATCAACTGAGCGGGATTGAGAAGCCACACAAGAAACATGCATCAGATCTCGCGTCTACCCCTATGGTAGGTGACTCGCGATTTTCAAGAAGGACAAATTTGGGCAGGATGGCTGAAAATCCAATAGGGTACCTCTGAGCTAGAGGTCCTCTTTGCTTTGAGCAAGGCTGCTCCATTCGTTGAGGAAGCAAGCAAGGCGAAAAGATTGCTTGAGCAGCTAACGCCCTACCTTCTGGAGGCACACGCCCAAGCTATCAGAACCCCCTTGTCCCGGCGTCCTATCGAGCCTTCTCCATGGGAAACTCTGACAAGCGCCTTGACCACTGGGATCTTGGCAATTGGAATCAGACATCCATCATTGCATGAATATGCCTCCCAAGCCTTGGACCAGTACCTTCAAAATTGCCTGCAGGCCGCCAGATCTACACCCTTTGCTGACACTGAAAGTGCAGCTGGAGATTACGTACAAGCGATTGGCATTGATCCCACTTCGGGTGCTGCCATCCTCTCGACGTCTTTGCTTGGGTTCCTCGAAGCTATTTCACTGTACTGTCACTTTTATACTGTTCCCCAAAGAATTCGTCTCCTTACCTTGCTACGGGAGATCCTCAGTGATGACTTCATGGTATCTGTGGAGGGTGTGTTCTCTTCGCTACGAACATCCGACGTGCTACCTAGGAGTCTTCAGCCATGGCGCTCATACACGAGACGATACGCAGTTCTGGGGAAACCCCTGGGAGCTATGCTGATGCAGCAAAGTTTCATGAAAGTTGTCATGACTTGTAGCTCACTATTGGTATTTGGAGAGGATCAATTACGAGAAAAAAATACATTTAGCATCCTAGAGTCCCAACGTAACTTTGTCGAGCACAAGAAGCACCCGGACGATACATCTCTGACGGAACTCATAACAGAGATTGCAACTCAAAAGATTGTCTTACTTGAGGATGGTGCAGACTATCTTCAACTGGGGTCAGCATGGCAACAACATATTGCCTTTTCTACCAAGGCTTACACATTGACCGCGTATCTCCATTGTATGATCGCAGACGAAGAGATTGCCGAACCTGAGAGCTTGATGTCCTGGCTTGAAGATACTATAGTAGATCCTGTTCAGATGACTGACAGTGAGTTGGCTTCCGTCATCCTGCAGTCGATAGCCATCGTGTCAAGGTTTTCTCCAACTATCGCTACAAACTCTAGTCGTTTACTACCAAGGTTCATTGTCCAAGGTAGCGTTAAAAACGAGACTGTTATTGTTGCCGCCCGGAGTCTGGCCCACGTTCTCCAGCTACTTTCACACGATGCAGTCATAACCGGACTCTATGCCCTAGGAAATGTCTTAAGTAATTCGAGTACTGATCGAGCAGCTGTCGCGTCTGGTCCGCCCAACGGAACGCTTGATCGTTCGCGTTCAACAAGCCGGTACGAGCAACACACGACAGGAAGTTCTATTTCACTAGATCTGAGCGGTGAAGAAGAGACGACTGCAGTCTATGGTAACATAGTGTGCGCAATCGTTGGTGTTGCAAATAGCTGTCAAGACGATAAAATCACCGCCCTTGCTCTTTCGATACTGTTGCAGAAACTGGGCCGGATCAATATGGCGGTTGATATTTATATTATCCGAGAAGCAGCGCGCCTAGTGGCTAGTGGTGGAGCTGTTGAGCTGAAGTCGCTGTTGAAGCTCTACGCAAGGATTGGCCACGACGCCGCTGTTCAGAAGAACGAAAGCCTGCTTGCGGCTGTAGGGGTTCCCAGCCGCCCGTTGTTCAATACTCACTAACGAAACGGCAGGTCAAGGGAGCAAGAACGTATCTAGCGTCTGCCCTTCGGGACTCAGCACTGTTTCCCGTCTACCTGACGGATCTCCTCGAAAGTGTAATCAGTAAAGGTGACGTACATGAGAGTCATAATACGCATCAAGCCGACGTTGATCTCGCCTCCCGTGAGATTGCTGAACTCTTAGAGCCTTTGGCGACTTTGCTCGAGGGGCGTGATGTCCTCTCCGATATTGCGTATGACCAAGACATCTCGCGCATCCAGAGGGAGGCATGGTTTAACATGATGGTTCATAACATCACGCCCAACTCCAAGATTGGCCAACAACACGTAGAAGCTCTCAGGATACTTGCTGTGCAGTCCCGTCCGCTAGTTGCAGAAGATCGGGCCGACCAATTCGAAAGCGAGATCGAGTTGAATACCGTTCTTCGCCGAGGAATGAATCCACCCAATATAGCAGAACAGAAATCACGCTTGATATCTCTCCTTCCAAAATGCGAGTCGGACATCAGGGCATTAAGCTATCCAAAGGTCATCTTTCTACAGGCCACGTACCTAGTGGAAACTTTACGAGCCGGTAGCGGGAACTGCACACACATTCTGACGTACTTCTTGGATCCTAGCTTGAACGGAAGCGCTATGGAAAATTGCATGGCGGCCATTGCAGATGAAGTGTTCAAGATTTTTCTTTCGAGGACGCTAAGTCGACACTATGGCGACGCATCTGCCCCAATCATTGCAACTCAGTTGGCGCAGATGTTGACCGGCTGCTGTCATAGGATTCCACGAGTACAGCAGGTTGCTTCTTCATGTGCAGATCGCATCATTTCGTCTATGCCCTCGTCTCTATGCCAGAAGTCGTCTCTCTTTGCATTATTGGAGCTACTCAGCATCATGTGGACGAGTTGCTTAGACTCTGAGACCGACGAGTACAATTGGAATTCACACTACATATCAGAACAAGGGAAGATAGAGGTCGAACTGTCAGATGACTTCGAGCTAAGGAAGCACACGTTGAATGCCCTCTACAAGCGAGCCAGGATCTGGGTAATGAGTGTAATCAACATTGCGCCCCTGGACGTCAAGGGTTTGCTTCAGGTATCCTCAGGGTCTCCCTGACATGCCATCGAGTGCTAATCTGGTTAGACATATCTGGCAGAGTATGCTGATGATGGCGCGTACGGTCATATTTCATTAGGCAGAAGTTTCGCGTTAGAGATGGGTTCTGCAATACCAGCCACAGATCTGAAACTTGGTAAGCCATCTACACGCAGGATCATAAGAGTTCTCCATTAAGAGAAACTCAGGCGCTATCGATCAGCATGGTGATTGCATCATTAACACTGCATCCGACTTTATCACTCAATATACAACGAGACAAGAGTATAGATACGTTGACACCCTCCCAAAGCATGATCCTGAATGGAGCGAGTTTATCCACATGAGTAAACATGTGCATTTCTCTCTTCGGGGCCTGGGCTAATACGATGCAGATGGCAATGCTTCTGGCAATCGAGCCAGACAACCAGAAATTCAAGAGGACCATCAAATCATCCTAAAGCACCTGGAACACCGTACAAAAGGTAACCATTTCGTACCCATTGGAGAGATGCGTGATATGTTGCGAAGAGCTGCTGCTTTACTGTGTAAAGCACAGATGGACCAAAGCGCCCTGGTCCATCACCTCGTCGGCATACCCTTCGCTATGTTCACGAAACAATCGATTAAACTCGGTGTCTCCCTATGGCTGGGCGTTATCAATGAGAATCCGAGAATGGAATCCAGGATATTGATCGAAATTGCTGCACAGTGGGAAAGCACTGTTCTCCGACGCATTGGCGCTTTCAGTAGCAAGCTACAGTAAGTACGGAAGAACAAGACATCTTGCTAGTCATGCTAAATCACTGATAGGCATCTCGACCCCTTCTATCTCAAAGAGGAATTTGCACCTTCAGACAAAGCATCTTTAGCCAAACGGCAGCAGGCTGCCCACAATCTCATCGCTCCTCACATACGTATATTACAATTCTTCMCCAGCCACTTTAATGCAACCAGGCTCGGTAGCCCTCACACGCAGAGGATTTTCCAACGGATTGTTTCAGTATCTCTTGAAGCACTAAAAGAGTCTCCTGGGCATCCATTGGCTCGCGACTTACATTTCCAACTCGTGTTGTTTGGATTACATGTATTAAGATATTCTACTGGCCTTGATACGGTCGCTCAATGGAGGTTGAAGGATAGAATATTAAGCGCGGCGTTACGTTGGTTTTCACATCAGCCAAGGTAGCTCCTCCTGAAGACACGGGTGTTCAGAGACTGATTGATGAAGGTGGTCCTTCGGTGGCAACAGGCTCCAGATCAAAGCGGAGTCGCGTTTGATTGCGGATGTTGAATCAGCTCTAAAGACTGTTGGTAGCATCGGCGTGAAAGCCATGGGACCGCTCCAACCTCTTACCCAAAGGCAAGATCTCCTCCATTTGTTGCTTGAGAATGAGCAGATGCGATTGGTGGTATGGCTTTATCCACTGGACCACGAACGACGACATATCTTTTCGACAGGGCATGCTGGCAAGCCCGCCGAGGTCTGTACATCTTTGTCTTCTGGTGTTTCATGCTGACAGACTCAAGTCACAATTACTGGCATATCTAAACCTCGCTTGGGTTGAAGACCCTGGCCTAGCTGTGCAATTAGCAACTCGTTTCCAATCTCTTCGGCTTACGAACGACGTGCGACGATTACTCCTCGCACATCCTGAGAAGACTATGACAGAACCGGATGCGCTTCAAATTCTTTTAGGACCATCGTTGCCAAGTGACGTGCATATTCAATTAAAGGTATGCGGGCAGATCTTGGAAAACTTTGCAGCTAAAGAGGTGTAGTACCTTCTGTATTGGACGCCTGTCAACCCAATCACAGCAGCGACGTATTTCTTACCGGACTTCGGCAACCATCCATACATACTTCAATATGCTATGCGTGCACTGGAGAGTCATTCGGTTGATGTGACCTTTTTTTACGTTCCGCAAATAGTGCAAGCATTACGATACGATGTTCTAGGATATGTGCAGAGGTACATCATCGAGACTGCTAAGTTTTCCCAGCTATTTGCGCATCAAATTATCTGGAACATGAAAGCAAACGCCTATAAAGACGAAGACTCAAGTATTGTAAGTGAATAGCCGTGCAAGATGATTTGATTCTGCTTATGCGTGTGAAGGAGGATTCGATGAAACCGACACTCGATGCTGTGATGAATAACATAATAACCAGTTTTTCCGGCACGGACAAAGACTTCTATGAGCGAGAGTTCTCTTTCTTCAACGAGATAACCGATATTTCAGGCAAGCTCCGTCCCTTCATCAAAAAGAGCAAGCCGGAAAAGAAGCAGAAGATTGAAGAGGAGTTGAGGAAGATCAAACTCGAGGTAGGCGTATATTTGCCCAGCAATCCAGAAGGCACAGTTATCGGGATCGACCGCAAATCGGGCAAGCCGCTACAGAGTCATGCGAAAGCGCCTTATATGGCCACGTTCAGGATCAAGAAGAACAAGGGTGGAATGGAAGGGACCGACGACATGCTCGAGAAAAGCAACGAAAAGGCATCCACCGGACGCGATGAGCAAGCACGAGATGGCACTTACGAAGTATGGCAGTCGGCCATCTTCAAGGTTGGTGACGACTGCCGGCAAGACGTTCTCGCGCTACAGATGATTGCAGCGTTCCGAGGAATATTCAATAGCGTCGGTCTGGATGTTTACGTATATCCCAATAGAGTGACAGCTACAGCTCCAGGATGCGGCGTCATTGACGTTCTTCCCAACTCAATTTCGCGAGACATGCTTGGTCGAGAAGCAGTCAACGGGTTGTATGACTATTTCACGTCCAAATATGGGGCAGAGAACTCGATTCGCTTCCAGGAGGCACGCAGTAACTTCGTCAAGAGTATGGCCGCATATTCCGTCATCTCGTACCTCCTCCAATTCAAGGACCGACACAACGGTAATATCATGGTTGATGACGCTGGGCATATACTGCACATTGACTTTGGTTTCTGTTTCGACATTGCGCCTGGGGGAGTAAAATTCGAAAGGGCTCCATTCAAACTGACATCGGAAATGGTAGCGGTCATGGGAGGCAGCGTCACTTCTCAATCGTACCGTTGGTTTGAGGAGCTCTGCATCAAAGCCTTTCTAGCCTCCCGACAACACACGGAAAAACTGTGCCACATTGTCATCTTGATGCTGGGCAGCGGCCTTCCATGTTTCAAGCCCGAGACCATCACCCATTTACGGGAGCGTTTTGTTCTGGAGAAAAGCGACAGGGAAGCGGCCAGTTTTATGAGGGATCTGATCAAGAAAAGTTATGGGAGTTATTCGACCAAGGGCTACGATCAATTCCAATTGCTTACCAATGGTATACCGTACTGATGCACCAGCTAGAAGCAATGGAAAGGAGTATAAATTAATAAATTATATATTGATGTTGCATGCATAAGACAAGCGACAGGGTGTGATCGTAGAACCTTTTCATTACTGCGAGGTGATTCTGAAACATCAGCGTCCCACGCGTTTCCCTCCATTGGAACCTCACACGTAGCGGCGGTAACTACTGCAAGTACAGTCTCCTTACAGCGGCCCTGGACGAATCGCATACTCTTCATGAGCTCAGCCAATGTCATCCAAAGCATGGCATGTTCGACTGGCCCAATGGTTGGCGGCTTGACCATCCATTTCCTACCACCAATCTTCCTTCTACTTCGAATCGGTAACGCCTGACCCTGCATCAACCTAGTCTTGGACTGTAGTTCTACTCAGCCGCTCCTTCTCAGGCAACGTTCAATTTCATGTCAGAATACTGTAGATCCTATCAACCGCGAGATCATGCCCTCGAGGTTGGCCTGACGATCTGACATGAGCAAAACAATGGGCAAAAACTCATCACATCTTATGCGAGTGTGCGTCTTTCGGTTTCGATCAAGGTATGACCATCAACGACGGCAAATTAGGCAATTTCTATTTTCTGGCCTCGTAACAGAGGAAAGTGCGATGATCATGGTCGCTGACGCCATTGATAGCAATCCTTAAACGACTACAACCGGACTGCTTCATGCTCACGCCTCCTTCGCGCCATCGCTCGTTGCACACCCTTCGCGAAATCTATCCACAAGATATACTTACACGCATCCTCCCGGCTTGTCGCATGCTCTTACAGTACATTGCATAATTCCTTTCCAAGCTCGCCCCCAAATAACCAAATGGGCCTGAGCAGATCATATTGAAAGAGCTGGAACCAAGAAACCCTCTTTCTGACCTGCAACACACTCGAAGCAATGGCAAGCTCGACGGGGGCTGGCATCGCCGGTAGCTCCGCGGATCCAGAGACCCTATACACGAAACAGAACTGCATTGGTCGGTCCTCTACCCTCAGCTATTGCCTTTGCCTTTACTAAATCACGTGCAGGAGGTGGCAGCTTTGGAAAGGTCTACAAAGGGTAGGAGCGTGGGTAACCTTGGGGACATGAACGCTTAGCTTATAACAACAGGGTCGATAAGCGGACAGGTCAAGCAGTAGCCATCAAGGTTATCGATGTTGAAAATGCCGAGGATGAAGTGGAAGACATTATCCAAGAAATTTCCATTCTCTCCGAGTTGCATTCCCCTTATGTAACCAAATACCATGGATCCTTCCTCCGGGGTTCGGATCTTTGGATCATTATGGAATTCTGCTCTGGTGGAAGCTGTGCAGACCTTTTGAAGCCGGGCCTGATATCAGAAGAATACATTACCATCATCATTCGAGAATTACTTATGGGCCTCGAATATCTTCATAGCGATAAGAAGCTGCATCGTGACATCAAAGGTAATGAATCGATTGTGTCGTATGTCGCCATATGGCTGACGAAGTGGCGGCAGCTGCCAATGTACTCCTTGGAGCTAATGGACAAGTCAAGCTCGCAGACTTTGGCGTTTCTGGTCAACTTTCTGCTACTATGACAAAAAAGAATACTTTTGTGGGTACTCCATTCTGGATGGCTCCGGAGGTGATCAAACAGTCCGGATACGATCACAAAGCAGATATATGGTCACTTGGTATCACTGCTCTTGAGCTTGCCAAGGGAGAGCCACCGTATTCGGATATCCATCCCATGAAAGTCCTGTTCTTGATACCAAAGAATCCGCCGCCAGTTCTTGAAGGTGACTTCAGCAAGACTTTCAAGGACTTTGTAGAGCTCTGTCTGAAACGGGACCCACGGGAAAGGCCTTCCGCAAAAGATCTACTGAAACATCCATTCATCCGCAAGGCGAAGAAGACAACGTATCTCACAGAATTGATAGAGCGTTATGAAAGATGGCAGGCTGTGCATGGTGAGCGCGAGTCCGACTCAGACTCCGACGAGGATGTCCGCGAAAAGCGTACCAGTGCAGTGCAGAACGAGGATCTCTGGGACTTCGGCACAGTGAGACCAGCTGGAGGGCGAGGTCACGGCTTGAAACCGATGAAGGAAGCTGCTGCCAATACCAGGACAAGAAACGATACCGATATTAAACGGGAAGCAAAAAGAGTCGATGTAAGGGGAGCGCCCTCTGATGATACAGTGAAATTCACGGCTCTAAACGATCAATCATCAAATACTTCACCCCCTCGAAAGCCGTTTGCACCCCTGAGATCTCCAATTGCGGCTTCTAACGTACCTCTGCCACCATCTCCGATGAAAGCTTCACCGCAAAAAATCCCAACGCAAAGACAACAGCAGCAGGACAACCGGCACAGCAGCAGCCACGCAACTGGTAATGATGGTAGTGGCTTGCAAAACTCGGTGGAGAATCAATTGAAATTCATGAATATGGGTCCCACGAATCGCCAGAACGCAGCTCAGCCGCGGACCAACATGGGGCCACTTAAATTACCAGAGATCCCCCCTTTCAAAGGCCCTTCGCATCAACAACCACTGCAAAACCTGCCGCACCAGCCGGCCAATCCAACTTGCCAGCAACAAAAACAAGCTTTACCGGCATCAAAACAACAGCCCCTTCCGCCATTCTCACCCACCAAAATACTACCATCTCAACCAGCCCTTCCCTCGACTTCATCCGCTCAGCCTCAAGACTTTGTCTTGCCACGGGCATCGACTGACTCTGGCAGTTCCGTAACGTTTCCAGTGGATCCCCCAAATGCGCAGGTGACGGCGCTCAACGGGGTGATTGTGCCGGCTTTGGAGGCCGCGCTTCAGCGCCGCACATACAAGATGAACGAAAAGATAGCATCAAGTCAGAAGTCGAGACATGCTTCTGACATGCTCCAGAAACAACAATATGCACATGATAAGCTGAAAAGACTTGCCATCAAAGCGGCAGGTGTATTCAGCGAAATCGAAAAATGGGACAACGAAGCACCTGTGGGAATGGGAGGGGGAGTGAATGCTTTCTTGGAGGGTTTTCTAGAAGAAGTCTTGGTCAGGGTCGAGGCGGAGGACGAGGAGGTGTCGGGAAGCCCAGCGAAGAGGTGAGAGAAAAAATCTCCGCGGTCAGTGTATGGTATTATTAGTATGATCCATGTAAGAGCGGCATATGTCTAGGCGTCATGATGAGGTACAAGCAGGTAAGACATAGCGTTGGCGTCGGCATCGGGGAGTAAACGACAAAATCGAGGACGTGAGGATGAAAGTTAGTATTGCGCCAAGCTGAATGATCGACGACTAGCCATATCAAGAACTATGACGTGAACGCAGTAAAATAACTCGATGCTATTCTTTTTACACTGCAGTGTTAGTTTGCTAAGCGTTCTTCGTGCTCAGATCATGCAGATTAAACCACCGAGGTAAAATGATAGGAGATGAGATGCCGTTGGTGCGGAACCCTGAAGTCAACGGTCGAGACCATCTATCAAGTGGCAGTGCGAAGCCACCACTGTCGATCCACAGATCGACAGCCTTGCATTAGCACAACTACCACGCCGTCCTGCTGGACCCCAAAGACCCTTAGAGAAAGCCACTTGAGGCTTGCGAAAGGTACATGTGCTGAGCAAGCCTAGGAAGTACTTGTCTGCATCCATCGCCGGCGCATATTGGCAAGCTGGTGAGAGGCAATATTGCTCTGATTTTCCCGGATAGACAGTTAAATTCCTGGTAAGGCGAACAGACTATTCAATATATATCAGCATGACGTGTGGGTTGGAAGCGGAGGAATCCTCATATTGGTATCGAGATAAGAGTTCCTAGGAGGTATAAAGCTTTCAGAGCACTGCACCATTACTCGTCTCGGCGCAATTATTGCATGGAAGTGGCCGCCATGCACAAACCGCGAGAGCGGTACCTGACATCCCACAGACCATGCTTCTGGGCCCGCTGCGCCAAGCGCATGTCACGGGCGCACGCTCCAGATGTGGCGTGTTGACTGATGTCACGGTTAAGGCGGCTTTACGACTTCCACCCGTGGCCTTGGGTTACTACGATGGAAGGAGCCGCTACAGTACATATCGTGGACCCGGGAGTTTGGGCTTCCATGCAGACAACGTCGAAATAGAAGCTTCAACAGATCGTTTCCTTTCGCATCTTGCATTCATCGAGATCTGGCTATTTATATGTCTCCCCTGTGCTGATGAACCTCGGAAGACTGGGGAAGCGGGAGATACTCGATATGATCGACAAAACTAAACCCGAACGTCCTGTCTCGATGCTTTTCTTAGAGTCCGACCATGCCATTGCAAGCACAACTGGCGATCATCTTGACGAAAAAGTACAAGTCTTCCACAGCACTATCGCCTCGGGAATGATAACGCTCTGGGGACGGTGACTTGACAGCGCTACTGTCCTTCCGTAGCACATGGTACCTTAGTAGACTTGGGAAGGAGCCAGGAACACCGTTCCCTAATTTGGATCCACCATTGGAAGTCTCCAAATCAATTGATGCTGGTCTGCCAGTTTCCCGGATTGTACATCCCGCACACATAGTCACAGTGTCCGAGCTTTGCGCCTTTACCTAATCCAAATCTCTGAGGTGAAGTACTACGCCTCAGTGGATAAGGCTCGAGGGGTTTAAAGTTAAGGGGCCGGTGGCTTTGAATGCGGGAGCAGGTCCTTTCGTGATGTGATTGGGTGGTCCCCAGACGAAACAGCGTTGGTGAAGCTTGGGGGTGGAGTGGTCCAAGGTACCGCTAGCCGGCTAGGATCATGGGAAGGTTTGTGCCGGAGGGATGCCCGGTATGCACAAACAAGGTCTGCTATCTGACAATGGACTGCATGGGAGGAGCCAACCAAGGATCGATGCAATCTAGAAGGATCGTGGCTGGATTCGACGCCCACTCGCCACTAATCCCTGCTTGCTATCGACAACCAAGACTAGAGTACCCCTACTCTATCCTCCTTTGTTCCTTTCCATCATCTCCCGCGACTACTGCTGCTAACAAACACTCCAACCCCGGCCCCCACAGAACTCCGTAGTCCATAATGAGCTTCATGGCCAGAGCCTGGCATCATGGTAGACTTCGAGCGGTGTTTGTTCTGCTTAACGTAAGAGCAAGAGTCAAATTGCAAGAGCCTGATAACGCGTATTCGCTTCTTGGTCAGCTCCTGAAGAAGAAGCACACCACCTTCGCCTGCATCGAATCCCAAGTTGTCAAATCTACATATGCAGTTCCTTGCAGCCAATCAGCCCAAGTACATGACTTTCGCCACCGTTGTTTGAAGCAATTGGGCTGGCCCTTGATCTACCTCCAACGGTCGATAGTGCCCAGGGTCTTCAAGCTTGTCATCACGACGATCCCTCTTCTATTTATGTTCTCTTGATCGCTCCTGCCAGTCTGCATCCCATTCGTCTGCTTTTGTTTAACCTACCTGTCAAGCTTGGTCCTCCGATCTTCTTTCCTTTCCTCATCAGTCGCTTGCAGACGCCTAAGCGACCTTGGTGTTCTTCTCATATCCAATCGCCAGCTTTCCACCCATCTCTACGGCTTGTATCCGAATCTTTCTTACTCTTTTCGGCCACATAGATCGGGCTTCTTACTACTCTCGCCAGTTCATCATACTCAAAGTTCCCGTCCGGGTCGACAGCTTTCCGATCATTGCCACATCCAGAGTTCAGCTCTGCCGATTGTCAGGAGGTTTGGGAAGGAAGGGAGCTCTTGACATAAGGTACCTTTCTTCCAATATCACATACATCACATGTTCCACAAAGAAGTTGAGATCTTGGGTCAATCGAGACTAACATGCAGGTGGTCTGGGTCCAGCACTGGTCCTATCTTCCCGTGATTGTCGAGGATATAGGTATGAGCAATGGTCGACAGTCCCAAGGGAGAATACCTTCAACACAGCACCCATCTGAGTACAACTTCCATCAGAACGAGAACGACAGGCCTCTATCAACATGTATGTCTATTCCATCTCCACGGCCATTTCTATACTCCCCTCCATCTGACGAACATCGTAGCGAAAGCACAGAACAATATCCCACACCAGTCGTTTGTAACAGCACCAGGTTTCGCTCCTCAGACGTCACTCAAACCTGATACGATGTCAAATATGCCAGGACAACAAGCGACGCCGTATGGCCAAGGGCGAGAACAGGCTGCTGGTGCATTCAGCATGTCTGTGGTCGGAGAGAGTCTCCCCGACTACATGCATCCTCAGGACGAAGTCGAACGACGTGCAAGTGGTTCTAGCGCTACGCTCCACCAACAATCTCCGTCTCCTTTTGCCAGCCAAACACCGATGACGAATCCCGGGTACGGCATGTACGCACCTCAGTATGCGACACCATACCAACAAGCGGCTGCGAACGCTCAGGCATTCTCGTTGTCTCAATTGAACCAACCATCTCCGAGTCCTGGGTCAAATCCTATCCATCAACAGTATCAAGGCCATACTTATTATCCAAGTCAGCAACCGCAACAGTACATACTCTATCCCGGTCAGTACGGCCAAGCTGGTCAGTCTCATCAACCGCTGCCAGCCGCATTCGCCCATTCGTACAGCCGTGGGTCGAATCCTGCTTTCGGTGTTGGCCCACCTCAACACGTTTCGGATCTTACCGGAATACCAGGCAGAGTCTCTCAATATGGCGGATTCTCGGCTGGGGGTCCTATGAACTATGGTTATGGAAGTGGAACTCCTTTTTCGAGATCTGGAGTCATCCAAGGTAAAACTAGACTTCGAAATGCTTGCCTGTAATGAACTAATCCAACTCGTCTCGAAATAGGAAGTAGGGGAGGCAATGCTTCTAAGCCGACCCCGGGTCCGATTCCCTCATCTCCAAGAGGCCCACCTCGAAAACCGAAACAATCAGGGCACGCTCTGTGGGTTGGCAACCTGCCTTCAGGGACCAGAATCATTGATCTCAAGGACCACTTTTCCCGAGAAGCTACCAAGACAATAGAAAGTGTTTTCCTAATCTCGAAAAGTAACTGTGCATTTGTCAATTACCGGTCCGATGAGACATGTGCTTCGGCAATGACGAGGTTTCATGATTCGAGGTTCCACGGCGTTCGGTTGGTTTGTCGCCTCAGGAAGACAGCCGCAGCCCCCGGGACAGGAATTCCTACAGGCCCTGCCTCCTTGCTGTCCACCATCGCCCCTTCCCAGTCAGCGATCGAATCGATCAGGCAGAATCGAGAGGTATCGAGCCGAGCGGAAGCCCTGGCGCAAGAAGAAGGCAAAGAACCAGGTCAAGCTCTACCAATGGGATCTGACAAGTTCTTCATCATGAAGAGCCTTACGGTTGAGGATATGGAGCTCAGTGTACGGAACAACATATGGGCGACACAAGCACATAACGAGGAAGCGCTGAACAAAGCATTCGAGGTAGGTAGCATTGTCCATCCAGCCAGAGGTCACTAACAGGAGCCTAGACCGCTGAGAACGTCTACCTTATTTTCTCAGCCAATAAGTCGGGTGAATACTTTGGTTATGCTCGCATGGCATCTCCAATCACGGAAGAAGTCGCCGAGAGCCTTGATTGGGCCCCGAAGCCCGATACGGTCGTGAACGACCCAGAACTACCACGCGCTATACCCACACCAGCGACCGAGTGGGCACCAAAGGGCCATATTATCGACGATTCAGCTCGTGGCACAATATTCTGGGAAGCTGACCCTGTCGACATTGACCCGGCCGACAGTGGCGAAACTGACAGAGTGGACGATCCTGAGCATCCAGATACTGTTGAAGAGGTTGACGAACCTTCGGGGGCGCAAGCCTTCGGCAAACCCTTCAAGATCGAGTGGTTGACGACAAACCGACTCCCGTTCTATCGCACAAGGGGGCTGAGAAACCCTTGGAACGCCAACCGAGAAGTCAAGATTGCAAGAGATGGAACCGAGCTCGAGACGAGTGTCGGGAGGAGATTACTGCAGATGTTCCATAGGGCGACGAACGAACCAGCGCCCGTTCAGGGTGGGTGGCCTACCGCAAGGTAGACCTGATTTATCACGCTGGAATGTATTTTCTAAAGGGGAAACTGGCGGGTCCGGCTTTCCCTGGAAATCTTTTCTAATTACTTTTGACATTCAATTCTATGTCACGACTGACACGAAAGCAACGATTGATTCTGACGAAAGGAAAAGTACGGATGGATAAAAGACGTGTTTTTGTTTTGTTGGAGATGTTTAATTTCAAGGGCGGAAAAGTACAAATAATTCAATTTGAAGGGGGGTTTGGAGATGATATACGGTTTGATGGCGGTTGGAAAGGGAGAGGAGATTTAATCTAGATGTAATCCATGTACTGATTAAGTGGTGTGTGGAGATTGAAGAAAGAATACATAAGATCAACTTTATTGTTCATATTTTCAGATGAAGATAGAAGAACGAGGCTCAAATATTCAACAAGGCATTTGTACAAACATGTCAATGCCAGTCATTAATCTAATATATTGCCTGCGACGGGTCTAGTATTTTTTGGCCCCCGATTCTTCCACTCGGATTTCGGTGCGGGTCCTCAGGATAGACATTTGTTATGTTGTAAAGGGAAGTGAATGCTCTCGGATTTTGAAATGGCAAGGGAGAAAAAACCGGGTCTTCAATGGCGTTGATTATTCTTCCCGATTTTCGTTCATAAACTTTCTTGTCTACGCTTGTCCCAGTTGTCGGAGGTTGAAATGGGGCTGAGAGACAGACGGAAGATCCTGCATTATTCTTGATATTGCTTGTTTTTTCTAAGGTATACCCAGGATCTACGCTACAAATTTGGACGCATATGCGATATACTAGGTTTTTGAATCTCAGGACATTCTCTAATTTCATTATTGTGAAAGAATGGTTGGAAGTTGTGTGTCTATTTTACATTTTTCGGAATTAGATATCTCCGCACGGAAGCTATTGAAGATATCAATGATGATTTGGCTTTCTCAAGGATCTGCAAGTATCTTGAATACTTAATGAACACATGATGATTGATCCAAAATGATAAGAACGAGATCTTGCGGTCCAATTGATGTTGAGTTACTTTAACATGTATGTATGATCTCTATTTTTTTTTATATATTATATCGGAATTAGGAATACGTATCTCTATTGTCTCATCTTCGGAGTCTACTTACAGGGCTGACACCAGGGGCGTTGCTGAAGATACTGGGTAGTCTGATTATAAGAAAAGCCAAATCGTCATGATTTCTCAGTCTCCGTCCCCTCCCTCCGTTCCCACTGCACCACAGCCGGATTCAACGGTCTTGAGAATAACGACTAGAATACCAACGTCAGCACTGCCGTCTTCCCGTACGCAGAAACACTGTAAGAGGGAAAAAAAACCTGTTAAAGAATTGGTACGTACCGAATAATCCGTCCCCACAACCCCCTTCACTCCCTCCAAATTCCTCAGCTTAAAATTCCTCACCATCGTCGCCGTGATAGTCCCCAGTTGCACATACGCAAACGCCTCCCCAATGCACCGATGTCTCCCCGCTCCAAACGGTAGATACGGACTACTAGCCCCTTTACTCACGAGTCCATAACCATAATCGACTTTTTCCTCTTCTGCCTCAACCAGCGCTTTAGTCTTGCTGTCCTCGGCGCCGCCAGCGTCCCAGCGATGGGGTTCCCATTCTCCTGGGTTGGGGAAATGTTCTTCAACCTTTGAGGTCACGCCTGGGGCAGCGAGGAGGACGTGTGTAGGTGGGATGGTATATGGTGTTCCCTCAATAGGCATCGGGTTTGTGACTTTTCGCATCATGGAGTGGATAGGTGCATGCATCCTTAGCGTTTCCTTGACGACTTGGGAGTTCAAGGGAAGCTTCTGGAGGACCTCGTACGTGAGTTGGGGGAGATCGGGACCGAGAACTGAGATTTGCTCTTGGTAAAGTTCTTCCATGATATCAGGGCGAGTGGCTAGGCGGAGCATTATCCATGCTGATGTTGAGGATGAGGAATGTTGGCCGGCCATGAGGAGAGCGATCATCATGTGTGCGACCTCGACGTCGGGAACGGGTGTGCCATCTTTGTAGACGCACGACATGAGGTTCCAGATCATATCCTCCGAATCCTTTTGCCCACCAGCTTCTCGCCGCGCTTTAATGATTTCGGTGTATGTTTGCGCCATCTTCTTCTGTGCGTAATCTCGTTTCTTATTGTGCGGTAGAGGGGCCCAGGGAAGCATGAAGTTTATGGGCGAAAATCCCATATCGAGGTCGTGGTACAGATCCGCGAAACTGGAGTCGAATTTACTGCGTACCTCCTTTCCCTGGAGCGAGCGCGAAGCGGTGTAGATTGTCATTTCTGCCATCACAGCAGGGACGTTGACGATGCCTTTTTCGCCTTGAAGGGAGGGCACGCGGTTGACGAACCGAGTGACTTCGTCTTCAATCAAGGGAACGTATGAACGGAGAGATTCGGCAGTGAGGCCAAATTTGACGAACTATCAGTGAGTCAATGTATGTTTTCTGGTTGTAGAAACACTGTTTCAATGTACCTTCTTCTGCTCCATGAGTTTGGCATTGGGACAATCGTACACGACGCCGGTCCCAAAGACAGGGGTGGTGAGGGAGCTGTAGATTTCCTCGGCATTGGCATCTTTCAACTTTCCATTGAGGATGAATTCATTGCCCTTGGTCCCGAGAAAGACGGTAGTCTTCCTACCAAGAAGCACGAAGGTGAAGATGTCGCCATACTTTGATTTCATCAGCCACATTGGGTCATAAATGCGGCCGCACAAAAGAATATACGGACCTTTTCACGACATTTGAAGAAGAATTCAAAAGGATCGATGCCGTAGGAGATAGTACTTCCAATGAATGGTACCCAATGGAAAACCACTGGCGGTTCTTTGGGATTTCTGAACAGCAATTGGCGCAGGACATTGAGTACGACAAGGAGAACAAAAGAGGCAGCGAATGTGGCGGCGAGAATAACACCAGTGGACCTGTTGGAGAGCTGGTCGCCAAGTGGGCCAGCCAAACTCGCCAGAAGACCCATGGGAAGGAAGTTCTGCAGGTACAAGCTACCGAGCGGTCGACGACGCCCTCAAAATCTGCACAGCGAGATGGCGCAGAGGGCGAATAATTTAAGAAAGGTGACGACGAATGTTTAGCACTAGGACTAATGCAGGTCCAAGTGTGGGCCAACCAAGAGAAAGAATTCTACAAGTGATTTGACGCTGCCACGCAATCGCAATCCCGGAAGCTGATCTTCCGAGCCTTGGCGATTTGCTCTCTTAAGCCAATCATGAGAGGGGCAATTCGATGACAGTTATCTCAGGGTGAGAGTCAGAGGAAGGATAACATACGACGAGATCCAACATTCATGTAAAGCATCAAGTCTCTCTAAACTCGAAGTTGAATCTATTTCCTTCCAATCAAAGTAAAACCACATATCCAGATCCTCTTTTCCACAATATCAGCTGAATCACTTTTAATTCGTCCAGATACAAATATCGTTCCACCCCTTCCTTCAGAATATTCTGATGATTCCTCTTACGAAATGAGAGCGTATCGAGCTACTTAGAAGCCGGAGCACCATTCTCCGCTCTGATATTCCTGTCCTGGTACAAGAACTGGAACACCCACGTAATCTCCTGCTGGTCGAGAAATTTTCCGCGTGTCCCCATTTAATGGACTGATTGACAGCTGATCTTATACACGTATCCGTCAGCTAACCTTGGGAACCTCCTCAGGCAAATAGCGGCTGGAGTAGTCGTCATCGAATAACTGTTGGTCGCCCTTTCCTCCCATCTCCATAAACACTTCGGCTGCTTGATTGTGCGCCGGAACTTGCTCCTTCCCCGTCGCATGCCCATTCGTCTTGCCAGTGTGTTTGGCTGCTTGACTAGCGTTGAGTTTTTTCCCATCCGCATTCTTCTCATACACCTTGACAGGAATCTGCTGATCTTCCAATTGTACAACCTGACTAACTTTGACATCGTTCACACTACTAAGTAACGTGCGTTCCCGGGCTACTTTGCGCTTCGAGAAATCAAGTTGGTCCATGGCTCCCGTCAGTCCGTCGGTACTGTCAGCCGGATTAATCCTGCGCTGTGTTATCCAAGGATGCTCGAGGCATTCATCGATCGTGATGCGTTTATCAATGTCCACTGTAAGCATACGGTCGATAAGGTCAAGTGCTGGATCGCCGACTGAATCCCAATATGGTGAAGGGTAGTCAAAGCGACCCAATTTGATCTGCTGAGACAGGTTGTAAGGGTTCTCGTTCGTGTAAAGCTCGTCAGAGAAGGGAGGGAAGCCGCAGAGACATATGTAGAGCACAACACCCAACGACCAAACGTCTACCGCCCGAGTGTATTTTCGATGTCTGGAGTTTTCGAGGATTTCGGGTGCGACATCTAAAGAAGTCAGTGCTCTGACACATGGTTTACAAAGTTTCTCTACTCACAGCTCGGTGTCCCACAACTATGACTTGATTAGCTTGTCTTTTTAATTCAGCTGGAAGGTAAGAACAGCTTACAGGGTAGTAGTGAAAGACTCTTCTCCGATGATCTTTGCAAGGCCAAAGTCGGCGAGTTTGACGGATAGCTTTTTGTCAGACAAAAGGATGTTTTCGGGTTTGATGTCGCGATGGACGATATTCCGCTCGTGCTGAAGCTCGTTAGTTTGACGGGTACCTGGGATGGATTCCTGCACTCACTAGATACTTGATTCCCTGAAATAGCTGAATGAAGACATTACGTGATTCTTCCTCACTCAGCTTCTGCTTCATCACGATTGTATTGAAAAGCTCTCCCTCTGGAGCCAACTCAAGCACCAGATAGACACCATCATCCTCGTCGTAAGTCTCCTGCAGACAAAGTACGTTCGGGTGACTGATGGCTTTCAGGACCCCGATTTCTTGTTGCAGCCCATCCGTCTTCGATTGACTGTCCCCAGGCCGTTTTTCGAATCGCTTGACTGCGAATTGAATACCTGTAGCACGCTCAACACAGAGGTACACTGTTGCAAAATGGCCCTTGCCAAGCTGTTGAAGAATCTTGTATTGCTGTCGAAAGCCATTGCCCTCACGGGAGAGTGGGTATCGGAATGTAAACCTTGCCTCATCTAGGATGCTGATCTGATCGCTGTCTTCCAGTTCCTGGCGTTTATTCCTGCCAAGAATAACCTCATTGACAAAGGTTCCATTGCTTGATAAGTCTTCTATCACTGCCACCGATTTGCCATTTTTGTTCTCGTTGAAAACGATACAGTGTCGATTGGAGATAGTCGGAAGCTCAACAACTCGATCTGCAAATGATGAGCTCCGTCTTGTCTTGAAGCCTGCTCTTGCTAAACCTACCGCATTCCGGATGTCTTCCTATCAGATACCCTCCTGCAGGCCAACCCATCTCGCGCTTAGTCAGCTCGTACTCCTTCTCTTCCTCATTGTAGTTCCTGCTGCTGCACCCCTTTGCTCTGCTTTCTGAGCCTTGCCCGAAAGATTGATCGGGATATGGCGCGGGGCAGGCGGTCCTCTTTTTGAGTATCAAGATATTGCCGAAGATGCTGTCTATCGGAACGAGATAACCCCAGACCCCTTCGGCTTCCTCGTCTTCGACATCCAACGAAAAAGCTGTCGGCGGATAGACGAATTGCGACAGATGCTGTGTATCTGCTGGTGGAGAGGAAAGACCCTGGAGGTTGACTGTTGGTGAGGAAGGAGGCGATCGATGGTTGATTTGACTTGGTCGACCTTCGGCAGGCGACGCAGTGGCTTCTTTGTACTCTTCGGTTGCCGTCGATTCTCGATGGGTCAATGGTGACGGAAGGAAGGACTTGTTCTTGAGAGGAGTAGTTTGGTTTTGTGAAGATATCCGATCAGACCGACGAACTTTCTTCGAATCCGTCGGGTCATCACCCACTGAAGCCTGTGGTACAAGCATCAGAAGCTGCTGCAACAATACTCAATGAGGATCGAGGGCGTCCATACTCTTCCGCGCTTCAATTGGCTTTTCTCGCCTTCCTTGGGAGCCATTTCTCTTATTAGGTGTGAGACCGAAACAAATAGTCCTAATAAAAAGCGTCGAAAATGATATAGGTCTAGCGGAGTAAAACTAAGATCACGAGGTGGAAGCCTTAAAAGCGACCAGGGCGGGTTAATTTACTGCATTGTGTTGTATGTCGATCTGGTGGTGAAGCCCCTAGATGACAGAAGGAACACCTTTTCGGATACAACACAGAGATTACGAATAGATAAGAATTAAAAATTGAAAATTAGGTAAATGATGCAGATAGCTCGACGAGATAGTAGAACAGACTCGAGGATATGCTCCCGTCAAGACGAGAAACACAAAATGCCCGCTATAACCCGCCAAGCTTTCGATGATCGCAGGGGTTTGAAGATCGACCGGAAAGACGTTCCGCTAAGTAAATCCACCACACGGCTTCCAGTGTTCTATGCGTGTGTTCCACGTTAAACCATATCTTCATGAGCAATATATGTACAGATAATATAAGCCTCAGGAAATATCCCAGCCCCAACCCATCACTTCTACTAATACATTGCCCACAGTACTTGCAGTCCAAAGAACCACCAACGCCCAACCTACCCTTCGATCCATTCTCCATTTATTTAGTGGTACGACCAGGAGTAGGCCCAACAGTGTTATCACCAATGTTATACCGCTTATGACGAGAGTGGGATTGATCTCGATTTGGTACGGCTTGTAGTGTATCGGTCGATCTGGGTGCTTATCGTGCTTATGGCGGCCATCTCGAATCGTCATGTATAAACCACTGAGACCAATGCCGAGCAGAATATTAAGCATGGGACCTCCAAAGCATGCACTCAAGGCCATGACCGGGAATCCAAGTCGAGCCACTGTAATATCAGCCACAAGATCGCCCAAAGAATTGCCGACGGCGAAGATGGTAAGACCAAGTATTGCGTCACTTATCCCAAGGATAACTCCGAAAGCCTTTAGGACTCCAACAACTTCGTTCGCTATCGTAGATATCCAAGCGATGCTAACAATGAACCCGAAGAAGCATAAAAGATATCGGCGCCGTGGAGGTTCTGATGGTGAAGTAAACAAGACTAGAAGAGCAAAGACGACCAAAGACGCAATGAGAGAGTAGAGGCAGGGAAGGAGAAGATGGCGAAAATCAAGATCATCGTCCATGTTCGCCCATACCAGTAAGACAATGAATAGAGGAGCGGTAAACAGTTGGGTCGCGACAAGCCAGCGATTCCATTCCTTCGGTGAAGAGGCTTCTGAATCTTTCGTTCCTTGTTCAGTTGGGGCTGCTAGATGAGTTGAGCTTTGCCGATGTGGTAGCGGCCGAGCCTTTGCTTGCCCATTAAGCGAGGGAAGATCCGATGGACTATCGTTGATCTGAATACTAGGAGAGATAGGCGGATGGTTGCTATTTGAATCAACGTTCAGCTTCTGAGCTATGCGTCCAGTCGCCTCTCCATTGCTTGTGAGACTAGGGCTATCTGGAGGCAACAGGGCAGTTGGACGAGAGTGGGAGCGAGCATGCTCAGGGCTGAGAAGCCCAGGATCAGGATCCAAGGTATCTGGTACTTCGTCATCCGTCTGAGACTCTACGACGGGAAGAGTGACTGCAAGAAGAAACACGCTCGGCGCTGAAACGATGCCGAGCAGCTTTTCCCACCAATTCTTATCATGCCATGAGTAAAGGGTCGGAAAGAGGGTAGATATTAGGACTTGCGGAGGCGGTAGAGCCTTGTAAGGCCACCATGCAATGGGCTTTTCATCAACATCTGAAGTCATTCGTTGATTGTACGTTGACTCGGACCCGATGCTAGGAGGCGGCAGGCGGATGCTTGGCGCCCGAGATCGGGATATAAAGCTAGGGTCGTCGTGATACTCAGGAAAAGGTGAAGCGGGACTTGAAAGCTGGGTACCAGAAGATCTCCTTGACAATGAGATATGCGGTATTTTTGGTGAGCTAGGTGATTGCGGATACTCTAGGGGAGAGCTGACAAGGACTTGAGGATTGCTAGTATGCTGTGTATTCCCACTCTGTGTAAGAGCGCTCTCCGCAGGGGGCGCAAGGAGATTTGCTGATGAGCCTCCAGTTGTGCGATTCATTGGAGCAGGGCTTGTAGAAAAGTAGCCAAACTCGGTCTCTCTACCAGAAGGGGAGCGCTCCGTTGACCTGGCTCTGGAGCGTTCTTGTGGTTGGAACATGTTTACGTCTAGACGTAGGCCACTTGCGTCATTTGCAGATACTGCTCGAACACGAGTTGGGGGGTTGTTTTGACCGTTGTCTGTGGTAGGCCCTATCAAGTCATTCGCCGCGTTATGAGCATCCACAAAATCATAGCTGATTTCGGGATTCGAAGCTGTCGACATGCGGTCTTGCTGCTGCGAAGTTGTGTAATTCGGATCGTCCGAGTAGCGGCGGGAATCGAGTGGAATGGTCTGAATGTTTCTTGACTTCTCAAGTGACGAAAGGACTGCTCGGAACTCCAAAGCACCAACCAGACTAGGCCGTATGGGATTTGCGGTATTGCGCCTTTGGCCTCTGGGTGGTCGACTGACTCGCATGTTGCTACTGATTTCAGCCATCCAGTGGCCTCTGGTTTCCTCGTCGATGTCCTCATTCATAGCTTGAAGTAAGGGACTGTTGCCTCTTTCTAAGGCGGCGAAGTCTTCAGCAGAGACTCCACGGGAAGGTCGTCTGCTGCCTCCCGCCTGTCGATCCTCGTCGTCATCAAGGAAAGGTTCAAACTCTGTTTCGTTGGATTCTGGTACGAGGAAGTGTCCCCGGGCTGCGTATTCCTGCTCCTGTCTGCGTCGTCTCTGTCCCAGATACCAATGCCAAACGAATACTGTGATGACGTAGAATACGTAGAAAGCGACCATGACCGCGCATTCCCACAAGTGCAGGTGACCGTCGGCGAGGAAGACCATGCTGAAACATGCGGCGACGAGAAAGAAGCCGACATCTCGGAAAAAGCTCTTTCTGGCCACTTTGAAAGGACGCACGATTGCCATTGATCCAGCCACCACTGCTGTAATGAATCCTGCCGCTCCGATGAGCTCACCTACGGCTAAGCTGCCACTATGTGTTTTGATTGCTGCAAACGTGGAGAAGACGTCGGGACTGCCGTTTCCGAATGCAAGAAAGGTGACGCCGGCCATGCTCTCGCTCATGCCAAGGATGCTGGCAATTGTTCCCAGATTGATGCAGAAAAAGTCGCTTGCGGCGATGCCTATCGTGCTGAAAAGAAGGCCGAGCCATATCACCAGAAGAATGAAGGCGAAAGGTTTCGCCTTCGGTAAGCGGCAATAGTAGAGTTGCAGGTAAGAAAAGAGGCCAGCTTCTTCATCAGGACAATTGGCGCGCACAAAAGCACATTGATCTTTCGCTGTATGTACTAGACGACACTGCGCGAGTTTGTCAATACCAGTCATGTTCGACCAAAGGCATGCATCCTAACTCACTTCTAAATCTCGCTTCTTGTGCTGGGCTTCGAATGGACCTTCCGTTGTCCTACGTCGCAAATGGGATTCCTCAGCAATAACCGGTGTACCATAGTCGCCCCGCCATGAAGCCCAGACCGCAAAGATGGATACAATGAAGACGACAGCGAAAAAGGCTCGCGCGCCAGCATATCGACGCTTATTACGAGCCGCGGTCGAGGTCATATGTCGCACTGGAAATCTCCGCTCCATCTTCTATGCATGATGTTTTGTATTTTGTTTGACGTGAGAATAGACGATCCCGGGCGCCTTCAGGATCCGGAATGAGGTTTTAAAGGATATACCGGTGAAGTGGCAGCGTTGCAAACCGGGCTGATTACTTTAGGCACTTGTTTTCCGCAGCTGCTCCGGTGACGTACCTTTGGTTTCCATCATAGATAAATTGCGTACAGCTAGTGGCTTGATATTGCCCTTTCGGACAGAAGATGTCGGATTGCATCATCAACATATGAGCCTGTAATTATTCTACACTACGCATAGACCGATACCTAAATAATCTTCCGTTCTTTTTTAAAATTTATGGTCCCATGAATTCTCGTGATGCCTTCAGAGTCAGACCCTTTGCTTCCACAATACCCTTCTACGCCAGAAATCAGTGGTAGTGGCTTTGGTCGCAAGCCACGGCTTCAAAGTGATCAAGCACATGTCGTTCAGGATACAGATAATGATAAAGAAAATACCAGAGGCTTGCGTGATCCCAGCGCAAGCCCATCACCATTGCGCATCATCTTGATACTATTCACATCTGTGGTTGGGCTGGGACTAGTGATATCTTTCCTCTCATCTGATGGCTTTCGTGGGAGATGGAAATTACCAAGCACCCCGGGTACTTCTCCCGACACAAGCTTAGTGGAAAGGGTTGATAAGATATTGTCGGAGAACCCTCTTTTTGGTACTTCACTCTGAATATGTCGATAAGGAACATGCTCAAGCAAGCGTAGATGGGCATAATGACCTTGCGATCTTGATTCGATTTCTCTATGATAACCGAATCTATGACCCTGCATTCACCAAACCTTTCGAGGAGGGTGGATTGAAAATGCATGTCGATCTACCGCGACTGAAGGCAGGCGGGGTAGGAGCGACATTCTGGTCAGCCTTTGTCCCCTGTCCTACCAATGGTACGGACTTCTCGGATGGGGCATACGTCCAATGTAAGACACCCCTCCCACGACCTGCATCCAAATGCAGGTCGTATCGTCATATCGACTCCTTGTCCTAATAGAACACATTGGCTGACAAGACCAGCCGTGTCGATGACAATGTCCCAGATTGATCTCTTGCGTCGCTTGGCTGCTGCATATCCTCAAGTGATCTCGTCGCCAGATCTGAACAGTAGCAGCGCTGAAGCTGCATTCCATCGTGATCACTTACTAATCTCGCCGATTGGTATAGAAGGTTTGCACCAAATCGGTAATCTCTTCTCCAATTTACGGCTCTATTTCTCCCTGGGAGTCAGATATGCCACGTTGACTCACAATTGCCATAACGCGTTTGCGGATGCGGCACTCGTGAGTAATGCTTCCGGCACCACTGTGGCAGCTGGTCCGTATTGGGGCGGCGTCAGCGAGAAAGGAAAGATTTTGGTGAAAGAGATGAATCGGCTTGGCATGCTCGTCGATCTTGCGTAAGTATTTTTCCGAGTGATGAATCCCCAAAGTAGACTATCTTATGAGTCCCGAGATATGTGCTCGCTCTGTCCGGTTACTCCAATGGGAAACGCTAACTCCGAAATTCACTTCAGACACGTGAGTAAGGACACGATGATGGATGTTTTGGGCGGTCGGCCGGAAAAATGGACTGGCAGCAGAGCTCCGGTAATATTCAGCCATAGCTCTGCGTTTGAGCTTTGCCCTCATCCGAGAAACGTGCCCGACGATGTTCTTGAGCTTGTCAAGAAGACGAATTCCGTTGTCATGGTTAACTTTTCTCCGGACTTTATCTCTTGCGTACCTTCAGATTCAGCAACAGGCCTACCTGAGCTCTATCCTCCGAACTCGACGTTACATCAAGTAGCGAGACATATCAAATACATCGGGGATTTGATAGGCTATGATCACGTAGGGTTAGGAAGTGACTTCGACGGTATATTCACAACACCCAAAGGTCTGGAAGACGTGAGCAAATTCCCAGATCTTGTTCTTGAATTGTTGGAAATGGGTATAAGTGATGATGATGCGGCTAAGCTGGTTGGTGGGAATACGCTTCGAGTGTGGAGAGATGTCGAAGCTGTATCTTCACAGATGCAGGCTGAGGGTGCGCTACCTGCGGAGGACAAACTTGGGAAGTTGGTTGTGCAAGGGGGTCCTCCTGATGTCGATGAGCTTCGTTAAATCATGCAAAGCCGGTCTGCAAATTCTTTGATCCGGCGTTCCGTAGGTTCTCGATGGCGAGTTGAACGGCCTCAACAATAGCTTGCCACTCGAGCTGATGCATACGATTCTCTAGTTGCTCAAGGGTTTCGCCCTTATCAATATCTAATTCTTTGATCACTAAAGGCTGCCCCTGAGGACCACTCTTGATTAGTCCAAGAAGAAATCGATCGGCAAATGCATGACTAACAGCGTCAATCTCCGCAATAACGTAATGCACCATAATACCAGTCTTGGTAACAGAACCGTCTTGGAAGGCCTTGTAGGCTCTTCCGATAGCATCAACGCCAGGAAAGCAACCTGGCAGTGCTGGATGGAGATTGAGAGCAGGCACACCCGATTCCGCAAGCGGATCGAGGAAAGCAGGCGAGAGGATATGCATGAAACCAGCACACACGACAAGGTTGGGCCGGTCAGCCAGTACAAGGTCTGCCAAAGCTTTGTCGTAATTTTCGCGAAGCGTATTATCTTTCAAGTCTGGGTGCTGTTCGCCAAACTTTTTCAAGTTATGATATGCAGTAGGGATCCCAGCATCACTGGCTCGGCGGCGCCCATATGCATTTAGGCGGTTGGAAATCACTCGTACAATCTGGGCTTGTTGAATTCTGCCATCACTGATCGCGTCTATGATTGCTTGAAGGTTTGTACCCTGAGTGCAAATTAGAATTCAGATATGTACAGCTGGTTGAATTATTGATCGTCTTTGGCATCAAATAGGATGGAGTGCGTCGCAGGAAGTTCTTACATTGCCACTAGAGGGCTGTAAGCAATTAATAGATTTGAAGGATCCATACATACGAGATTAAGACTGTGATCCTGACCTGTGGCATGTTTGCTACTTGATATCCTTAATTCAAAATCACAGTCGTACACTTTACCATTTTGGACATGTACTTGGATTTCATACGGAGCAAAATAAAGGTTCGGAAGAGGCGCAGGTGGCGCGGCAGTGGCGTAAATTGATTACGCCAGTAACAGATGCCTACAATTCATGACTGATACTAAGTGCATTCTTTTTAGATGTCTTTGCAGACCACTTCTTGTCGGGATATTCCAAATACTGCTCTACCCATTGTCATCATCAGTAAATATGGCAGCCACAGAGACACCAGAGGCGAAGGAGTTGAGTCTTGTCGGTAAAGTCGAGCTACGTATCGCTTTGACTGATTCAGATACCAAATTGGCATCGATACTCAATACATATTTACCTCCGTTGCTGCTCAAGCTGGCGTCAGACCATGTAAGTGTACGCAATAAAGTCATATCAATATGTCAGCACATCAATACCAGAATAAAAGCACCCCAGGTTAGACTACCTGTCAGCGGTTTGCTCAAACAGTATAAGGAAAACAATAATCCTCTCATTCGCCACTTTGATATTTTATATATTCAACAGGGACTCGATAGACTTCCTATCCTTGAACGTCTGGACTTACTTCCTCTTCTCATAAATGGCATCAGCACAAATTTCTCACAGTCTTCAAAACATGCGGCAAACATCTTCAATATGCTTTTAAAGATATTACATTCCCTGACTCTACCACCTCGGGGGTCAGCCGATGATATCAATTTGAGGCAGCACCTGGGTCTTATAGAAAGGGTCGAAGACGCCCAATTCGTTGCTTTATGGATAGGCAGACTGATCCTCTTCGCTCCGCACCTGTCGGACAAGCGTCTGCCGGGTCTTAGCGTGGCTGAATGTAACTTTCTACAACTTTATGACAGAAGTGATACCTGGCAGCCAGGCGCGGCTGGAGGAATGAATCTTGTGGAGACAAAGGTAGTCGCCGTCAAATTTCTAGCAAGTGGTGCATTCACCGACACAGAACGTTTCCTTCCAGCACTGTTTGCCTCTTCAGATCCGAATTCACGGCTTACCGACATCGGTGACGACATCCTAAAACGTGCTATTCCTGCCGTCTCATTAGAAGATGATGAGATCTTGAAACATCTGTTCCGCTTATATCTTGGGACTCGAGGCATCGAAGGCTCGTTACCTGCACGTGCTCCTTTGCAAACAAAAATTCTCGGCCTTTTGTCCAAGTCAAAACGAGCAACCTCGTACACAGCTGAAAGCATTCAAATAGTCAAGGAAGGTTTGACGTCAGATGACCAGGAAGGTTTCTCTTCCTCAGCGACAGCCGTCCAAGGTCTCGAAGCTTCGAAATTGCGAACCCAAGTCTTTGTTTACACGAATTGGCTCGCTCGGGTCAGTGATGCGTCTGACATTGGTACAATTGCGCCCACTATAGTGGKCCAACTACGTACGTACATCGAGAATCAGGGCTGGCCTACCTATCATGAAGCAACCAGTGGGCAAAATAGCCAAGCTACCAGTCTACGCAGCCTAGGATACGAGAGCATCGGTATTCTTGCCAGATCAAATCCAACGAGTTTGATCCTTGACGAACAGCTGGATCTTCTCCGATGGCTATTTGACTCTCTTGCCGCCGACTCAGCTGGACGTGAAGTTGGCCTTAGTATTGAACAAGCTCTTTCGAGTGTCTTAGGAGTCTTCGGTGGAGAGCTAAGTACAGATTTTGAAGTGTCTCTGCAAGGCCTGCTTCTTCATAATATGCAAAGACAGCCAGGAGATAGCGAAGGGTCGAATTTGAAAATCTTTCGAAACACCCAATTTACAGCAGTTCGTTTTGCAAATCGATGTCTGCCATTCAAGAATACCAAGGCCCGATGGATGAACGTGCTTGCAATAAACCATGGTACCAATGACCGCCGGGAAATCTTGGAAGAGGGAAAAAAGGGATTAGATCCTTACTGGTACCGTATGCTCAATCCTGCGAAAACAACGATTGAGGACGATGGCGCTCTTCAAACTTCCAAATATGATTTTCCAGGCTTTGTTGACCTGGTCGAGCGATTTTTTGGCAGAGACTCGATCTGGAGGACTGATCGTCCTCCGAATGATCCAGTACCAATGGTAAATGCTTATGGTCCTGCTGTCATGTTCTGTCGCAATGTTCTCCTGCACGAAGGACTTTCGCGTGATGCTCTCATTCTTGATAGTGAGTGGGAACGACAGCTCGAAGTGCTCGTAACAAGTGACGAGGAGGCCCGTCGGAAAATCAAAGATTACTTATATACCTTGACTCTAGATGACGGAGCATCTGTAGCTCTGAAGACACTCTTTCAAGCAGCGTTGAACGGACTTCTTCTCACGGATAGCAGAGCGGCTGCTTCGTGCGGTTCCTGTCTTTGGCAACTCTGCTCCTTGAGCCCCGATTCAATATTGAAAGGCCTCGCTTCGCATACTCATTTTCTCCGAGAACCTATAACTTCCAGTGATAAGATCTTACGCGAGACAAGCTCTCGCATTTTTGGCATTCTTGGATCGCACGAGGACTGCCCTCAAGACGTGCTGCAGAGTATGTTGGGAGAATTGAACGCAAAGAGTAAGAATTGGCGAGATGCAGTTGGTTCTCAGTTCCTCCAGATCCATGGCGCAATGCTTGCCTCTTCATATTACTGGAGCAGGCGAGCATTTCGTACCCACGCACGACTGAGTGCTGAGGAACAGGCAAACGTCAAAGTAATTAGAGATCTAAGTCTAGAGGTCTTAAGCGAGTCGCACGATAGGAACCTTGTGGATGCAGCCATCATAGCCGTCACCGAGCTAAGTCTGTCCGGACTATTGGCACCAAGGTGGCTGGGCTCAGCGCACAGCGCATCCTCCGTAACCAGCAAACTATTAGAACATGCAGAGAAGGGAAATGAGAACGCCGTAAAGGCTCTTGGCTCGTTTGCAATGCAATGCGAAGAAGATTTCACCGATGGAGCAATCTTCAAAAAGATTGTCGCAGCTTTATTCAAGCTACATAACGTCAGGGACCCTGCGATCCAATTTGCTGTTGGTGAAGCGTTTGGCTGTGCAGCAGCTGGGTGGCAGTCGAAATCCCTGACTTCTGCCCTGGATATCGATGGAAGCCCACCTCCTTCGGCTTCTCGAGAGAATGCTCTATCATTGGTTCTTGATCAAATCATGGAAGAATGCAAAACAACAAAGCCAGCTCTGAGACAGGCCTCGGCCATCTGGTTACTATGTCTTGTCCAATTTTGTGGACACCTCCCACCCATTCGAGGGCGGCTACGAGATTGCCAATTGGCGTTCAAAGGATTTCTCACTGATCGCGACTCGTTAAATCAGGAGACGGCATCCCGCGGATTGAGTCTGGTATATGAAAAGGGTGACCGGGAGCTCAAAGATGACCTCATCCGGGATCTCGTAGGTTCGTTCACAGGATTGACTGCAAACATGGCCGGGACAATATCGGGCGAGACTCAGCTTTTCGAGCCCGGAGCGTTGCCGACGGGAGATGGCTCCATTACTACTTACAAGGATATTATGAGTCTTGCCGCTGAAGTTGGTAACCCAAGTCTGGTATACAAATTCATGTCGCTGGCAGCCAACAACGCTATCTGGTCGAGTCGGGCAGCTTTTGGACGATTCGGGCTGACTAACATCTTCAACGACTCAAGTGTGGATGGATACTTGGCACAGAATCCCAAGTTGTATCCGGCTCTTTTTCGCTATCGTTTCGACCCCAATACCAATGTTCGCAATTCGATGAATGATATTTGGAATGCATTGGTTCGTGAGCCTACAGCGACCATCGATCAGTATTTCGACACTATCATGAATGATCTGCTCAAGAACATCCTTGGAAAGGAGTGGCGTACCCGACAGGCTTGCTGTGCTGCTATTGCAGACCTCGTGCAGAGTCGGCCAGCGGCGAAGTATGAAAAGTATATTGGCGAGATTTGGACCTTGACATTCAAGGTAAGCTTGTCAGGCCCTTAGACTGCGCCATTGCCTCAATGTCTGATGGCCATGTAGGTTTGCGATGATATCAAAGAATCTGTTAGAACTGCCGCCATGGCGCTGGCAAGAGTCTTGGTTGGCATTTTGACAAGAGGTCTTGAAGCTGGCGATTCTTCCAGCCAGAGTGCCAGCACGATGCTCAAGAATGTGTTACCATTTCTTCTTAGTCCATCTGGATTGGAGTCCCCAGCCCAAGATGTCCAAGCATTCTCGCTCTCAGCCCTCCTACAAATCATCAAGAAAAGTAATAAAACGATTTTGAGGCCTTTTGTTCCTGAATTGATAGGAAGATTGGTCTTGTTACTTAGCTCCCTGGAGCCAGAAGGTATCGAGTACGTTCGCCTTCGAGCAGACCAGTACGGTGTGACAGAACAGCAGATTGACGACGCACGTTTGAGTGGCGTTCGTGGCTCGCCTATGCTAGAGGCTATAGAAAGATGTTTGGATTTCCTCGATGAGCCATCAATGCAAGAATTGCGAGGACCGCTCGAGCACGCAATCACTACTGGACTTGGCCTTCCGTCTCGGGTCGGAGGCAGCCGCGTGCTTGTATCGTTGTCTACGAGGAACAACTTCATCTTCAGACCCCATGCCAGCCATTTCCTTCGCCTGGCACGCAAGCAAGTATTGGATCGCAATGATACAATATCCGCTTCGTACTCTGTCGCGTGCGGATATTTGGCTAGGCTCGCTCCAGATGACGAGATATTGAGGCTCATCGACTCTTGTCGGAAGCTGTATTTCGACTCGGATGACGAGCGTCATCGTTTGGTTGCTGGCGAGATACTGTTGGCATTGTCGAAACACGCCACTGACAGGTTCAATGCGCTTGCTGCAGAGATCCTGCCTTTTGTCTTCCTAGCAAAGCATGACTCATACGATCGGGCAAGGACCGTTTTCCAAGATGCCTGGGATGAGACTGTAGGAGGTTCGCGAACGGTGTTATTATATATTCAGGAGATCATCCAAATGGCAACGCAGCATTTGAATTCTCCGAAATGGTCTCTCAAGCATACTGCAGCGTCCACTATCGCAGATTCTATCAGTGCAACGGGAGGCGAGATCAGTGATCCCACTGCCCGGATTATATGGCCTGCTATCGAGAAAGCCGCCGACGGCAAGACCTGGGAAGGCAAAGAGAAAATTATCCAGGCATTGGTGAAATTTGCCGCTGCCAAGAATATTGTCACTGACAATAAAGAAATACAGGCTCAGATCCAGGTAAGTCTGCCATTGACACTATCTGTCTTCAAACCTTACGATTGATTACGAATGAATGGACTGATGCAATGCATTGCACAGAAAATCATGCTACGAGAAAGCAAAAGGAACAACCAGGCCTACCGTCCCCATGCTCTAGCTTGCATTGCCGACTATGTCGAGCTGCGAGAATCGATCGATCTGGCTACAGAGATTTACGACATCACTGCACCAATCATAGAAGAATCTTTGGCTAGGCCGGACGAGATGGACCTTGATATGCAGTCAGAAAGTCGTTCTTCGAAACAAATGTATGGCAATTGCTTCAGTATCACAATGCGAAACGTAGTAGTGAGGTGACTAACCAGTGGCACAGAAACGAAGAGATTTTAGCCAATGCACAAGCAGCGCTGCTACGATCGATCAATCCACATGATCGGACCAATGAAGGTAAGTGCACCCTCAGTATTACGTTCGGGGTAATGTCCAACATCTTGACTTGTCACAGATCTTCATTCGAGCCTGTCTCGAGCCCTAGCGTTGACAGTGAGGGCCTTTTCGGAGACCGGCAGCAGGAAGGTGCATAACGCAATCTTCGACGCAGAAAAGTCACTATTTGAAAAACTGAAGAGGGCGCTTCCGCGGCCCGTCTCGGACCCGATAGCAACAATACTGATCAAGTTCATCCAGACACTATTCGAGACCAGGGATCTGGTGGAACAGACCCGGATCAAGGCCGCCGAAGCCGCCTTGGCCATGACCCCGATCGCCCGCAGCAACGAGCAAATGATGGTAAAGCTAATCGATGGGATCAACAATGCAAAAGCACAAGAGCGGTCCATGACAGTCCAGCAGAGCTTGGATCGTGTACAACGAGCAATATCACATCAATGACCGATCGATATTCGGCACGCGGCATGTTCCGAAAAAGATGCATCTTTGATGCTGTCGAGTGTTACCTAATTTCGCGCGATAGCAATATGGCGACATGAATGGCGAATAAGGTAATTTGTCGAATGAAGATAAAGTACTTAGATGGCCGCTTATGCAAGGCTAAATTGTACGCTGGAAAACTAAAACTAGGACCGTACAATTGGGTTGAGATGGGCGCGAAGGAGGCCACTAGAGGGGTAGCTGGCCGTTAAACGTGCGGGAGGCACCAAATAGGGCTAATTGTCCACATGGTTCGGTGGCTCGAGCTTCGAGATGGGGGATCAACAGCGTGACCGCATTCACGGCTGTTTCATCTCCTTGGCCCATCGAGAGAGCTGCATCATGTGACGGAGGACAAATTTCTTGCTTGCCATGAGCGGTGAGGTGATGGCTATTCGATGAGCATGTTTCGAGAAAAGGGTAGGCCTGAGGATTGATGATGGTGAGCAGCTGTTTTGGGAAGGGTCCAGGTGAAGCTGTACCTTGCACCCAGGAGCAGATGATGGTAAATTGCAGCCCTCTTCCCATGTACTTACATCACACATAAGAGTAACGGTGATCGACATTGTAGCCTATCAGCGGGCCTTGGACAGTCCCGTTCCTCCCGTCCTTCCTTCATGCTGGGAACAATGGGTAGGAAGGATTCGCCTGTTGAGAGATGAATACTCGTAATATCTTCGTGCAGCAGTTTTTGTAGGATTGCATGACGAGTAAGAGCATAGCCACACGGACGCAAGACATGAGACTTGCTGACTACCTGACTTGTACTCTACCAGTCTTGGCGCCCAGGTGTTCGAATGTGTGCATACGGCGCCGCAAGAGTTTCTGCCTTTGGTAATGATGAGGCTGTCTTTAGGTTTCAGGCGATCTGCGAAGATCCATATCCGGAGCGGTGGACTAAGAGGCTGACGAGATGACGATCCTCCACGCTCGTAACCAGCTGTGGTGCTGATAGACTCATGCCAATGTAAGCTAGCTGACAGGCTAAGCCTCAACGGTTCTAAGTTTTTGAAGTGAGGTTAACCGAGCCGACGAAGTCGAGGTTGCGATTGGTCGACGCAAGCATATCCAGATCGTAACTGTTCGCACATGGAAGCCACATGAACCGTGCATGCATCTCCCACAGTCCCAATTCTCTTTCCTGCCTTTCTCAAGCCAACCAGAGCCAAGGATGGGAGCTAACTATCACAGTGTCCTAAGATTCGGGGCCCCCTCCTCCGACTCTCCCCGGTTCTTCGTACAGTTCAGTGGCGGGTAATGCTCCACAAAACGTCCCCGCCGCCGCCGATCCAACGTCGAGCTGCACCTCTGTTAGGTACTTTCTTAGCTCTCAAACGTTCGACCCTCATCCTGGTACCCGTATCACTGCGTGTCAGTCGACTATGTACCCTTGATTACCATGCTTGAGGCCTGAGCATATCTGTGCCTCTTGTCGATGTATGTCTAGACGTCTCACCTCAAGTCCTCACAGGTCCGCAAGACGTCTCAAGTAAGCTGAAGGGTAAGAAGACATCAGCTGTTCGGCGTTTCATGAATCTGCAAATTATACAAAATCATCGAGGTGAAGAAGATGAGAGTCCATCGTCCCACAAGACCCACCACACCACATGGCTTTGGATGTGCAGCAAAGCACGCGCTCAACACACCCTCATCTTGAGCAAGATTCTACTTGTAGACCGCATCTGCTGCATCTTACAGCACCATCACGCAAGCATTCTGTCAGCCCATTACATGCTACCTCTAGGACGGAACCTGCAGATATAGGCGCTACCATCTCTTACCTTTTGAGCCGCCTACCAACCCAGCAACAGACCTGCGGTGACGTTACACAAGCCAAACTGGCGCCCATGATTGAAATGCACGGCTTCGGTCACTTCTCAAGACCAAACCGTGAATGTCTACCTGCCATTGCTCCCAGAAAACGAAAATCATCTCCCTCTTCTGATTCAAGCCATAATGTCTCGCTCACATCAAAATCTGTGGCCGGTGTTTCAAGGACTCGGCTACCTCCGAGATCGAGGTTCGGATGCTGGTGAGTATCAATCGGTTTCCAAGCTTCAGTATCAAAGTCCACTAATGCTCTTTCCGCGCCAGGACCTGTCGAGTAAGTGACTCGCTACTTCCTTGATTACTTGGAAGCATTGATATTTACCTTCTCGTAACAGACTCGTAAAGTCAAGTAAGACCTCTTCTGCTTATTCGTATTTGTCACACCTTTACTCACACATTATTCTCAGATGCGATGAAGCTCGCCCAAAATGCAGTGTACGTCGTTATCAGTGACATACTACTTGCTACCGTACGGTACATTGACATGTCTCACAGCCCTGCACACGGCTCGGCCATCGATGCGATTACAATCCGAGGCTCTCATTCAAGGACGACACCCCTCGGGTAGTGGAAAAGATGCAACATTTGACAGGTCAACCGGAAGATGTTTGGAATCGTCGGTGTCCTCCCTTCCACTAAAAGCGATTGATACTCATTTGCAATAGAGCTTCTTTTCCGTTTTTACGATAGCCAGCTAACTACACATCGGAAGCATGACTTCCTCCCGCCATTTTCTACACTTACAAATGACGAGGACCGAGAGAAGAAAGCCGAATTCCGACCACCTGGAAGCTACAATGTCATCGTTACTCCCAGCAGTCTCGCCGGGCTGGAAGAATACAAGGCGAATCAAGACAGAGACAAAAGTCCGGTAACAGGAGGATCCAAGAGCTCAATCAACTCTTCCACCGACCTCGCGTGCCAGGATCTTGAGGCCAACGTAATCACTTCTAAGGATCCTGACACCGTCATGCTGCGTGTTTTCGAGGACAATACGAAAAAGCTTTCTTCACCGAGCTCTCCTTCATCTCGATTCGGACTTTCATCTGCGTCGAGTATGACTAGCCCTTCATCATCTGGTCACTTCTTTCAGCGTACGGACATGTTCACGCCACCTCCACTAACATTCGAGATCAAACCACAAGATAATCGAGACTGGCCCTTGATCTGTCATTACAGAAACATCCTTTCACGGCACCTCTTCCATGTACATCGAGGTTCGATTACGCCTGCATTGGCTCCTGGCGCTTTTTTCACCCAGGAGCTGTTTGAACGGACCGTGGCCACTTTTCGCCCTGTAAGAGCGTTTCTCAGTCTATTTGTTGGGAATGCGCTGATCCATATTAGCTTTATCATGCTCTGATGGCACTATGTGCTCTAGGTATTGCACATCGTAGCGGTATTCAAAATCTTGATTCGCTGCAGCACTACCAACAAGCCCTACCTTGTCTACAGAAGACGTTGCGAAGCCCCGAAGATCTCTCATCTGATGGAGCCTTGTTGACCCATTTCATATTGCTGTTGTATGAGATTGCGGCTGCAGCACCTCGTAGCTCCAACCTTTGGTCGCAGCATCTTAACCAGCTCCTTCGTATATTTGTCCTCCGAAGTGAGATGTATGAGACGGAACCTTACTCGTTCTTGCTATGGTGGGTTTGTAATATCGACACTCATGCTTTAATATGTGGGACCAGCGATGGAGAGCTCGTGGATGCTATGCTTCAATACAACCTGTTTCCTACTGCAGACAATATCGTACAGCTCAATGGCGCCGGAGAATGCTACGATCCCTTGACGGAAGAAGCGGCTGCTATGCCTGCTGTTCTGAACTTCAATCGCAAGATCGAGGTACTGACGTGTCGACTTGGACTCCTGAGAAGGAATCTGCAGCGAGAAGCTGAAAGCTTTGCAAGGCAAGGTATCAAGATGTCGAAATCGGATCTGCTAGAACGACAACGAAGAGTGACCGATATTCAAGATGCCTTACGACGAACGTGGGCTGATCAGATGCCGCCTTCCATGGTAGCGGCAATAAGGAACAACAGCCTACCTACTCGGGCGAGGGGTATATTTGACAATGTGAGTCGCTCTCTCCTCCAAGAACATACTGGATTTTTTCTTTTTCTCACTATAAGTAACGACTGACAATTCATCTAGTCTTATGTCCTCTATCGCGCCTGCATCATTTATTCCCACACTTCAATGTACCCCTCGCAACGACGCCCACCTTCCCCATACATGATCCCTAGTGCGATCTCCATACCGACTCAACTTACCGCCCAGCAATACAATCCCTCCGCCCCGCCTCATCCCGCAAACCACTACCACCCGCCGCCTTTCGACCTAATGGAAACCGAAATTACGCTCTCTGCCCACGAGATCCTCCACCTCACCCGCTCCATTATCGCTTCAGGCCATCATGAGCTGCGTTTCGCCGTCTTCCCTCTGTTCATGGCGGGATACGTGCTCCCATTGCAAGAACGTGGGTTGGCGCTGAATTTGATGGAGGGCATGGAGATGGAGAGTATTGGACGGAATACTAGGGCTACGAGGGAGTTGTTGGAAGATGTCTTTGAGAGGAGTGATCGAGGGGAGGGAATAGGGGCCAAGGGGGCGAGCGGGGTGGATTGGATACAGGTACTGGGGGAGAGGGGGTTGCAATTGATTTGATTTCTGTTCTTGGGGGAAAATTGGATAGGTTTACTGAGAGGAGTCTTCTGAGGCAGAAAGGGTAATTTACGCGATTATGATTTGCGGGATATTATGATGGGGAATTTTGGGGGGAAATATGGGTGATTGGACTATGGAAATACGCTTATGGATGGATAATGTATATACGATTGTTGTTTTCGGCGTTTCTAGTTGGAGAACAGGGAAAGAACATTCGATGGGGTCGGAAAGTGGGTTGCAACAAGAATTTCATCGAGAAGGAAATTCCAAATTTTCTGTCGTGCCATATGGGAACCTAGTTGTATCACACCCAAGTACTTTGCATACCGTGCCGCTGCCTATTTCCGCTTCCTTACTCCTTCTACCGCAAATAATCCTGACGGAAGACCCTTTGCGGAGGGATTGCCACGTGGTTATTTTCACGGGAGGGTGTGATGTGGGTTTTTGTCGTGCCGTATTTGTGCATTCATTACTGTCGGATGGTAATGTTACATTTCAAGTCTGACAGGGGTCTTGCGAGCGATGTGTGATGATGTTGGGGGCGAGAGAGCCCCTGGGGCTCTTTCTTGCCTCCGGTGGGCGGAGTAAGTTTTATATTGGGTTTTGGGAATTTTGATTGTTTTGGAGTTAGGGAGTGAGTGAATAGGTGGAGACGTTTTCGATGGAAGTTACTGAGACAGTCTCGATGGGGCTGTGAAAATTTGGCTGCTTTTTTCTTGGCTCGGGAGAATAGATCTGAGAGAGGAGTGTGGGTAGTTTTGGGATTGTCAGGTTGAGGACTCATGGTGATGGTGATGAAAAGATTATACATTTCTTTTCCCACTCTCCTGACTAATATTCTATACATCTTCCTCCTTGGCATCGATCCTCCTTGTCGACGTCCCCCCATTCCCACCCACGGCTTTTCTCTCCCCCAAAACACCTGTCCACAGCCCGAACCCATCATTCAACTCAACTCATCTCGTCCCATCCCGTTTCACCTCTCTCCGCCTCCTGCCATACTCTCTCCTCCCCACTTTAGGTGATTCAATTCAAAACCTTCCCCGCCGTACTAGCCGTACTCCGATCCTTAGTCTGAACTTTCTTCAAGCCCTTTCCCTTCTGGATCTCCCCCAGTAATCCACTCCGATCCCCCGAACCAGAACTCATAGGGGGCATAGGCGGTGGAGGTGGAGCGGATGGAGGAGCCCCACCGTTGAAGGAACCTGGCATCGGCGGTGGAGGTGGGGGAGCACTATTTCCAGGCATAGGCGGAGGTGGTGGGGGTGGGGCAGACGGAGCACCGAATCCGGGCATGGGAGGTGGAGGAGGAGGAGCGCTGGGTGCACCATCGTCGTAAGAAGGCTGCGGAGGAGCAGTCGATGGAGTTGAAGGACTTGCTATAGCTGGAGACTTTGGCTTATCGTCCATAGCTGAGAGGGGTCTAGGTGGCGCCATTGTGCCAAAGAGCATCGAGGCGAGTTGTTTGGCGCTGCCGCCCGTGGGCTTATCTTCACCGTCGTCGTCGGAGGAAGTGTCGTCTGTTGAGCCAACGGCGGACCATTCGTCTTCTTCCGGGCGGTGGCGAGAAGGACGGGAACCAGTCGGGGTGGCAGAAAGGGGAGGAGCTTGTTGTGTTGGCGCTTCTTTCGCTTGGCCTTGTTGCTGCTGTGCCAGGCGATGGAATGGGTTGGTGGAGACTTCAGCTGGCGATGTGATCGATGAGGTAGGCTGGGCGGAGGGTGTCGCTGTTGCCGGCTCGCTGGCTTGGTTGAGTTGTTTAAAGAAGGGGTTCTTGCTTTCGCTACTGAACGAGGAAGACGGACCTCGACTTACTGGTGCCGATGGTGGACTAGTTGCCGCTGACTCGGACGGAGTGAAAGTCGGCGGTGCTCGTTGCTCCGCTGCCGGTGGACTCTTGTCCCTTGAAAGAACTTGACTACTGGTAGGAGTCGTTTCTTGAGGCGTAATCTGCTGTGGACCTTCTTCGTCTGACGAAGACTCATCTCCTAGGCTTTCGAGCTGCAATTGAAGCTGTCGCTCTCGTTCTTTAGCTGCTTCAATCTCGGCACGGTGAGCTGCGAGCTTGGCTTCTTGTTCCTTTGCTTCCTTTTCTGCAGCCTGCTTCCGACGCTTCTCTTCCTGCTTCTTGATCTTACCTTGCTTGACCTGTTCTTCCAAAGCCTTGAGACGGGCTTGACTTGCTTCCCGTTCTCTGGCAAGCTCATCCTCTTGGGACTTAGCTTCGTTTCTACATGTACCGTTAGCTGAGAAGATCTGGAGGACTGGATATTGAACGCACTCCATTGCCCGAGTCTCCGCTTCCTGAGCTTGCTGCTGATCTCGAATAGCTTGCTCCTTTCCCTCTTGCTCGGCTCGAGCTTTCATGGCGTCTTCTTCCGCTTTTCTCTTGGCTTCAGCTTTTTGCGCCCCACTGTCTGCTCTACCTTTCCGAACAGGCGGAGGCGGAGGTTTCTTTGGCATTGACTGGTCGTTTTGAGGTGGACTTGGCTGTTCTTCTGCCAACCTCTGCTGCCGCTCTTCCTCTCTTTTCGCATCTTCTGCCTCAGCTTGGCGAACACGGTCTTGTCGTTCACGAGCTTCGCGTTCCTGTCGCTGTTGAGTAGACTCCCCAGATTTTGAAGGCGGCTTCAGGCCCAACACCGCCAGACGTTCTGCCATTCGTTGTTCCGCTTGCTGCTTGATGAACGCTGCCCTGTCCTCCGCAGTCTTGTATGACGAATATGTGGATCCAGCAGCAGAAGTGGAACGAGTGCCATCATATGAAGTAACACCTCGGTCATGTCGCGTTGGAGTGAGATCACGCGAGCTGTCCGGTATTGGAGACTCTTTTCGGGTGTCCCTTCCTCTGCCGGATCTGGTCATGGTCAATACTTCTAGCTGTAGAGATGGCTTTCTGAGACTTACTCTTCATGCCTAATACGGGCGCTACGACTGCTTCTTTGTAGATCAAAGATGAAGTCTCGGACCTCGTCTTCGACACCCAAGCCTTCCTCCCATCTTCTTCGCTCGTGCTCGGTCGTTGAATCCTCTCCGCCTTGCATTAAAGTGTCCTCCAGACTTCGCGAAAAGTCTCGTGAGCTATCTTCAACATCCTTGATCATACGCTCGTTGTTCTCTTTCTCTGTACGTATTCTTGCATTCTCCTCCTCTAGGCGTCTCGCAGCTGCTTCACTGTCATCCGCCGCTCCAATAGAAACCTTCCTGCCTGTCAATGCTGCTGAGCGTTGCTGCATCATAGCTTTGGCCCTAGCTTTCAATCTGTCTGATTCGGTCACGGCTCCTCCAGGCCCAGTGCCTACAACAGCAGAAGCACTACCAGGATGCGCCTTGGCGTCTTTCAATCGAAACAATTCCAATTTTGCCTCCGCGATCGCTCTCTCTGTCTTGCGTGTATTTGAAGCTAGTTCTGGCAACTTGTCCGTGATTCTTTGCAGTTGACGTTTCATATTTCGACGCTCCGCTTCCGAGTCCACATTACGAAGTGATGCATTCGGATGGCTATCTATATCCTCCTGAATCCTCCTTATTCGGCGATACAGCTCCTCAGCATCACGTCGATCCCGTCGATCAAGAGCGTCCTCCTCATCTACAGCATTCTCGTCCTTAAAGTCAAGCGCATCTAGGATGATTTGCTTTTCTCTGATACGCTTCTGTAGCTGTTCGACAGACATGTCTTCATTTGAGACCTCTGAGACAGGAGATGTAGACGGTACAGGTGAGGGTGTTCGTCCGCCGCCGCCGATCCTTCGGCGAGCACTGGACCTGTACCCAATCTCGTCATCATTATTCCTAAATATAGTACCATCTTTCCGACCAGGCGTGATTCCATTGGAATCTGTCCGAAATGAATGATTCTTGAGATAGCTGACCCCTGTCTTTTGAGGCTGGAGAAAAGAACCTGTGTTCTTCCGTGTCTCGGCGTCTTGCGACAACAAAGATTTGACGGTCCCAATAGAATCTGCAAAATTCCTCGTTGACGGAGGCACTAGCTCGGGCGGTAACTGATTTGGAACAGGGTAACCGTTCAATTTTCGGTAGATCAAATGCATGGCAACAGCAAATTCATCCATGTCAAGTCTACCCTTGTTGCCAGGATCAGCGAGGGTCCATATTTTTTCCAAATCAGTTTTCGGCAAGCCGCTTTGACCCATCACCTCGATGGCAACATCGCCGCCAATGAAGCCTTTGTTCAGACCATCCCAAGCCTTGAAAAGCCCATCATATATCTTTTTCTCATCCTTAGTGACTGCCCAGGGTACGGTTGCGCTTCCAGATAAGCCTGCTGTTGTGAACCCTCCTTCCCGACCCGGCTGAGGCATCATCCGCTGCTGCAAAGCTTCGATATTTGGGAGACCTGAGGCAGGCGCATTGACAAGACCCCATTGTCCCGGTCGGCCCGTAGGCTGGGCGTTCAGTGGCATAGGTGCCTGCATGCCGGTTTGTGATGGGGAGAGATTGGTATTGTGACCAGTGGGCATTGGAGGCATGGGCGGCCGAGGACCTGAATACCCAGTCGCCTGCGGATTTGGTTGGAAACTGTTCATTTGCTGCTGCTGTGGGAACCCAGTTTGCTGCTGAGAAATTCCTCCAGGCTGGCTTTGGAAGCCAGTCGGTTGTGGCGGGATGTATTGCGCCGCGAAGCCTGTTGGCTGCGAAGTCAATTGCGATAGTAGCTGGCTATTGGAAGCTTGCGGTTGGGGTTGTTGGATACTTGGTGGATTATTATTACCTTGAGAAGGAGCATCAAAATTGGGCGCATTGCTTCGAGGCGGCGGCTGAGGTCGGTCGTCCGGAACACCAAACGAGATAATATCCACCATGCTAGAAACTTCGTTTGCTATCTTCTCAGGTAACATCTGTGGCAGATCTTTCCCAACTAGCTTTAGATTGCATAGGTACATTGCGAGGGCGAACTCGGGGAAGAGCAATTGGCCCGATTTTGTCGTATCGGATAGTACCCTATGACCTTTAGTTGATTCCTTCATAAGAATAAGAGATAACCTACCATATCTGTGCCAAATCGGTTCCTGGAAGTTTGGAGCGGATAAGGAGCTCCTTGACCTTTTCCCCTAAAAACTGTAAACATGCTTATTCCCTTTGGCTTGCTATGTCGCTCACCATCCAGAGCTTGCCCATCACCCACTGCAGATTTGAAGAGCTGTTCAAACTTTGCTTGATCCGTCGCGGTCAGAAATGACAGGCGGATCTTCGGAATCTTGGTTGAACTCGCGGACTGCTTGTGCCCCGATCGCTGTGGTTGGGCTGGAGGTGCCGGCTGGAAAGAAGCAGCAATCTGAGCTGAAGTCTGTCCAGTCTTCTGGGAGACTTGGGGCTGCTGGGGCTGGCTTATTTGGAATTGCGGCTGCTGGGACGGTTGTTGCTGGCTTTGTGGAAAGCCTGTGTACTGTGGCTGCTGCTGTTGGGCTTGGTAGCCTTGTTGTTGGATTTGACCCGGATATCCTGTGTACTGAGGTTGTAATGAACCGCCGGCAAAGCCTGTGGGTTGCTGCTGGAATCCGCTTGGCTGCTGTTGGGGGTTTGGAAAAGTGGATTGACCATACTGCTGGGGTCCTGGGCGGCTGCTATTCCCAGCGCCGAGGAATGAGTTGGATGTAGAATACATATGGGCTATGTGTACTCGGGTGAGCAAGCATTGACTTAGAAATGTAAAGGAGCTGCTCAAAGTTATTAGAGCTTGGTATATATTGGCTGACGACGCCGCCGAAGCGCAGGCGCGAGGTCCGGCTTCGGCACTTCCCGTTCCACACTTCCCTCAATTGCTTCTATGGACCTACTTCCTATGATACATTGAATTTTGAAATAAACTCCTATGGGACTGAGGTTAGTTAAAAAGGCAGTGTTTCTGCATACTTAAAAAACCGCTCTACCTTGAGTCTTGAGACTAAGATCCTTCAAATATCCAATCAAAGCCATACGCTCTTCTTCTCCTCTGCAAACATTCTGAAAGTCTTTGGTGGTCTCCCGGCTACCATCTCTACAACATTGTTCTCAATCTCCTGCTGACCATCCTTAACCATTGTATCTAGACTGGCCAACATTTCAGCGTACATATTTTCCAGCCCGTGCTTCATATGCCGTTCGGCAAGCTCCTTTTCCGTCAGCTCGATATGCGTGATCTTCCGCCCAAGGATATCGCTCAGGATATCCGCAAGCTTTAAGACATCAGCGCAAAATCCTGACTGAGATCCTGAAGACATGAAGATGAAGCACAGAAGGGGGAAAACTCACATCTMCATACCCTAACAGTTCCTTACCTACGACCACATGATCGCAATTATGGCTTTTCTCATCCACCAATGCTCTATAAGTCACAGCTGCAATATCCTCCGCGCTCACCCATGGCAACTTTCCCTTTCCAGTCGCAGAATACACTTTGCTCTCATCCCGGATAGTGGGTAAATGCTGCATCTCGGAAAGATTTTCTATGATTCCCACATTAGTTCACTTCACTCATCCCACCCCTGGTCCGGTAATAAATCAAGGCACGACCGGAGAAGTCGAGGAAAAGAGGAATGGCGGCTACACAAACACACTCACCCATAAACCAAGCCGGTCTAACAGCACACCACTCCATCCCCTCCCCCTCCAAACCCTTCAAATATTCATGAACCTTCCCCATTAATGGCCCTCCCTCCTCAATTGCGCTGGAACTCAGTAATACAAACCTCTTGGTTCCCCTTTCCCTTGCAAACTCAACAAACGGCTTCAAAATCTCCAAAGGCTCTAGTAAGCCCGCAGCAACTAGGTATACCGCCTTGATGCCCTGCTCTCCAGCGATGGTCCATGGGGATGCCCATGTCGACTGGTTGTGCCAGTCGAACTTGCAGGATCGGGCGTTGAGTAAAGAACGGGGAAAGGTGCCGGAGCGGGAGGCGAGGATGTAGGGTGTCGGGGATTGGGAAGAAGAGAGGAGGGAGGCGATGCGGACGGAGGTTTTGCCCGTGCCGCCTGTGAGGAGGATAGACATAGTCGTAGAGAAGCTTGAGGAGTTGGTAGATTTGAGTAGATTCAATATTTGATTGTTATTTTGTAGAACCTTAGTAACAATTCAACGCGTGGAGAATGAGGCATAATTGTCTTGTTTTCTCTTTTCTATCTTCGACATTATAAGATACAGTAATCCTCAATCTCTCGTCCATGATACAACGGGATGCTTTTCAAGCACCAACGGAGTTAAGCCGGATATAGATAAATCCATCGGCCGAATTTCAGCTACAAAGCTTGAACTCGCACCTACGAACAGCCACCAACATCTGCAGATCTGACACAAGGGCGGCATTCCACCACTTTGAATTCGTCCGTACCCTACTAGGAATCTAGAAAGCCCACCCCCATAGTCTAATCAATCAACCAACGGCCCAACATCAATCTCCCTCCTCCCCCTCCCCATTCCGCCCCCACCACCACCATTAACCCTCCCCTCCACCTCCCTCAACTCCCTCTCCCGTTCCCGAACCATCTTCTCCCTCTCCCCCCTCACAACCGCCAACACCCCCTCCAAACTCGCCCTCCACGTATCCAGCCTTCCCTGCACCTCCGTCCACTGCTTCTCGCCGAAAACACGGTACGTACTCCTATGCACCAGGAACGTCTGATTAAGTTGTGAGAGTTTGCCCTCCACCAGACCCGCGCGTATAGTATCAATGACCCAGATTTCCGTGTCTTCGGATGGGATCTGCAAAGCGCGGGCGATGTGCTGGTATGGTAAAGATCGTGATTGTGTGGACGCGGCAAGGGAAGCGAGTGTCAGGAGTCGCATTTTCCTCACTAAGATTTCATCGGAAAGGGTTTGAGAAGCGATGAAATCGTCATGTTCGTCTTTGAAATCATTGTAGTCATCTAGGACCTGTGCGTTGAAGATCTCCAGAAGCTCGAAGATGACTGTGTCGGTTCTGCGCAGTGCTTGGACGGAGTCGAGGCTTGTGAGGTCTTGGAAATCGAAGTGTGTAGGGTAGGAGAGGGCGGATTTTAGGGCGCGGATGGAGAGTTGGCGGGCTTCTGTCGAGGAAGCTTCGTCGGAGGGGATGGTGCGAAGGGCGCGGAGGAGGTAAAGGTATGATTGTTCTTCTTCCGAAGCCTCTTCGGCGACTTCGGCAATTGTGAGGTAGAGTTTCCGTTGATCTTCTTCGTCTGTTTCCCATTGTGCGATCCAGTCGTCGAGGTTCTTTAGCTGTGGGCGGAGGAGCTCGAAGGAGCCGCTAGAACGGATGACCCGGAGGATGGCGAGGAAGACGTGGTATCGTACATCATTATCTTGGGGAAGGATGTTGAAGATGGTGGTGAGGACTGAGAGAGCGAGACCGGGCCCGTTGGTTGGTGATGAACTGACTGGAGCTGAGAGGTTTTGACATATTTTGGGGAGGAAGATGTTAAGGTTTGGGGATTGGCGGACAAGGTGAACTAGGAGATTGTAGGCTGCGATGAACTCTGAGAGTGGCTGTTAGAACGGAGACTAAATCATAATGGGGCTCTACATATAGAGTGTGCCCAACCTTTTTCTGGAGCAGAATTCAACACTGCGCTGCCTGTGACTAGCTTCTTGAGCACTTCGTCCTTCTGGTTCTGCTCCAGCAGGGGTGTTATCTCTGTCTGCACCGCAGTATTGTTGTCGCCTTGTTTCCTTTTGACTTCGTCAAGGTAATGTGAAAGTTCATCAGCAAGCTCTTCGAAGGACCCTTCAATCAAGAGAGTATTAGATGGGCCGGGCATTTTGTATGTATTGGCAAACAAAATCCGCAGCGGAAACTTTGAGATATTCGATATTCAATGTGGGCGAAATCTTKGCAGGCTACGATTTAGCGTCCGCTCCACCATCGGAGTTTGAGGCGGTTTTAGATGGCGGAGGAAGACGTGTGCCATTACAGATATGGTTTTCAGTGACAATAAAATGGCAGTGGCAAGATTCGAGAAGGGGTTTAAAAAAATTCCATTTTAGTAAAGACATGCGCGGACTCGTAAGGTCTATCATCTGTAAAAATAGGACGGAAATGTCTATTGTCTCGTACAGATATTCAGCCATTCGTGCAAGCGGACGGGGGTTTGGACGAACTCGAACAGTCTTAGATATGCCCAAAATCAGAGCGACTATGCAGACAATAAGCATTCATGATACTCCAATATCGCGAATCAAGCGATTCGACGCCTACTCAAGACAGTGAAATCCGCCAAATGACTTCTTCAATGAAGCGTTACCTTGATCTTGAAAAAAGTGTACCAAACTCCAAGCACGCAACTATGAGATGACCGTGCAATGATCCCTTAAACGCCCGCCATGACTGTCGAAGTTCCTCTCTAATAGAGTCTAAATACCGTTGATTCCTCCATCCACGCTCTCCCCGACCATCTTCCTTAGTTCCCATTCCTTAGTGAACTCACGGCTTAGTAGACCAAGGTCCGTGACAAGGTCTTTGCAAGCTTGGACGAGTGCTTGGCGAGGAGTGAGGGTGCCATCGGTTTGAACGCGGAGGATGAAAGTACTAAGGTGGACAGTTAGCGGTCTGAAGATATTGGGTGACTGCATTGGGGAGACTACTCACCTAAAAAGCGGATGAGGAACCTTGTAGCCGGAGAAGAGCACGTGAGGGGACTGGAGAAGACGAGAGCGGAGCATGTTGCCTAAGGTGTGATCTTCTTTGTTGAAGGTGAAGACGGAAGTAGAGGGAATACCTGGGAGGAACAATCTGTAAGCATTTGGCGAAAGGGCGCGGTCTTGACCGACGTTACAATAACAGAGCGGAGAAATGGAGGAGCGACGAATTACTTACGGGTATCAGTCTCCTCAGTAACCTTCTTCTCCCCGTCGCCCAGCAGGAACAACTCGAATCTGTTGGGCACATTGTCCTCAGCAATTGGCCTCGACGCGCGAGATCCAGGCTCCGGGTTAGGAAGACGCATATTGGATGCCGGATTGCTGTCTTTCACCATATGGGAGTAATTGGAAATAATATATGTAGATTCCTTTAGGAAATCAGGGGAAGGAGAGTTTCCGGGAGACATTATGATGTTTTGGATAGTGAGGTTGTGATATACGAAGTATGGCTTACTGCCGTTTCAATAGGAACACAATGGGAAAGAAGTGGGTGAAAAGAGCTCATAAGTGATGTGCATCTTGCATTTTCGTCTGGATGAGAGATTGCATTGGCCTTCACTTCGTGGTTTTTGATCCATCACAATCAACAAATCTTTGTCAACTACCTTACTGTCAAACAGCCCGGGCAATTCCGTTCTTTCATCATAGAGTACTTGGCATTCGGGAGCGCTTTCCATTTTGCATAATGTTGGGTAGGAAAGGGGAAACAATCTTATCTCTAAGAAAGTAATCACTGACCTGTCCGGGGCATTCATTGCGCCAAACTCTTAAGCACCCAAAATTCCAAGAATTTCTTTCCACTTCGTTCGTAACGGCTTAGTGTTTATATGAGTTTTTAGATCTCAGTCGTAATATCGTCAGATCTTCGTCAGATTTGGGTATCGTGAGTATCGTTGGCGGAGGATAAATTTGAAGCTTGGTCACCTGGACCCGAATGATTTCAATTCAAAAAGCCGAGCAAAAGATAACATGAGTCTACAGATTTTGAAAAGGAGTGAAAATGAGTACAATACTGACCAATAGTTGGAGATTGAGAACCATGGTAAAATAACAGATGTATAGTGTGGACCTCGCGACAATGCCAAGATGTGCTCCAACTTGATTGGCTGCGGATTTTTCACATTTAATTTGCCTGCCAAAGCTGTCTCCGTGGGCTTCCGAAGTTTCCTATCTCCATATCGTAGGTTTAGGTAGGAATGCAACTTACACTATCACGAGATAAGAAGCTCAAGATCGTGTAGAATCAGATAATGCATCTACACAAGGATTATTCATGGGTCAGGGCCCCTGTCATCATTAGCGCCCCTATGCGTTTGATAGCCCTCGCTCCTCTTGCTGTCGCTGTCTCTAGAGCTGGAGGAATCGGGTTCATTGGAGCAGGCACAGATGAAGTCATTGATCTAGAGTCGCATTTGGAACAGGCATCAAAGTTGATTGCACAAGATCCTATTGAGGGTGCTTCAACATCTACATTACCAATAGGGGTTGGTTTCTGCAACTGGGGCGCTGATCTCAATACATCGCTACAGGCAATCAAAAGGTTTCGACCTGCTGCCGTATGGTTCTTTGCTCCTTACGAGAATAGCGACCTCATCAAATGGACACATGCGACAAGGGAGGTAACCCAAGGGGAGACCAAGATCTGGATTCAGGTGGGATCAGTTCAGGATGCTTTGGATGTGGCGAAGCAATGCAAACCCGAGGTCATAGTCGTCCAGGGAAGTGATGCAGGAGGCCACGGACTCGAGCAAAGTGCTAGCATCATTACTCTATTTCCAGAGGCTGCAGATGCACTAAAGGAGGCTGGCTTTGAGCATATTTCTCTTGTTGCAGCCGGAGGAATTGCTGAGGGGCGGGGTGTATCGGCATCTCTCGCACTGGGCGCTGAAGGAGTGGTCATGGGCACTAGATTCCTGGCATCCACCGAAGCACAGATAGCTAAAGGGTATCAAGATGCTGTGATTAGAGCCAGAGATGGCGGTGTAAGTACGGTAAGAACCAAAGTCTATGACATCCTACGTGGAACGACAGGTTGGCCTCAACGGATAGGAGGTCGAGGGATCATCAACCAGAGCTTCCATGACGCTAAGGATGGGAATGTCACTGAAGAAAATAAGAAAGCGTATGCAGAAGCCTTGAAGCGGGGAGATCTCGGATGGTCGGAGGACGGAAGATTGACGGCATATGCTGGCACGGTCGTCGGAATGATTGACAAAGTACAGCCTGCTCGAGAGATTCTAGAAAAGACCCGAAGAGAAGTCGAAGAAATTAAATTGAGGCTTTCAAGATGAGATTTATTTAGTAGGACCTATGCTGCTGCAGACCCTTCAGGCCCTTCTCCGCCAGGAATGAGCTGTATCAATAATGAGCAATAATAAAAGTAGTGGGTTGATGGGTCATTACCATGCATATGTTATTTCCGTTCAGTAGTATCTTTGGGAGCTTTGTATTCGAACCATTGTAATCGCTAGGAGTTGATCAGCACCTGGTAACCCTAATAGACCTGAATTAGCAGCCTACAATTCAGTCACATCTTCCAGCACCATATCTAGTACATATCTCAGCGCACGCCGAATGGCCAGAGTCATGAGGTGGTACGCACTAACGTAATCATCAAATCCGAGCAGCGTCCCAGCAAATTCTATCAACGAGGAGTCAATCAGACTAGAGAAACTATTTGACATGCCACATATAAGGCACCTTTATCTCCTTTCATGACTACAAATTGTCAGCGATTCAGCGCAAGTACTGGATAGGATTAATACTTACTAACCCATATTCTTGAACCCACACATTTATCAATCAACTCTGCGACGCTGTGAGTCGCGTACAAGCAGAAATCATGGGAGATTGACTAGAATCATACCTAAAGGTAGAAGCTGTGATGCCATCTTGTTAGACCCAGGAGCATGGCCGTAAGTTTTCTTTCCAGAGCAAAGTCCCAAATGACTGGATGGAGAAGCTTGGCACCGCCTCATCTGTATCTCAGAACGGGCACTAATTTAGCTCAGGAACGTGTGCGCCACTCGAATCCCTGCGCGGAATTTTGGACGAGCCTCGGACGTTCTGCCTGCCTGCACTTCGATGACTCTGATCGTAGTCAAAGACCATGCTGGACCGCTGTTTTAGGCTCCTAAGCCCATGGACGCGAGACTCGTCTCGGTACCATGTTGCTCCGTCGCGAACTCACTCTCAATCACAATCGCATCTCGAGCATCACTGGGTTCCCTTTTGTCAAGATGTCAACTCTCCGTGACGCCCGGTCTCAGATCGATCGTAACGAAAGTATACGTCCAGCAAAAAAGAGAAATGACAAGCAGACTCGTAGCAGAAAACCCTCTGCCCGGTTCCGAAAGATACGAATCGATCCACCACCTCTGGTTCGAAAAGTCTCGCCAGAGAAACATACAATATCTCACACGGTTCCACCCCATCCGAAAAGTAATGCTAGCGAAAATAGTGAAGTCAGTGCACACTCGTCTCCCGGGAAAACATCAAAGCCGGCAATCGTTCAGAGACAGCCAAAACCCCCAGAAACATCTCGGGTTCGCCAGTCCGCTCAGCATTCAACCGATATCTTTAAGGGGGGAAAACTTCAAATAAAAAGCAAACAAAAGCAAGTCTCCGAATTTTGGAGTGCGTTGCTAATGCAATACAACATCTCTGAAAGACCTTTGACAGAACTTGACCGCATCTTAGGAGAGGTTGTTCGCGGATGTGATCGGCTCATCCACCTCATCCAACTAGTCGCAGATCGTTATTCCCTATTCCCTACGACTTCAAATCGATTTACGGATCTCAAAGATGACTTTGTACTTTCACATAGAGGGTTTTCTGACATCCAATCAAGTTTGATAGAACTGTCGAACATTGAATGGACATTAAACCGAGCGTCATTATCGCGTGAAGGTAACACAAGCGATACTCTACGGCACACATGCCGCACGAGACTTGGGATGAATTCCACTGCCATAGAGGAGTTTCATGCTTCGCGAGACTCTATTTTGCTATACGCAGAAATGATGAGCAGATTCTATGACCGAAGAAAGGTTTATAGCAAGATTGAAACTATGATAGAACAGATATACCATGTTTTCGGGAGCCATAACTTCCTGCTGACTGAGGAAGAGATCTTCAAAGCGGCAATTGATCACATCCGTGAATCAACGATTCCTAAGACGCTGCGCACCGTGCGTTCTATCGAACAAAAGCACATGGACTTAAGCAGAAGCGCGGCGCATTTGGCACCATCAGGTATGGGAAGTTTCATTGATACCCTCGGACAATTCTACATATCCCTCAAGTCTGTGGAAGCACCCAGCTACAAACCAGTGCCGATGGAAGATGGTCCAGGTACAATGAGAGATCCGGGAGATTCAGTAAAAGCAGATTCGAGACAAAGTGACCTCTCCGAAAGTCGAAAGCTTATTGGGCGTGGTCAACAGTCAGATACCCCTGATGAACAGCCCGAAGGCCACTCCGGCGCAGCCATACCCGCAGTTTCCCAAGATCATACCAGTGTGAAAACTGTAGATCCGAGGATAGTTCTATCTGCTGCAGAAAATTCCCTTGCGATCGTCCCACTGTCTAGACTGCAGCTGAAGAAGACGGATTACCTTTCGGGGCTTGAGCCTGAAGAGCGAGAAAACCGCAGGGTCTCTACGGCATTCATGCTTAGTTATGATACACTGCGGGCTCTACTCCGCTCGACGATTGATAGTAGCACCGATCGCACATACAGAATCGAGGCTACCATTTCCTACATGGAAATGCAAGACTTGAAGCATCGCTTGAGAGGCGCGATTCATGATGCTCGAAATGACGTTCGCATGCGCCTGGCGTTAAACAAGTTCCGGCATGGGCACCGCAGTCAAGATATCCTAGGAAGATCTCAGATACTGCATAATCTTCGCGAAAGAGAACGACGTTCGACCTGGCGAGCCTTCATTAATAGCTGGGACGATATGTTCAGGCAATATCTTCTTTTGAGTATTTACCGGAAACTTACAGGCCGGTTTTCGTCGAGAGCTGCATATCAGTTACACAGGAATACGATTGCACCATTGCTAGAAACCTTCAAAGTTATAAAGGACATACTTGTAGTAGGACTCAACAGAACTAAAATTGAGCACGCGAAGATACAGGTTATGAGGTCCATTAGCGGCATAGATCGACTGACAGGCCATATTCTTGATGATAATTTTACGACACCTTCAGGGCGCTGGAAATGGAGTGAACGTTATCCATATACCCTGCTGCTCTCCATGCGTCGGTTCAAACTTTCCAATCAAGATTTGAAAGCACATATTGGGGTCAATACTTGGAGTCAGGAGTGGAAAGCACATGACGACGCTTTGGATCGAATGACAAGGGGAGAGCATCAAGCTGGGGGCATAAATCCCCAGGCTGCAACCCAGTCCGAGACCCTAGTGCAACAGACTGAGACGCCAACGTACCCTCAACATGAAGGGAAAGAAGGAGATAGCTTAGGAGTCAATGACTCCCGGGTCCAGCCCCATTTAAACCCTGAAAGTTCATCGAGCACAAACGAGACAAAGCCAAATCGGGTGGATGGCTATTGTGCACTGCGACCTAAATCCGTAGACAGCTCGCGCATCGGACTAGAACAGGGATATTCGCTCACGTACGTACCAAATCAGGATACATCTAAGGATGATTTCAGCTTCGCTCGATCCAACCATTTTCCGCAGGCAAGATCGTGCAGAGAACCGCAGAGTCGATCCGATGTCCTCTTGGATGGGTCGCGAGACGTGGTTACCAGGTCAAGGGCAGGAACAACTACGTATCATACTTCCACGAAGAGAAGATATTCGACCGCTACTGCTATTGCTGCCGCCGCTGTTCCCGAAACCAATGACATGTCCAAGATAGATGAAGTCCGAGTTGGTGACATCAATCCAATTGATGAGCACCAAGCGAACAGTCCACTCGGATACCATATTCCTTCTGATAGGATGCGGGAATGTATGCAAACTTCGAGAAGCTCAAGATCGGCGTATTGGCAATACACATTGTATGAAGGACGGAAGAGAGAAAAGGTCATTGTCCACTATTGTAAAAGCTTGGAGACGACGGAGCGAATCTCTAAGCTGTTTCTGAATGAGAGTACTATTGGCTTCGACATTGAATGGAAACCATTGGCGACGGTAAAGGATGGCGTCCGGAAAAACGTTGCGACCATTCAATTAGCAAGCGAAGAGCGTATAGCGCTTTTCCATGTAGCCCGTTTTGCAAAAGGTGACGGGGTGGAAGATCTGGTCGCTCCATCGTTCAAGAAAATCATGGAATCATCGTCAATTACGAAGGTCGGCGTCTCCGTCAAAAGCGACTGCACTAGACTCCGGAAGTTCATGAACATCGACTCTCGTGGCCTCTTTGAATTAAGCCACCTTTACAAGTTGGTCAAGTTTGCTGCTGAAGACGTGAAGAAGATAAATAAGAAGCTGGTATCGCTCGCCACGCAGGTAGAGGAGCATCTGATGCTGCCCTTGTATAAGGATGAGAACGTGCGAGCTAGTGATTGGAGTGAAGAGCTCAATTACGAACAGATATACTGTATGCTTGACTCTTTTTGCAGATCCAAGTACCTACTAACAAGGCCACAGACGCAGCATCAGACTCTTATGCCGGCTTCCAACTCTACCACACCCTCAATAATAAACGCCTTTCCCTTCACCCCACCCCACCTCTCCCTGCTCACGCTGATCTCAACCTCCCCATTCGTCTCGCAAACGGCCAGACAGTAGCCGAACATGAAGACCCTGTTGCCGAAGAGCCTGCGCCTGAACCTACAGATGCCCCTCTACCCTCAACCGAAAAATTAGCAGAAGATGTCCTAAATCTTCAAATTGAAGACAATTCTTCTCCTACTCCCACGGCTCCTACCACACAAACCCCATCACCCCGACCAAAACCCAAATCCAAACTCCCCGCCTCCTCCTCCCCAAACCCCTCCCTCTCCTCCCACCCCTCAATCATAGCAGCAAACGAATGGATAAAACAATACCGCGCCACCACCACCACCACCTCTACCTCCCTCTCCACCAACGATCTCAGCTATCCCATTCTCCCTCCCCTAACCACCACCTCCTCCTTAGCATCCCCCAATAACAACACCACCCGCCCCAGAGCCCTCCCCTCCCACCTCCGCGCCTTCTTCCTCTTCCACCACCATGGTCTTTCGATACCCGATATCGCGTCCTTGCTGCGTAGTCCTCCGCTTCTGGAAAGGACAGTGGCGGGGTATGTGCTTGAGGCGGCGAGGGTGGAGGGATTGGAGGTCGAGGCGGGGAAGAGGGGGGTGTTGGAGGGGTTGGTTGGCGGGGGGAGGGGGGAGTGGTGGAGGGGGAGGGGTGGTGGGTAGGTTGTGAGTGAGTGAGGGAGAGGATCTGACGTTCTTTGAGCCGAAAATATCTGATGGGAGTAATCTGTATTTGAAAGATTGGTTGTATGCGTTTTTGTGCGGCATCATTGAAGGTATATAAAGCGACTGGAATGATATGGCATAGTGGTGGATTTTTTGTATGTGACTTCTTGATCGATACGATACCCACTTTCTCGGTTTTTGTCCATAGCGAGATTTGAGAAGGGAGATGGAGATGGGATAAGTAGATAGATTATTCATTGTCTTTTTTTCGGTACGTGGTAGATTTTTGAGAAAGATCACTTTGAGTAGTTGCTGGGGTCTGAAGTGAATTTCCATGTCAATAATTGATACTTGTTTCTCAAATATCGAGTAGTACTTCATGAGAGGGACGACTGAAATAGTGATTCCCTCCAAATCCCAGTGAATATGGCAGCAAAACGGTTTGTTCACCAATTACCATCAGGTCATACCGAAGATGTGTTTTTTTAATTTTATTTTACCCCATATCCGATGAATTCACTAAAGACTACTGTGAGCTAATCGATGTATCCTCTTCCTTTCAATCCTACAATCTCAGATAGAAGGCATATTTCTTCCTATTGCTAGCAGTCTTCCTCCAGATTGATCTCTTGCCATAACCAGTCCTCTTCAATTGGTTTGCACTTACCTAGCACTCCCTCCTTCTGTATTCTTCCCACTTCTTCCAATAGTAAGGTAAGAAAAAGATGGAAGGATAGAGGCAGCTTAGGGTTCCCTCACAATCCCCACCCTCATCCTCCCCTTCCCCCCCAACTCCACCAACTTATCAAATATCCCTTTCTTCCACTCCTGCCCGATTTGCACCAGCTCAGCTGCTGAATAATGCTGTGCTTTCAAAATCTTACCTTTCGTCTTCGTCTTCGACTTTGACTTTGAAACAGGTACGGGCTGTACTGCCCATCCATTATTGGTATATTCGAAAGTATTATCGTCATCGGGACCATAGGCGGCGGGGTTCCAAGTTTTAACAGGCCAAGGTTCCGTCGAGTCTGGGGAGCGGTGAAGAGAAGCAGCCCAGGGGTCGTGAGTATCGGACTCGTTGAGGGGGGAGAAGGGTTGGTGGTGGTTAGCTTGCGCACTGGATGGGCTGTCGGGGGAATTGAGAAACTTCTTTGTCGTCTTTGAGAGGGGTAAGGGGGACCCAGTAAGGAGGTCCTGGATCTGGCCGTTGATCTTCCTGGGAGTCGATTGCGTCGCTTGTTCGCCATTCTCGGACTTCTCGTCGGCGGCAAAGTGATTGCTGAAAGTTGCGCTTGATGAGGGGGAAGCCTCTGAGTTCTGGCCGCCTCTCATCCTGGGTTCGAAAGCTTTCGCGGCGTTGGGGAGTGCTTGGAGGAACGCTGCGCCGTCGGAGAGCAAGGTGGTGGGCTTTCTGGATCCTTCGGTCACTTGGGGCGAGGAAGGCGCAGGCGAGGGCATGCGCGAGGTAGGAGCAGGGACCTCGGTGGCTGCTGAGGCTTCGGTTGCAGATTGGGTTGTGTTGCCTGTTGTGGTAATTGAGCGCGTTGTAACTTGGAGTTCTGAATGGTGAGAGCTTGGCGGATTGGCATTGGTGCTGGTGATGCTATTGCTTGTGCGCCCCTCAACAACTGTCTCTTCTTCAATCGGGGATAAGTGCTCGGACTGATTGACGTGATGTGCGAGTTGCTCTTCGACATGCCCCACGTAATGATTTACATCAACTGAGACCTCGTCGTTAGATGCGGACGAGTGGTTGATCAGATTGTCAGCATCGGGTGGTGTGTCTGCATTCACATCCTTCGGTGTTTTTGCCTGGTCCTCCTGACCCTTCTCTCCGGACGACTGATAAGGCGCGGATCTCGGTAGCCCTTGAAACACGGTCCCCTTCCCCTTCCGTAAGCTATGGATGAATGCTTGAAAGGCTTCTGACTTGGCTTCGAGAATGGGCATCTTGATCACCAAGCCTTGAATCAGTTATATGAAACAGCAGGTCTTGTCATTATGCTCGCAGCGCAGTGAGCGATTTCATAGCAGTCAGATAAATGAAGAAGCTTTCTATATTGACATGCAAATCATAAGCGCGTCAAGCGCGTGTTTCTAGTGAATGATATTGACAATCAACACGCTGTGTTCATCAATTGTTCGACTTCGTTCAGAGTTTGATGGAAATGGTGGTACAATAGTACATTGCACTGGGTTCTGTATCACTCGAGGAGAATTGAAGAATTAGAAACAGACCAACTTACTACATTGGATGGACTTGTGATCTACTTTCATTTTGCATACTCTCGTTTGTTCAACAGCAATACAGGCACGATAGAGCGTCTTAGAAGAAGAGGTGAGAGAGACACGAATCTCACGTAGCTGATATTAGGCGGGAATAACGGGGCGGCGCAGGAGCTTCTCCATCGACGAGCAACGATGTCTCCAGGGCGGTCTACTCACTATCTGGTCGTAGAATGTTCTTAACCTTTTCTCCCAGTCCCCCAGCAACCTCACCTGCCTTATGTGCTGTCCTGTCGACTTTCGACGCGGCAATGGCACCTTGGAGACCAAACTGGCTTGGAATCCCCTCGACCCGGTGCTTCGAGTTGAGATTCTTCACCATGGTAATCTGGTAGCAAGTGGCTGAGCCCTGTCTCGCGATGATGGTTGAGTAAGCAAGAAAGTATTCCCATATCTGTCATCAATCGTTAGCAACGCACGAAGACCGCGATACATGGGAGATCAAACCCTGAACCATCGTGTCCCATACTTAGCCTCAACCTTCTCCCTGTTCGCCATCCAATTTCGATACCACCTCCATAACGTCGCAGAATAATGCACACCAATTGTATCAATGCTTTTGATCTCAAACCCAGCGCCTTCAAGCTTATCGACAAACCACCCCAAAGGCGTTGATGCATCAGCTCCCGGAAAGATATACTTGTTCATGAACAAACCCCAGACTAGATCCTCATATTGCCACGGCTTTCTTATTCCAGCAATTTGCAAGAAAAATGTTCCATCATCATCCAGCATATCGTAGACTTGTTTGAGAAAAGTTGAGAAATATCTCACGCCTACATGTTCCGCCATCTCTAAACATGTGACTTTGTCGAAACCTCCTTCCGGGACGATGATGTCTCGATAATCATGGCACTCAATCCTGCTCTGGCTCTCGGGGACGCCAGCTTTTCTCAATGCATTATTGCCATACGCGGTTTGATTTTTGCCCAGGGTAACACCGGTCGCTCTGGCACCAAATTCCGTGCTTGCGTATTTGGCTAGGGTCCCCCAACCGCATCCAATGTCCAGTAGCTGGTCGCCTTTCCTGAGACCAATCTTTTCACATACGACGGCGAGTTTATTATCTTGTAGCTGCTCTAACGATTCCTCTTTGGTTATGTCTGATACGATACCAGAGGTATATATCATTCGTGGACCAAGAAACCATCCGTAAAAATCATCGCCGCGGTCGTAATGGTCTCGAACCTGCTCCTCATCTATCATAATAAGCACAACTCAAGACGAGGGTGAAGAAGCATACACACCTTGAGATCTGGTATGCATGATAACCTCCGGGATCATCCCAGTGAAAAAATATCGGAAAAGACTGAACGTAAACTTCCAATTCGCCCAATCATGCCTGTACTCCAAAATTTCAAGCGCGTCACCCTTAAAATCCACCTTCTCATCAAAGTACATCTCGTGGAATGTCTCCATGGGAATCTTGCTCTTGCCATAGTACTTCGCTCTATCCTTTTCGTCTCGGAAAGATAGGTAGTGTTCGACAGGCCGACCAGGGTAACGAGCTTTCTCGTTCTTTCGTGGTGATATTGAGGAGGCAACATACCAAAAGACGCAAAGGATTGGTATACTGGTGAAGATGGCGAAAAGAAGGGTTGTCCAAAATCCTCCACCGACTTTTCGGGCAAACAGCCAGGGGATGCCAATTAAAAGGGTGATGAGGAAGGAATTTGAGAAATTGTCGCTACCGGAGGCATCTGCAGGGAGAGGAGCGTTTTTAATGGCTGGATACTGCCATTGGATTAGCCATTGAGCTCAATTATAAGAATATAATGGATATTGTTCAGTACAGCGGTAGTTCTAACTCCATAATCCTCTGCAGGTGGTACAGGAGTAGGTGCTGCCGGAGTCCCGACATACTCGAAGTCTTCTGATGAGTCAGAGACTGATTTGGACATGTCGACAGCACTCAATGGATCGGAAACAGCAAAAATGAGTGACTTGAGTAAGGGAGTAAAGGATGATTTTAGGCTTTTCTTAGAGTACCTTGAGGTCGCTGCCAAGACTCGGTTAGCCCGCTTCGACCTACCAAGCTAAGCTAAGTGATAGGTCTAGCCCCTTTGATTGGCTTGCAAAGTGCACTAGCATTGAGGGTCCTGATGCCATTTTAACAATACCCATGTTCAAAGATATCAATTGCTATGGTTTCAATACCTTATAGCCACATAAACGATACCTCGATATTTACCATTCGATCTTGTAACCGCAATTTTGAATTGAATGTATCTCGAACAAAGATGGACTGTTTATCACTTACGCCTATATTAGCTTTTTAGATCCAATGGCCATTCACGTTTTTCACTCAAGTTATGTATTTCTGTTCATTGTTATCCCTTTCAAAGATAAATTCAGATATCGATATCGTCATCTCTTGAACAAATGCTTATCACAGCCAGGAAATGGAAAGAAGAATCATATCATGTCGGTGACGTAGCCGGGGATCCTCTATTCTGTCTTCCCAGATTACCACTTACAAAGACGACAAGCACCGCTGCGTACGCAGCACAGGCCGCAAAGATTTCAGACTTTCTAGCGTTGGTCATCAGGCCAACGAAGGCAGCGAAAGCAGCAGTATATCCCGCAACCAGTCCCAGTCTTTTCTCCTCGTTAGTCACATAATAGAGGTTGCATACCGCCCCAAACAGGAGAATTGCTGCTAGGGCGACGTCAGTAAAGGCGACAATTGCGTGTAATCTCCTCTCCGAGAGATATGCCAATTGCTGGCCTCCTTTCCGTTTCTAACCTCGTGATCGTTAGCGGAGCAGAATGACCTTTCCAACAGGTAGAGTTGCTAGCTAGCCTTACAACGAGGATGAACGCAAGGTAATGGCGAATAAAACTTGTCAGCCGATCTTCATCCGAAGGCTGGCATAATGAAACTAAGTCGCTCGTGTCGTCTATGAATCTTGCACCGTGACCTCCCAATGTTGGGTATGGGTCTCTTGACGGATGTACGTTGTTGAAGACATTCCTGAAGGCGTCAAGAGTCCGCGGCGAGGGACGTTTTAAGGCAAGAGCGGCTTGTTCGAAAAGCATAGCTTCTCCTGAAATCATCAATCAGTATCAAGAAGCGAGGTCTATATAGGGAACATGACTGTAATCTCTGATTGTGCAGCGTATATCCATTGCAACTTCCAGTCGTTCCTTCTCTCTGACGTTGCCCGCTTCGGTTGCTCTTTCCTTTAAGGCTTGCCAGTTTCTGGCGCTAACTTTCTCATCTGTCGAACTGTGCAAATACTCCCTATCTAAAGCGTCTTGCCGCGCTTCCAGTTCTGTCAGGTCACTTTGCAGGTGGAGAAGGTTTCTCGCTGAGAGTCGAGCAAACCGACGATAAATCGCGGTACTGTGATAGGTATCACTAGCAATGAAAGCGGCGAGCGACGGATAGCCTTTGATATATGTTTTGGGAACTTCCTCCATCTCTATATCATACATTATCGCTGGTTCATTGGCGCGAGTTGATATCTGACCGCTCATAAGATTATGATCAAAAGGGTTCAATTTACTGACCACAAAAATTTCTATCCGGAATATCATAAAACCCGCACCTCAACCGACTGTCAAATCGACATACGAGGCGGGGTGAAGCGCCACTATTACATAGCCACTGATGAGTCGGAGAGCCTTGTCGGATCTTCGACAGCCTTGTCTCCCCAGATAGTGCATCCCATTGTACCCATCACGACTCTCAAGTAGGATGATTAGCGAAAATATTTTGGAGCGCTTCCAGAAAATTCTTGAAGACCGATTGTTCCACCCATGGCACCCACGGAGTTTACTCCCATTGAAGACCACGACTTCAACGTAGAGATACACGAGGTCTTGCAGCCCATACATCCCGATTCGAGACGACCGTCATCGCCGTCATACCCGCCAGGTCTTCTAGAGCCGTTAATGGTACAAGAGCTGATCGATGGTCAGTTGTCTAAGGCTTCTATCGATTAATTCAAGCTTTACAGCAAATGGGCTAACATCAGCTTTCGGTTCTATAGATCAGCCCTCTGTAAGTTCGTCTATGAGAGAATTCAGGTCTCATTTATTACAACTTCATATAGAAATTCTTTGGTCTTCATGATAATTACAGGAAGATTTGTGATGATGATCAATTCAAGAAAGCCCATCCCGAGCTGGCCAATAATCTCATGGATGGTTTCTCGGATCCAGACTCTGTCATCTTCATTCGTCCCGCTCAAGATGAAGATGAAACGATGAAGACTACTCCCACGCTCATGATTTCCAAAAAAGTCAATCGTACACGGATGGATCTACCACTGATTATACGGGACTCGACAATCATCTCTCGACCTGACTCCGGTTCTGAAGAGAACATCATGATGCTGGACCTGGCCCAGTCTCTGAATCTGCAGCTTGACTCGACCCCTGAATATCAAAGAGAATTCAGGATGGCTAATGGGAAATACGTTAAAGCCCTTGGTCGTACAACGGCCAATTGCTGCTTCGCCAAAGATCCAATKGTAGAATTACGCTGCTGGTTCTACGTATTTCAGCAACTAATCAGCCCGCTAATTATGGGTATGGCTTTTCTCGAGGAAACCCAAACACTCGAAAGATATCGGCATCGACTGGAAATCCGCATGATACCGCGCGCATTGCCTTTGCAGTTATGTAGCCTTGACTACCCACGCCGTCGGCTGTATTGTCTTGCCGATTCTCAACCTAAACTTGCGAATGCCGATACTGGATCTGAGCTCGATTTGATGTCGCTAGAATACGTACAGAAGCGGGGCTTTACTGTTCAGCAGGTGGACACAACAGATTCCACAGTCCAATTTGCTGATCGTAGCTTGGCACAACTAGCTGGAAGGGTTCAAGTCAACATTAGTATAGGTCACGAAGGTAGCACTTGGTATTCGAGAGTGTTCAATGTTTTGGAGGGTTTGACATGTGATGTCCTTTTCGGGGAAGACTTCTTGGACGCCACAGCAGCCTTTCAGTCTTATTCCCAAGCGTTTGAGTTGGATACTGATGACGATGGCTTCTGTGAAGTCAACGCGATTGTTTGGTTCAATGTGCTTGAATCAAGTCTTGCGCAAGTTTTCTGCAAGAATGCACCTGGATCAGACCCCCCATCTGGCAAGTCCCGATCCCAACATATTGAAATGACAGAAGTGTCGTTAGGCCGAGAGACATGATTCATAGGCTTGGCTAACGTGTCTCTATGGGACGTAGGAGAACCTGGTCTGATGGCAAAGGTCAAAAGCCGAGTTGACACATTCTTCCGGGGCAAGGATTATCAAGGTCGAACGAATTTGGACCTTCCGAACGGTAGGACACTTTTTTAAACATATCGTCACTAATGGTAGCAACTGTGACATCCTGATTCGCATCTAATTATGCCAGACAACGACGATTCCGATCAACAAGAAAATCACCGTAGAGAAACGGCAAAGTGTGCGATTGCTCGACTGCCGGAAGCTGAGCAAGAAGCTGCATTGCAGATAGAAAGAGCTCAGATCGACGCATACGAGAATACACGGGTTTCATCCACGCCTCAGTCGTCGGAAAATGCCTTGGAAGGCAAATTTCCGTGTCAAAAACTTGGTTGCACTGCAAGTTTTCAAACACTGTACCTGCTTAAGTAAGAGCTCCCTCAGTATTCAGGTATCTAGACTTATCTGGTCCAAGCTCTCATATGAGCGTACATTCTTCTAGTCGTCCCCATTACTGCCCTATAGCAACTTGTCCACGTAGCAAAGGGGGACAAGGCTTCAGGAGGAAGAATGAACTAATCAGGCATGGTTTAATCCATCAAAGCCCAGGATACACATGTCCTTTCTGTCCAGACAACGAGCACAAATACCCTAGGCCTGATCAGTTGCAAAGGTAGGCAGTGACCCCAGCGCTTGCTCGCCAGCCGATTTTAATGAAGTGGTAGGCATGTGAGAGCCAATCATGCAGAGGTGGACATGAGCGACCCTAGGCTACGTGATGTTTTAAGTCAAAGAGTACCCGAGAAGAGACGTCGTTTCGGTCGATAGGAGTGGTTGGTAACTTCAAACCAAATGGTCTTTTTTTTTTAATACGGCCGCTAGTGATTAGCGTAGTATTAAATTGTCAGTGTGTTGATCGTAGTGTATTGTGAATGTCTGAAAATACTCCCCAATTGAAATACTCACACCCCCCTTATCGTCATCCACACCCTCCTCGTCCGATACCTGCGCCCCTGGTCCGATAGCAGCCGTTCCCCACACCACTATCACTATCCCACGCAGCCCCTTCTCTCTCGCCCCTCCTTCTTGCTATAGTCTTCCCATCCCAACTGACACTCCCCACTCTTGATATGATCCCAGAAGTCCCCCCCTCACGTCCCTCGTTCAAGAAACTCTTCTTCCCCAGCGTATTATTGAAAGTTATATGCATCAGACCATTCAATTGGCGCAGCAAATCACGCTCATCCAGGAAGGAAAGCCCACACTCCTCGCAGCAACTGGGAGGGAGTATCTCCCCTGTCGTTCCCGTCCAAATCTCTTTGCTCTTTCCTTTCCCTCCCTGATCCATTGGTGTGGCTTCCTCACCTAACACTGCCCCATACTTCGTAAAGGCATGTTAAGCCAGTTTACCCCGCTCTCGCCAAACGAACACCTACACCCCTTGCAGAATAATCGAGCCACACACCCCCCCCTCCGTCGCCTGACAAGCGTGTTCTCTCTGCAGCGCCGTAGTGTCGAACCAATTCTCACAGCCAGCGCAGAAAATCTTCGTCCCTTGTGAATGGCGGTGATGAAAGTAGCCGAAACGCATCTGAAGTCTCAAACGCTCGCTCGTTCACAGAGGGAAGCAAGTCGTCACTTCCGTAACCTTTCTCATGATTATAAATTCCCTTAGATACGCGGGGTTGGTGCGGGCCACGTCCCTTGTCTTTCTCATGGCTGTTTAAATCGCCTTCGCTGTGGGAGGTACGTGTACAGGTACCGCAGTGCCATTCTCCATGTGTGTGTTCGTGCTGTTTGATCTGTGATGAGGTATTGAAGAGCTTGTTACAAATGCTGGATGCGAAACCGGTCTGTTCGTCGTGGGTTTGGTTATCTGAGGGAAGGTGCATGATGCGCTCGTGCCAGGGGCGGAGTGAAAGGTTCGAAAACACTGCTTGCACTGGTACATTATAGCGATTCGTGAGGGATGATGTGTGTGATAGAAGGGGATGTGAGAATATGTAGACAAGGCATAAGGAGAGTTGGGGGCTGATGATAACTGTTGACAGTGATGAAAGAAAGCTATGGCATAGTCTTTCGGACAAGACAGGCGGACAAACAGCAAAGCAGGAGTGACAGATACGACAAAGAAGAAATATCCTACATGACCACTTCGAATGAATGAATCCGCTTACCGGTAGCATCATCAAGCATGAACAGACCTGCATCTCTATGCCAACCTCTCCCAAAACCCCGTCAAAAGGCACAAATAAGCGAAGGAAAGGGAGCAGATATCATCTTTCAGATCCTCATTTGAAATTTTTTCCTATTCTCATTCCACATCCCTAGAACTAATCTCCTATCCTCATCCTCATATCTCATGCCCACTTCCTTCCCCTTCCACTTCTCCCTGCCTGTGTGGCCCGGACACTCACTGACAAGCAGCAGCAACCATTGGAAAACCCCTTCACAGCGTCGGTGCTCTTCATCCCTCTTGCCTGCTTATCCACCTTCCAATGCATGAGACTCATACCTAATACTGCCACGACGCCATCCTGCTAAAACGATCATCACGAACTGAAGAAAATTCGCAAAAGAAATGAAAAGAGAAGAAAAGCATCAGGGTATCTATGTTTTGTACATTTCCCGTTAAAAAAGGCAGCGGAAAACCGTGAGGAAAGCCCCTATCTGAAGAGCTTTTTGCGCCGTCGTATGGAATCGGAAATAGTGGAAAACGCCCCGAAAAAGGTGAGCATCGCTTGTGCAATGCTTCGGCCGTGGTCGCATTTGCTGCTGAAAGGAATTGTGGTTGAAGAAACGGATCTATGCCGTCTGTCCGAAATGCATCGTTCGCAATTTGTTGGAAGATAAGGTTGGATAGAGCTGAAGAGATACGGTGAACAATGCAATGAGCCCAGCTTGGGCCGCAAGCAAGTCTAATGCTCGAAAAGCGTAGGGTGCGGTGGATGATCTTCTGCAGCGATGCTGGCAGGACTCCAGAGTCAGCTTATGAAGCTAGCTTGCAAAAATGTTTGTTCCAAATCCAGCCAACTTGATTAGTCCGATCATCCTGGTTCTTGGCGAGCCAAAGCTCTCCTTTCTCGCCAATGACATCGAATATCTGGTGACACAATTAGCTAATATCAGTGTAGCCCATGAATGGTTTGGCTTACCTCTCCTGCAACATAAGTCAGGTAAGGATAGCCAGCTTCTCTCCTTGCCCGATCGATATTGAATTCATATACACTGGCTGCGAGGAATATCACATTGAATTGAGGCTGGGGCCGAGTAAGGCCATCATCGGCAGGAGACTGTGTACGCGGAGAATCGGACATTGGCAAGGCGGACGAAAAGATGCCAGAATATCGTCCAGAAGGGGAGGGAGGCCGTGCCTGAGTCCCAGATGCGTAGCTAGGATTTCCAGAAGACTGATTTGCGAGGGTAGTGGCTTCACTGACGCGGTTCATGTCTGGTGTCTCCACGGCAAAGCGCGGTTGAGAAAGCGAAGATCCAGCGGCAGTAGCAGGTCGTCCGAAGCCGGCACTACCTGGGGTCGTATCATTGGAGTAAGAATGATAACTACCAGGTACTTCCGGTGTTCGCGGACTTCGACGGGTCATGGCGGAATTTGCGCGGTGGCGATTGTTCAACTCGGGCTGATTTGATGTGGAGGCCATCACGGGAGCCATTGTAGGCGGCTGTTGCAATCCATTGTCCATACCGAAAAACCCTCCAGCGCCGCTTCTTCCCCCGAAGTCAGGCTGAGGAAGGACTGGTGACATATCGCTGTTGACCGAAGTCGTCCTTCGTCGATTCAAATCTAGAGAATTCTTCTTCTGAGATGACTCTTCACCAGTCAGGGTTCGTGTTGGCGAAAGTAGATTGACCATATTGACTGAGTCAGCAAGCATGGAGCCATTGCAGACTCCCAATGATAAGACCTGTGCTTCGAAAAACGCAAAGTCGCCTTTGAAGGCATCAATCACCTCTGATACCGGCCCCGAGGCTTTGTAATTATCAAGAGCTTGTCCAAGCTTTCGTCGCCAGATGGCATGCCACTGTAGCTGTAGCTGCACAAAGCTATTTAGACAAGCTTCAACCAGCTTCCCAGTCAATGCAAATAACTTGGGCAATTCTTCCTTGAGTGATTCGTTGATGGCAACGAATTGCTCGCCTTGTTCAGTTGTCTTCTTGTCTGGCTTATCACCACGCTCCTTGATGCCTTTAAAACGGGCGTAGTCCATGACTCTTTTGTTGCGTTTTTGCATGAGCTTTTGCGGGCCATCGTGGAGCTTTAATAAKGTAGTCATGGGCTCAATGACGTTCTTGCGCACAGCATTGACCTGCTTACTATCAGCAAATAGCTCATGGATTGTGTATCAATACCTACGTGATCCGTGAGAGCAGTCATCGACATCTCCCTAGTAGACATCCTGAACTTCCGCCATTTGCTCTCAACCTCAGGATAGCTGCTTTGAGCTACATCGATGTGATTCTCGATAGCCATTATGAAATCGCTGAAGCGGTTCATCCAGAGTTGAACGTCATTGGTGTACATCTCGACATCTCGCATGACAACCTGTAGTTGGAAGAAGTGGGAACCAAACCTCTCCGATACAGCATTGTAAGCTTTGTCTTCGACCATATCTGAAAGGCCAACTTGTTGCCTCAATTTCTCCGTTCGGCGTCCGAACGCTTTGGACAGTCCAAGGCGAACGTCAGATTCTTTTCGTTTCCGATTATTGGTCACTTGTTCCATGAGGTCTGCTCGCTTCTTCATTTCGTTGATCCTCATTGAAATGCCTTTCATCTCTCGAGAAGCAACATCCAGCTTGGTATAATCTGGATGATTCTCTGGAGTCGTTTCGAGGAGCTGATCGAGCAGTAGCGGATATTTGAGGATTCTCTGAACAGGTTTGACGAGTAATGAATCAAGGTCCCATGCAGCAGTTAGATCGTGAGCGTAGGCTCGACATTCCTTCAGCCAAATCTGCACCTTGTCGTTCTTTTGCAGCTGTGCTAGCTTCTGATTCGCAGCGTCATGATTCTTGAGATAATCCGCATACACTTTCTCCATCTCTACCATATGCGTGCCAAAGGCATCACCGATGAATGTCTGGCGGTCCTTGTCTTCATCGTTCGCGTCTGGTCCACTGATAGACGAGTGGTCATCGGTGCCACCGCTGTAGGAGGTCGAGTTACTCATGCGATTGCCTCTCCATCGTTTTGACTTTGGTAGAACGTATACTGTTCTCGCTGCTTGCTTGAGGGCATCCAAGAAGTTCGTTGAAAAGGCGACAATCTGATCAGAATTACTGAACAATGTCTTGACATCCTCCGCGGATATTATAATGACATTTGATGTTCCCTTGTAGATGTCCTCTACAACCTTCATGTCTTGGCCGAATGAGTGTTCTGTATCGATAAGCTCCTTGATGATATTCCTCCGCCTCGTCAAACGCTTTAGCTCTGATTCAGTAAGAGCTGGTGTGCTTTCTGTACCAAGCTGAGGTTGTGAAATGGATGAATTAATGGAAGGTTGCACCGAGGACGCTCGGGTGTCGGAGTCAGGAAGTTGAGACGAATCGCTGCTAGCATTCATTGGTAGTCCAGCTGGAAGCCCATGTGGATTGATTGTCGAGGCAACATGCTTACTGTATACGGACGGTGACGGAGGGCTCCTTGCTTGCTTGTTACTTTGATCTGAAGAAGGGACAGGGGGTGGAGGGGGAATGTGGGCTGGTAAGGGAGGGGGTGAAATGGCAGGAGAATCATCATCCTGGGGCGAGGTAACGTTGATTCCGATTTCGAGGCCCAATCCCTGAATTTCAGGCAATTGAGGGGAATCTTGCGCGTCTCCCCTGGGCTTTGTCTGTGACAGATCTTCTCTGTGCATGGACCAATCTTTAGGTGGAAGACTGGGCTTATCGTCCGAGGGGCTGTCGGCAGCTTGCAGATGGATCCAGTCCCCGATTGAGGGCGACATGTTCCAATCATCGGGATGGTTCAGGCTTGCTCGGTGTAACTTATTCTCGCCTTCCTCGACCTCAAGGCTTGCTGATCGACTGTGTTTGCTGGCGATTTCGAGCCCGTGAGCCATATCAGTACTGTTGCTCCGTAAATTTGCAGCTTCGGCACTGTGATGATCCCTAGGGGCTGATGTTGGCGAGTGAAGATTTGTCTGGGCCCTGCTCTGAAACCTCAATGGGGGAGTCATGTTGTTCGTTTGAGCGAATCTGTTCCTGGCAAGCTCCTGGAGATATAATTGTGTAACCTTCTTGGGGTCCCATCCTCCTTGCCGTGCAAGATCGGGTGATTGAGCAAAGATTTGCTGCTGAACATCGTTCATCATATCGGGGCTGACGACATTAGGATCGTGATAGTGATCGAGCACTCGGTTGATGGTACTGTAAGCATCACTATCCATTGTGCTTCTTGTGGTCAAGGGTGAAGAAAAGGTTGCAGGAGACCATGGTTGTTGTGTATAAGCGCTTGTTGCAGTAGAGACAGACATATGCGAAGTTTGTTGAGCCGGTGCCGGAGATAGTTCGTCTATCCTTGCCATACGACGCTCTCTGTCATAATCGAGGGATTGACGATCGGACTGCCGATCCTTGGATCGACTTGAAGAACTCCAGGAGCTTATACTCCACCGGTTATTTGGCTGTTCGCTTGCGCTAGCCTCTCCTGAAGTACCTTCCTGGGTTTCATTGAAGTGTGACTTGTCTACAACGGGCGTTTCTCCTAACATAATTTGTATGGATTCTCTATCATCTTTGTCCGAGGAATCTGCAGTTCTGGGTCGACGAACGCTCGTTGGACTCGAAGGGCTGTGGTCTCGAATGCTCATAATATGACTAAGAAGCGTAGGTTGACTCTCACCAGGACTAGGTGATCGGTCTTGCGGTTCGTCATCAAAAAATGTACCGACAGAATCTACTGTACCTGCAGTCACAGCAGACATAGGTTCCGTTTCTGATGGTGTTGATGTGTCATCTTCATCGATATGCGAGAACCGATTGAAACCACCCAACGTTGGGGAATCCTCCTGACTCATATCTAGTACCGACCGCTCGGAGAGTAGACCAGTATTGATGGTCAATTCGCGTTCTGATTTTGGGAGCTCCTCTGCTGGAGTTCGAAACACTTCTTCCTCTTTTGCCAATTCTGGTGACGACTCGACCATTGTGGACTCCTGCAATGTCTGCGTTTCCTGCTTTTCATCAACATGGATTTGATCTGTTCGAACCGCTTGCCCATTTGCCTGCAAATCCTCCTCTACTTGCGAGTCGAGAGCCGCCTGCTGCGCCATCGATTCCCTCCTCCTTTCCTCTTGGCGTTCGTTTTCCTTCACCGTGTGCGTGAATGCGGCTTGGATTTTCTGACGACGAGCTGCAAAATCCACCCCTCCCAATTCAGGTGGTCGTCTGCTCCGATGCTGTTTTGGGCTTTTCGGCTGTCCATTCTCATGTCCAGCGAACCGGTCAACTGCTCGAGCCCTAGATGCTGATGTAGTTGCTGATGACACTGGCTGTCGAGGTCTTGAGCTTCGTAAAGGCGGCGATTTCTTTGGAAGTGGGGCCGAGATGTAAGCAGCAAGCCGAGGACTGGTCGAGAGATGCTGGACACCAGGACTGTTCCTGCCGCGACGTGGAGAATAACGGGAAGGACTGCGTCTCGTATCACGTATCGGACTTTTTGGAGGTTGGGTAGATCTTGGTAATGTGCTTGAGCCCCTTGGAGGAGGTACGATAGGACCTGTACGTCGACCAGCGGCGGAATTAGCTCGAGTTGATGGTGTTGAATTACCAGAATCCGATTGGGTGCTAAGTCGACGCGTACTAAGAGGGATGCGGGATTGCGAGTTTCGCTTCGGTTGAGTTGGAGATGTAGGAGGTGATGAATGATTGGTGAATGAAAGCGGCGCTGCGACAGGTTCTCGAACTGCAGTAGGAGGAAGCCGAGGCAAACCCGCGAAATCGCTTCGTGTACGGCGATGACGGCGTGACGGTAGCTCTGGGATTACTTTCTCATTCTTAATCTCATCCAGTGTAGGATTTGCACCTAAGTACCAAGCCGAGGGAGAGGACGGAGACAATGTTGCAAATCGCTGAGTCTCTTCGTCCGTGGGGAACATAGCGTTCGGCTCTCTCATGCTGCCCTCAGAACCTCTACGTCGGCCAGGAATTGAAATCCCATAGCCCAGATGGTAGTCATTCACACCCTCACCGACAATTTCTCCAAACAAAGGCTTCCGCAGTGTTTGACCATTTGAAGCAAGATCTGTCATAGATTGTGAAGTGAAGTTATTCACGTCATGTGATGTTGGACCTTGGCTTCTAGGACTAACGGCAGCATCTTCTATTGGCCGGCCACGTCGCTGATGTTTGGGCGTCCTACTTCGCTCTTGCCCGCTCAGTAAATAAGCTCGGTTCATAGCCTCTGGTGGGAAGCTACCTTTTGACTGTGAAGAAGTTCGGGCGCGGGCGTAGCTGATATGGGTCGCTGGATTCGAATTTCCAGAATTGGAATGGGTGGAAGCTGAGCGGGAGGTTGTCTTGCGCGGCAATGGCGGAACCTCGTCAGGAGTCTGGTTGAACCTATTGACAAGGTCCTTCAAAGAAGTTTGACGATTTCGGGGAGTGCTAGACAAACTTGGATTGGATTTCGCGGAATGGGACGAAGATCGCTCGGTGGAGGTGGTGGAGGCGTATCTCGAACCGTTAGGCATGAAAGTCCGCGATGACAGGGACGGTTGTTTGGAGGCACTTGAACGCGACGACGATGGACTTTGTCTCCGATAATGCTTGGACATTGTTATGTCGTCATCCCGCTGGCCGAGAATAATCTCCCCCTGGCGAAGACCTTCTCTTGAAGTGCGGGAAAATGAATCGTGGTAGCGGCGATAGAACTCGTGTGGATCGGGAGAAGGGACGTCTCGTTCTGGCGTCTCGGCGAAGGCGTCGACATTAGAATTGGAGAAGTTTGGGTCAAAATCGGTTTGAAAGCTTGGACCCTGACCGTTTAGCTGGCCGTATGTATATGCAGGAAGTGGTGCAACCGAGTATGGAGATGTGTCGACGTTGGAAGTTGCACTGATGGGGTAGGTGGCTTGCTCATTGGAGATGTCAGGAGAGGATGGATCATGCTGGTGGTCGTCGGTAGGGTAGGGCGACTCGAGAGCCGACATTTTGAGTAGATGACATTAGGGCATGATGGTGCAAAGAAAGTAACGCTCGGGCGCAGCAACGGACAGATGGTGGACTGAGATTCGTCGAGATTTTGGGATGTGTTGACAGGGCTGCAATGAGAAGTGGAAGGCGCACTAGTTCAAGAAGTGAGTGGTTGGCGTTTGTTCGTTTGTTGACGCTGTAAAGATTAATTAGGGCAGTGGACGGTAGAAGGATAGTGGATGGAACAGCGAGGCAAATCCTTGCTGCGTGTCCTGTGGGTTGAGGGGCGGTTCGAGATGTTCAGTTCCAAAGGTCAAGTTGGTGGATGAGAAAGTGGCACAGGAAAACGGGAAGGGACGTAAAAGTGCGCGGGCTAAAGATCGACTTTGCCGAGTATAGCACTAGCTTGAAACATGATGAGCAAATCGGAACCCGTTTCTCTCAGCCGATACTAGCACACGCTCTATCTATCTATCTGTCTTTCAGGGTCTTGCTTGACAGTTGGCAAAGTGAATTGTTTGCCCAACAAACAGACCTCCTGTGACTGACTTTCCATTTGATAGGCCTCATAGGAAAAGTGATGACTTGAATACATTTTTACCTGAAAAGACCAATGTCCCTTTCCCCTAGTTGCGTCTATCTCTTCGTACATGGATGTTATGCATGCGCTTACGAAATACATGACGATTTTTATGCGTCCTTGACCTCCTTGCTCCTAAAATCAACTGACAACCCCATGTATAATTGGAGGAAAAGCAGATATGAGGAAATCAAGGGTGTAGAGACAGCGAAGATCCACGCCAGAGAAGGATCTCGGCTGCAATACACAATGAACAATGCACGAAAGCGGCGCGTAAACTTGCTTCTATCTAAGGCTTAGCGTTTCTTTCCCACAGGAAATTCTTCGATGTATCGAATCCTCTTCTTTCGTATCTAACATCTTTCAGCGTTGACAAGATGGCTATATGGTGACGGGTGGAGATGTATTTTGAAGCGGTCGAATTCGTCTCGGTCGCATTCACCGCACAAGGCTGTCTGGCGGTGAGTTGCTAAATCCTGCGCGGAGCCTCGATCAATTCATGCAATCGACTGGTGGACATCTTTCTGCTCAATCTTTCATGCGCATCCTTGGCGGACAATGGATACCTGCTTGGTTGCGCTTATAGTATGCTGCTGTCGATAGCGGGTATAATTTCTCCGCAATTTCATCTCCGACAAACCCTCGAATTGAAAAATTCCAATCCGCAACGTCACACGACTCTGAATATCTCAAGGTGTAAAGCCACGGGAAATGACGTGTCTCGACGGTTGAGGTGGCCCGCGACCAGCAAAACCGCTCTGCAGCTCTCCCGCCACGATGGCGCTCCCGTTCAAGAGATTGGCTCGAGCGCGTTGGTCTAAAGGTCTGATGCATGGAGCTACCGAAAGCCACATAGGTGCGTCAGCAAACGCGTGTACCTAGCTTCTCTTTAACGCGTTGCATCTTATTTGTATGTGACGCGACAGGATAGCACAGATTCGTACTTTTAGAAGTAGCTGCCGTGGGTGGTAGGTGTATCTTTCCCGGTTGTGTTTAGCTCCAATATATCGATTCTCCGAAAATTCTAGTGCCATGGATAAAATGCTCGTAGTACCCGTAATCGTGAGTAAGATAACCAGACTCTTCATCGTGACATCAGCTACCAATGTGTGCTGAAAGATATACTGGTGTTTCTCATTTCTTTTTCTGCTCATCCAATATAATATCTTCCATAGAAAACCTACCGGTACCTTCAATTGTAGCGAATCGCTAGATACTCGAGACTCACTGGCCCCGAATTGGATATTGATATCTTGATTCATTCTGTTTTGCTTCTGCATCATTCACTTCATTTCATGAAGAGTCCACACCAGTGAACATACAATAATGGACGTTATCGGCGGACACGGCACCTATGGTTCAACATTTAGCGCAATAGTTAATCTCCAAAGTCGGAATGCGCCTTCCTCAACTATACATTTCAATTCTTCATAATCATCCTTTTGAACTCCACTCCATCATCAATCTTGTGGCGATGGCGTCGGGAAGGTGATCACAAATTCACCTTTCTTTTTCCCTGCAGTCTATTGCAAAATCTGTCGGAGAGGAATATCTGTCATAGTCGCTTAAAACTTTCCTTCTCGGACTGTAAGTTTCGCTACACATTCTATCGTAGTAGCTTACTATTCAAAGCTCACGGCTGTTGACTTCCAGCTATTTTCAGACGCAACTACAGCATCAAGAATTTCAGCCATGCCTCGGCTGCAGACCATTTCGCCTTCAGCCCACAACGACGACTCGAGAACAGCGATCGGCCCTCTGAGTCGAGATGTCGATCCTGCGCCTTTACAACGGGCCCTGATCAAATGCGAAGATCAGGAGACCAGCAACCATGTGCTCAACCCCTCACCCTTCACGATTGTTCCCTATCCTGGTGAAGATCTCAAGGTCGTCCCAGTGGAAAAGCCGTTCCCGTTCATGAAGTTACCGCCAGAACTACGTCAAATGGTATTGAAAGAGTTGCTTGTCCAAGCACACGATATCGTCATCTTTAATGTATCCTGGCAGCTTGAGTATTCCGCAAAAATTCGTTCTCTTACAGATTTGAGCCATCGGTTGAGCCATTGGGCGAGCCACTCTCCTGCGGAAACCTGCCAAATATTCAGAGTATCCAAAATGTGCTACAACGAGGCGATGCCAATCTACTTCGGCTGCAACCGTTTTAGATTTGAGACATTGGATCTCATGTCATTGCTCGATAAGCTCAAAGTAGACTATCGTCGAAACATCAAGTCTTTGTCGATCAACTTCTGGGGGCATTTCCCCGCGAAAGCTACGAGGATATTGCGCGCATGCACCGCGCTTCGTCGGCTTCATCTACACATAAGCTTCAGAACTCTCCGCTATAGCAATGCTGGATTTTTCCCAGTACTCAAATCAAGCGGCATCAATGACCTCCTCAAGGTTCGGGGGATTGTAGAACTTGAGGTCACGAAGTTAGAAATTCCATTCATTGACATGAAAATGGAAGGCTGGGAGCCGTTTCTCGAGGCACTACAAGTGCTCAAGCAGCCTTATTCTGCGGCTGCTATACGCTGCCAAAACACGAAAGACTATCCACCGGACAAGGCTAAGCGCGTTGTCTTTGGAAAAGCGAATGTCGTGACTCGAAGTGAAAGACTTTTGATGAATAACTCCGGCGAGGAGCAGGATGAACCCAACGAGCAACAATGATCACGATCATGAGCAGCGACAAGTTGCAACTGTTTGTAATGTTACTGAATTCCAATGCATTCCTTGCAATGTAGGAGAGAGAGCAAAGGACAGGTACGTATTGGTACGTATTTAATGCTTTGCCCGAAGCTATCATGGTGGAAAATTATGCTCTCGACGTATCGACGACGAATCTGGCTTCACACATGGCTTCAATACTTGGCGGGCATGCTTATTCAATTTCTTAATGGTAATACATGCTGGCTCAGAATACTCTGCCTGCAAAGTGGGCATTCTGGCTTTTCTTTAATCCAATCCTGTATGCAAGTCCAACAGAAAACATGCCCGCATGTTGTCGTGCTCGGATCCTTCATTTCTTCAAGACAAAGTGTGCACTTTCGTAACTGCTTGCCTTGTATCCAACCCATCATCGTTCTATCCCTGAGATCGTACCTTGGTTCTTCACCGAGCTGGGGTGTATGTGTGGTCGACTCCAGTCGGGTTTGTGAGGTTTGTGCCCCAGGAGCATACTGATCGTCATTCGGGTGCTTATGGCCGAGCTCCTTCGTCTGCCCTTCCCTCTCGTTGCTCTCATCTTCCATCTTCGCTATCGTCTCGCGAACATGCATCCATCCCTGTACAACCATCTGTAACACCAATAGCACCCCAAGAACCTCATACCCAACCCTTTGCTCTCCCTCGGCCAGCCTTTTCGTAAAGATATACCGCAGCCCGAACACCCTCTTACTCAATTGGTAGTAGCTACCTGAGAAATAGAACACCGCCAATGTCACCGCATACACCAACGATGGCGATGTGATGGTCCCCAGGTTCTCCAGCACGTAATTCGATAACCATCCATCCCTTTCCCCACTCTTCTCTGTTTTTCTCAGCCTTGACTCCAGTTTCAACCTAACCCTCATTCTCAGCGCGGGTAACGCCTTCGTCAAAACATATGGTAACACCACGCAACCTAGTATATACCCCGCCCTTCTTCCAACAGTAGGTAATCGCCCATCTTCTCCCTGCACTTGCACAATGTCGCAGTACTCCTCCCCTAATGTACGGTTTCCGATGAATGTCGTTAAGCTAAGGTAGAGTAATTCGGAGAAAGTGGCGAGCTCGGAGGTGTGTGTTTGGGTGAAGCGTTGGCCGTAGACACGGCGGAGGATAGCGGAGAGGTCGGCGGTGAGGCGGGAGGTGAAGAAGGTGTCTTTTTGGTTCGAGCGGATTATGTCGGGGGAGGTGGCGAAGGGGTAGGTGAAGGTTTGGGAGGGTTTGGTGGCCATTGGTATGCTGTGCTTCGAGCTCAGCAGGTAGACAGAGTACCATAGGGTCAATACCTCGGCATTGAATGAATTGGACCGTGCTTTTGACGCGGTTGACGCCTGTGGCTCAGTCAAATCGCACCGCCGCAACGACGACGTCTGACAAAAGCAATTGACACGTACGACAATCTACTGCTGACCATAGTCGCTCTTTGCATCCTCAGGCGAGATTCTAGCATGTCCGCACAATGGATGGCGATCCTACGGTTGAATCTCAATTGGACTCCCTTTCCCTGATCCTCCCTCTCCCCTATCGCATCGCATTTATTCTGGTTCTGGGAGTTTGGGCTTGGGGGGTGAATTTACATTACTTGTATCTTTTGAAAATTGTCAGTCAATTACCTGCTATTTGAGATCATTGCTGACCATATCAAGGACGTCCCGTACTTAATTAAATACTCCTCACGCACTTCTTCCCCCTTGCCGCACCACCAGCGAATCTACGCCCTCGCAACCACAATCACAGCCCCCCTTCTCATCTCCCTCCTTTTCTTCTGGACCCTCACACGAGGCCGACCCTCCGCCGTCCTCGCCTGGGACATAATCCCTCAATCCTACCTTTTCCTGCTCATCCTATTCTTTGTCATCCCTTACAAACGACTCTCCCCCAATGGCCGCTCCCGCTTCCTCACAATATTGAAACGCATCAGCGTGGGGGGAATCGCCGAAACTCAAGATGGGAAGTTCGGCGATATCTTACTCGCTGATGTACTCACCTCGTACGCGAAAGTGTTGGGCGATCTCTTCGTATCCCTTTGCATGTTTTTCACATCGGGAAAATCTTCGACGGATAAACCCGACAGAGGGTGTGGGGGACAGTACATCGTGCCGATCATTATCAGCATCCCGAGTATCATTCGGCTGAGGCAATGTCTGATTGAATACATGCGGGTGCGGAAGAGTCCGCAGAAGTCACCTGGTCAGGGGTGGGGAGGACAGCATTTGGCGAACGCGCTGAAGTATTCGAGTGCGTTTCCGGTGATTGTGCTTAGTGCGTTGCAGAGGGGTTATGATCCGGGGAGGATTGGGTTGAGTCAGACGGGGCTTTATCGGTTGTGGTATGTCTTACCCCCCACCCCCCCTTTTTTTTTCTTCTTTTTTTTTCTACAAAGGTGCTCGAATACAGTTTCCCTGACTTTCCCCCACAGGCTCATCTCCCTCTTCCTCAACTCCTTCTACTCCTTCTACTGGGACGTAGCCAAAGACTGGGACCTCGAATTCTTCTCCACCCTCTTCTCTCACTCCCCCTTTTCCTCCACATCATCCCAACAAACCTTCTCTCCAACATCCCCCTCTTTATACAACTACTCCCAATCATCTCCCCACCAGCATAATCATAGTCACCACCTCCTCTCCCCCCACCCCCACCAGCAGAATCAACACTGGGGCCTCCGCGCCCAAACACACTTCCACACCCCATCTATCTACTACACCGCCATCGCCATCGACCTCCTCCTACGGTGTACGTGGAGCTTGAAACTCAGCCCGCATTTGGATCATTGGGGGGAGATGGAGGGGAGTATTTTCGTCATGGAGATGGCGGAGGTGCTGAGGAGGTGGGTTTGGATTTTCTTTCGCGTGGAGGCGGAGTGGGTTAGGAGTAGAGGGGTGGGGGTTGGGGGTAGTGTGGGGATGGGGGAGTGGGCGGGGATGGATGGAGAGGATGGGGAGGATGTACTTTTGGGGGAACTACCTCGGTAGGGGAATGGGAGGGTGGAGAAGGATGTTTTGGTTTTGTATGGATATACGGAGGAATAGCAGATGAGATTTATTTGCATAGTTATTGTTCTGGGGTATGGCTACGTGGTTGGGCTGGGGGGGTTTACGGTAGTTTCTCGAGGTAGAACCTGCCATTTTCAATCATGAGAAGATCGTTGAGTCCCAAAACATACAAACAATTCCACCTCGCCTTTTCAGCCAAAAAAGGTATCCACACCACTACCACCACGTCCATCATCAAACCCATATCCATCTGCCAAGAGACAAGCTTAGATCACATCGATCATAATTCAAACTCCCATACAGTTTTTCGCTCTTCATAGCAAACATATTCCAAGAACCCCGTGATTGAGCAAATTGATATACCGTCTTGATTCCGATTCAACGAGATGCTTTGTACTAGCATGAGGATGGATACACAGTCATTGGACCAAGGCGAATACGGGAAGTTTTGGAGGGGAGTAAGATTGTTGGTTTGTAAATTGTATTTATAGAGAGCAGGGGTATCTTATATGCTGGGCGATTGGTAGGGGCTGCTGCAGCGGTGACTGTAGGGGTAGCTGTAGGTGTGGTCTGAGTGTTTTGCTATTAGTGGACTGGAGCTTGTAGATAAGGTTACGCTTTCCACAAGTGTTTGGACTGGTGATCAGGGTTCCGTTGGTGGAGAGAGGGTGTTTGATTTCGGGGATTTTAAGGGCCTGCTGTATCGGGAAGTGTGTATGGCGGAGTTTCAGGAGGGAATCGTGAGTGGGAAGAAAATGTGTCATGTGAGAATACTGCAGGTGAGAGAAGCAATTGGTGTTTCGGAGTTATTCTGCGGTCATGTCGCTCGTGGTTCCATTGGCCAACTCATTTTGGTCCAAGTCAATGGAGCTTCCCTCTTGTTATACATTGGCACTGCGTCCTTGGGGTGATAGGGAACCCTCACTTGCTACCGGGTGATAAATGAACACGGCAAAGGTGGGTGCAGCCACGATTATGGGATCCGGGCCCTGTATGAGAAAAGGGAGAAGATGGAGTCGATGGGTCGAATTCAAGGCTCTTCATACGGGCGTATGTTATTCCTCATGTATCGATTTTCCCCTCAGCGGCCATACCTAGTGGGAGCTCTTCTCTGCCTTGAAGAAGTACGCCTTTGGTTTCTTTTTGGCAACCTTTCATCGTCACACAAAGAAGCGTCCATTCCTCTTTTTACGCCATCCGTTGACCTTTCTTCAACGTTGGATTGTCGAACCTCAGGAATCGCTGTGGCCTTTGAATCCTCGAGCATTCTGGAGTAATCTCTTGAACAATCTATAGTCCACTGATCATCCGGGCCAAGTGTAGCTCGAAGTCCAGCGCATGCCCGCTGGTAGAGGGGTTCTGCATTGCTGTATCGCTTCTGCATGTGATATAATACGGCGAGGCTGTGGATTGTTTCAAGGGTCTGTTGATGCTCCTTTCCTAGCGTCTTCTCCCCGCTTTTTAATGCCCTGTGAAAGAGTATTTCTGCATCGCCATACCGCTTTTGCATCTGGTATAAGTTGGCGAGGCTATTGATTGTTTTAAGAGTACGTTGATTCTCCTTGCCTAGTGCCTCCTCGTCCCATCCCAATGCCCTCTGATAGAGTAATTCTGCATCCAGACAACGCTTTTGCACGAAATAAAAAGTAGCAAGATCATGGACAATGGTTAGTGTCCGTGGATGCTCCTTGCCCAACATCTTCTCACTCGTTCGCAATCCTCTCTGGTAGAGTTTTTCTGCATCTCGAAAACGATTTTGCTTGCAGTATAAGCTAGCAAGGTCCAGAACAGTCGGAATCGTGTTTGAATAATTCCTCCTTAACGTCTTTTTCCTGCCTCTTGATACTCTGTCATAAAGTTTTTCTGCGGCTTTCAATTTTCCCTGGGCATGTAATACATGTGCCAGATTGTGAACGCATGTCAATGTATTAGAATGCTCCACTCCCCGGACATATTCGTCTATTTTTAAGACTCGCCGGTACATCGTCTCTGCGGCTTCGTACTGGGACTGATTGCGTAGTATTGTTGCTAGACAAACAATACTGGATAACGTACTCTGATCTTCAGCCCCAAAGGCACTCTCACTTCTCTTTACAGCTCGTACAATCATTTCCTCCGCAGCCTGATACTTGCCCTGCTTGCACAGTATTCCTGCTAATTCATGGATGATATCCAACGTCTCTGGATTTTCTGCTCCTGATTCTTTTTCTCTCTCCTCTAGCGCTCGCCTGCACATCTTTTCTGCAATCGAGTAGTCCCCTATTTCTCCCGCGTAATAGACTGCTTTCTCTAGCACAGCGGTGTAATCTTGCAGATGCTGGCTGTTGATAGGTCGGAAATTTAGGACAACCTTAACGTGTGGGAACAATGCTCGGCATGTCACCCAAGTCTTGTATTTTCCGTTGGGAAAGACTTTATTCAAAACTCTGGTGTACCTTGCCCGACAGACTTCTAAGTCCCCAGACGACTCCAACCATCTTTGTGTTGAGAACTGCACAAGTCGATGCATTTCAAACAAGGTACCGTCGAACTCAGTTGCTCGGATTAGGGAATAGTTCGTGAGTGTCGATATATCGTCATCGAAATCTATATCTGTAATGTTTGCTGATTTACGCCAATAGTCCTTGTCATAACCATCTGCGCAATTTGTATCAGCGACGCTTACTGGTGCACCGCGATCTTTTTTGTTATAACGACGAAGGACCCACTCTGGGGCTCCCTGTCGATCGAAAAGACTCATCAATGACAGGAGCCGGGCAGCTGAGGGTCTTTGTTTTCGGATGTGTTCGAACGATATCTGCCAAGTGGTGATGATCGAATTACTTGCGCTAGGGTCTCTTCGGATATCTCCCATATCTCGGTTTAGAAGACTAGCCCGATCCTGATCGCTCCTAGAGAGAATATCGAAATATCTGGAAATCGTAATGCGGGGCGCACGATGATTGATGAATGCTCCAGCTTGGCTAATCGCAAGGGGCATGTAATCTAGAGCCTGTACCAATCGCACCGCATCCCCACCGTCTATCTCATGTCCAGCTTTTTTTTGTAAGAGTTGCAGAGCATGGCTCTCAACCATTGGCTCTATGTAAATGATATCTCGACTGTGATTTCCGACCAGTCGCAGTGCTGCGTTCTGATTGCGAGAAGTGACCAGCATCGAGCCATTCGGCGTTTGAGGAATGGTTGATGACAAAGGGGCGGCGGCTTCGAGATTTGAATCGCTTCTATCGGTCCTCAACGCCTGTTCATGAGAGCTGACCAAAAGCGCTAAATCATCAACGTTATCGAGGATCATGATCCATCGACCGTTATCCTCATCGCTCAGCCAGGCGTTGACCAGTGGTATCACGTCAACCCCTGGTTCATCCCGACGGGGAATTTTCACACGGTCAGCTATCGTACGGTATCCTTCTTCGAATCGGGAAGCACTGCCGCCGAAAATCCAGAAGACCCATATCGATGGGTCGTTCTCTCGGATCTGATATGAATACTCAATCGCGAGCTGAGACTTCCTGTCACCGGTACATCGAGATCAGTCCTTGTCCAAGATAATCAACGAAGCATTAGATGTACCCTATGCCACCAAGACCGACGAGGGCAGTTCGCGAGGCTGGCTCCGAACATTTTTCATGGATTTGATCAAGATAGCCCCGGTCTATAAAGCCAGGATCACGTCGGAAAGGAACGGTGGAGGAAGGTCTTGGTCTTGGTCCGTCGAAATCTAAAACCAGGAGGCATTTTATGTCAGTGATCCCAAGGGTTTTTATGATATAGGCATACCTGACTGACGATTGTAATGAACGTGAAAATGTCCGGCATTCGAACCTACTTGGAGGCCCGTGTTCTCATGGCCTGAGAACTCAGTACAAGCGTTCGAAGTCGTCATTCTGCATTGGGGCAAGCGTAGATCTCAAAACCCGCCAACGATTGGGAATTCTTTCACCAGACACGACACAGAATTTGTAGTTGTTCCTGCTATGCGCGCAGTGGCACTGTTATCTCAACATGATAGGTTAGCATGCAAAGCTGTCTGAATAGATGCCTCCTTGACCTGTTCCACGCAAATCTGCTAGAGGGTGGCTTGACGTGCAGAGCAGGCAGACGTTCCGGAGCCAATGAAGAAGAGCCTTGCTACACCCTCGCAAGGGTTATACCTCCCTTACGAAGGATGCATTGCTTATGACATCTTCTACTGGTATACGAGCCTGAGTTTCTCTTTTCTATTCCTTTCCTATTACCGTGATCTCAAAAATATTCTGAGAAATACTTTTTTTTACTGCTTTCTTGTTCATGATTAGACAACTAGCTACTGTTGGCTTTAGCTGTTACTGAATAGGCCACTCTCCCACTGTCCAGTCTATGGAAAGTGGAAATGGGTTATGGGTTGTTTGAGCTTCATAATCCCAATGATGCCTCTGTAGAGTCAGTATATCATGATGTCGACACATCGATAAAAATCCCCAATGTTGAGTTCTCACAGTGTTGTCCTTATTCATGGGTTACACGGCAACGAGGTCCGGACGTGGACCTATGGTTCAGGACAAAAATCCGTGTTTTGGCCTCAAGAGCTTCTCCCGAGTGACATTGGCGATGCCCGGATCTTGAGCTTTGGATACGATGCAAACATCGCTCATGTCTGGGCTCGACCATCTGAAAATCGACTCGATTCATATTCGGATGACTTTTTTCAGCAATTGGACAACAACCGGCACAGGATAGGTGCGGTATGCCTTAATGTTTCTTTTAGATTTGAATGCTTTGCTAGGCTTCCTAGTCGAAATTCCATCATTCTACTTTCCTCTCATCGTCTTCCTTGCCACTCTCTGAACACTTCTCTGTTCATTCATTATCTGTTTCCTATCCTCCCATCCTTTGATTCGCTTCTCCATACATTTCGCTATATGTGGTACGACTTTGCAGGAAAGGCACCATAAGCTTCCTTTAAACATCTCCCACCGTTCGAACAGATATTTTATCTCTATACTAAAATCTGCGACTATGCTCAAGACAGATCGTCCTATCATTCTAGCTGCGCACAGTCTAGGTGGTCTAGTCTGCGCCAATGTACGTGTCGAATCACTTACCCTCCTAGTGCTTGCTCATCACATCTACCAGGGTCTCGTCGATGCAGCCAGCGGGTCCGAAAGCATCAGACATCTCGCCAGCTGCGTCCGACGTATCGCCTTCCTCGGAACCCCTCATCAGGGCTCTGATAAAGCACAATGGGCAGAAACAGGCAGATGTTTCATTAAGTACTTCAAGACAACCAACGCAGAACTCTCGAAGGACCTCGATAAGAGATCAGAGAAACTTGCGAAGCTTGGGGTGCAGTTCCCTACCTTGCTGAATTCCCGGGCTCAGGAACCAGAAACTCGAATCGATGTTGTGTGTTTCTATGAAGGTCTGACGACGAGGCTGGGACTCGTTGATCTTGGCATGGTTTGTTGTAATATATAACACCACCACGTAGAACTTTGCTGATCTACTCCATGTAGATTGTAAAAGAATCATCGGCTTGCATCGCCGGTTATCCTAGGACTTTGCTCGATGCGAATCACGAGAATATGTGCAAATTCAAGGATAGGAATGATATCAACTATGTTCGCCTCTCAGGTCTGTTGGTAAGATGGGTCCAGGAGCTCAAGAATGCTCAGGAGGCGACTAAGGAGAAGACGGTAGGCTTCCTTATCATCCCAAACCCTCAGGTCAACATGATGAGTTCTGAGTTGAAGATAGGCCACACATTCGTCATATACAGTCTATTCGGGAAGCCATAATTCGGGATTTCAAATGGGGCATAATTCGGGAAGTGTCAATGGTTTTACGTTTGGGGGCAAATGATTGCATGTCCAACTACAAAGGGTCATTGTATCGTATAGTCGGTCTTCTTATTACCTGCCCGCGAGTTTCAGAAAGTGAATGCAGAGCTCATGCTCCCAGGAATCGAGCCAGGTGTTAGGGAGAATCAAGGGCAGTCCACACGACACACATTTGCTATTCCTATGGTTCACAACCATCCAGTTTCTATGCATAGACTCGCAGCGGATGCGAAGGCCATCTACACAGAGTCATAATCCTACACTTGCTAATAGAAGGTAATGGCAGGCCCTTACCCGTGGCTTTGGAGGTAACGAAATCGTAGAGACGGGTACCCTCGATTTCTTGTACAAGGAAACGCGTTTGCAAGCCAATCATGTCATTATTTTCCTCTTCTCATTCCTATCATACTCACTTCTCCGGCGCATCCGGCAATCTCTCAATCACATACTTCCCTCTCGCCACACTCATAATCGGCACCCCAGGAATCTTCCTCACCCTCCTCTTCAAATCCCGATCATTCGTCGCCACAATGTAAATTTTATGCTTCTGCACCCTATCCACAAGACAATCATCCGCATACACCCCCTTATGACTACACTTCAACCTCTCCCATCTCTCATCCCGGGCGATGCGTAACGCGATGCGGTATTTGGGGCCAAGTTTTTCCAATTCGGCCATGACGCAGTCTGTGATTATTGGGATACATTTTGCGTAGAGGCAGTCCATCATTGTGGATTGGAGCTCGAGTTTGTGTTGGACGGTGTGGGAGAGGAAGTTTGTGTCGATGAGGACGTTGTAGGGAGGGACGAGGGCGGTGTTGTATTGGAAGAAGAGGGAGGACTAGATTGGTGTTTTAGGAGGGAATTTGGGGGGATTATGGAGGAGAGGGTGGTACGGACGCTGACTTGTGGTCTAGAGGGTAGTTAGCTTTTGTCGGTTTGGGAGGAATTTGTTTGTAAGGAGGGGGGGAACGTACATTTCTCGTACTACCTCATCACCTTTTGATTTTCTCTTGCTCTTATCCTCGTCTTTGTTTTGGTTCTTCTTGCTGTGGCGGTATCAGCTGCGTGAATAGGAAAATTGTATAGCAAAAGACCTACAGGCGGGCATCTCGTTGGCCAATTACCCTTTTGACCTTTGATAACATTGAGCATTCTGCAAGGCACGAGAACCCAGGTATGACTAACTGCAGCGAACTTCCTCGTCTTCTTGATGCGACTCATCGCGATAATGGAAAGCACTTGGCCATAGCCGACGTTACAATCGAATTGTTTTGAAGATGGAAAAGAAGACCTCGGCTCACAGATAAGATATGAAATGCCAAGACTTTCTATATTTGGGTTTTGGCTTTTGGTTGCCTCTTCGATTGGACCACGCTAGAGACCAAACAGACCATCCCCCTCCGCAAGCTTTGCGTTGACACCTTAATTCATACATTCACTACACCTCAGTCGCTCGTTATTACTACAATACCTTATTCTTATCATAGCCTTCTTGACGATCCCTATCGCTACAGAAGTACTCTTCGATCGTTCCTGTCCATACATACAGTGTAATCTAAGGGGGAAGCGAAATCTATCTGACATCTCGCATTCACAAGTCTCATCGTACCGAGTGAAAGTCTTCGGAATCGCACGATCTAATACATTTGGTGGAGAAGGCTGTTTCCGGTCTCCATTTTCGCTGCGGGCGTGATTGAGACGCCAGGATGCGGTTCTTTCGGAGGGCAGCTCCGTCCAGGACCTCGTCAATCCTCCTCCTATTGCTATTTGTCCTTTCCGTCGCTGCGCAAGCACCGCAAGGTCTACCACCACTGACGAGCAACGTAAATGACGCAAAGCCGACCAATACAAAAGCGGATTCCAAATCTGCTGCCAAACCCACAGCAACAGCGAGCAAGGAGGCAAAGCCTTCAGCCAGCGATGCAGCCCCCACAGGCTTGCCTGCCCTTGAGACTTCTGACGGTGTACCTTCCGGTTTACCGACAAGGGCGGGCCAGAAAGCCCCTACCCCGACCGTTCCGCCGACAGCCAATGCGCCTTACATGAAGAAATCAAACCTACCAGAAGGGACTGTCTTTATCGGTGTTGGAGCTGGCCTTGCTTTCATTGGCCTAGTGGTTCTTGCATGGCGCGGATTAGTCGCATGGTCGTTACATCGTTCGGTACGCAAAGCAGCAATGGCACAATCTGCTCAGTATACTCAGCTGGGCGATGCGAAGAGCAAGTCGAGAACTCCAGGAACACCTTTCTACAGTCAAGGACCTGGATCTGCCTTGAGCCTTGACCGTCTTGCTGCAACTTCAAAAGGAGGAAGCAAGACTCACACAGCACGATCAAGTCTGTTCTTCTCACCCACTGCTGGTGCAGGCCTGCAAAATCCTGGGAATAGAGCCTCTGGCTATTTGCCTGCAGGCTACTACGCTGCTGGAAATGCCGCCGCTCCTGGCGGGTCTCCGATGACACATGTGGGAGGTGGAAGTCCCATGACTGGAACTGGAGCGCAGAACAATCGCTACTCTAGAGCAAGGTCTGCGGGACCCTCTCCACCCGGGACGCCAAGTCTTCCACCGAGCAGAGGGGCGGAGGTTGCATATGGCCGACCTAGCACTGCAGGACTTTCAACGCAAGCAAGTGCTAGCACCCTTAACTTGTCAACAGCACCGGAAGGGAGAGCTCCTAGTGCATATCTTGAGGATCTATTTGAGGGTCATTCCAGTATAGGGCAGGTATCTTATGATCAACCACGGAAGAGCAGGAGGTGACAAGGAGTATAAGCATGAGCATCGAGCGTTGGGCATTGGAAAGGCGTATGGTGGCTTGCTTGGATGACTCAAATACATGGAGTTTGTATCTTATATACTTTGCGGATTCCTACGACGGATAGCGTAGCCGAACGGCGACTTCGAATTGTAAACCTAATTCATCTTTGTATCAATGACGTGTATATGACTTTTTAGTCGGTCGTGACTTCCTATCTCTAGTTCCATTCAGAAATGTGGATATGACACGCGCCTGCCAAAATCTGAACGGCTCCGCCGTATCGCCGTTTGACCTTCAACCTTCTTATACTTCGAGACTTGATGTACCTTTATCAACCCAGTCTATGTCCCAGCCATGTCAAATTTCAAGAGAACCACCGTGAAAGGCGGCTCTCCTCGACCAAATGTATTGGCCCCGTTGCAGATGACCCAGATTGTGGGATCAAAACCTCTGTTACCGGCTGGTAATGATTAGACCTCTCTAACTCAAACGTGACTTCTCTGACATGTGCTAGAGGTTCTCTCCGTGATCCTCGATCATGTCACTCCCACGGATCTTATTCACTTCGCAAGGGTTTCGAAGCGTATGAGGGAAATGGTATACGATGATACGAGATGGGTTCAGAGACTACGTTCCATGGACTGCTGGAGTGAGGCTGAAGCGAGGAAGAGAGCAGAGGCAGCATGGCGGAGGAGAGCTGGTTCACAGGCCCTTCCCCATGAAGACCCTGCAGAAAGGACAGGCATAGGCGTGAATGGGGAGTCTCCTTCGGTATCGGGCAACAACAGGCAAAGGACTGGCAGTAAGACTACATCTGATGCTGGCTGGGAGCAGGTTGATGCGAGCAAGAACAACGAGCGGTCTGGGGTCGCGGGCTCCCAAAAACACGTCAATGACGGGTTCGATGTCGTTCCCCTCTCTTCCAATGCTTCTACCAGACCAGGGCAAACTACCAAAACGCAAGATCCTTTGCAGAGATTGGATGTCTTTCTCCAGGCCCGCTCCATACGTGGCCAAGCAAGGCAAGAATACGGCAAAATTCACGGAGCGCTGAATCACTACTACATTGACGCTATTGCCTGCGAAGATCATACTACAGCTATAGTCTTTCGAATATATCGAGATCCCAACCAGCAGGCCCAGATGCTCGCGAACTTGCTTAGGTTCCAAATTTCTGATATTGCACAGGGATGGCAAGAAAGGCAGGAGAAGCTACAGAGCTTGGTCGATGCCTTTGAAACTGCAGTAGCACATGAGTTTGAGCAGGCACTGGAGACGGCGGATATTGATGGCAGGCTCCGGAAATACGGCCATGTCCTTACTACGCTCAATGGAGGCGAGAAGGGGGTGGACCTCTTTATTTCAAAAAGCCCGACGATTGCACGGAAGAATGAGCTTGGGAATCCCATGGACTGCCTCAGACTTGGCTCTTCCACAAGCGTCTCTTTGGACGAATCTCAGCAATTTTTCAGTCAGCTGTCTACCTCCTTCAATGAGCAGATTGCTATCATGGATCGTGTATTTCCAGCCTCCGTGAAAGCTGCAACGACGTTTCTGCATAGGGTCGGCAAGGAAGTGTTTTCTGAGTACATTTCTACGCTTTTGGACGAGACCCATCGAACCGGCACGGAGCCATATCTCAAGGCAGTATCCGGAATCTACCAACAATCATTATACATGGCTAGAGCGCTGAGACCATCCAAAGATACTGGTGATGATTTCTACGAAGCCATAGACCGCATTGTTGCTGGTGTATTTGAGCTCCACATCGACTTGTACCTAAATGAGGAGTATTCCTTCTTCAAACGCAAATCAGAAGCTGAAGTTAGTGAATGGGAAAGGCAGCTTTCAGAACAGGACGCCTCGATGCAATCCTTGTATATGTCGAATGTGAACAGACAAGCCGATAAGCGTGATTTCCTGACATCTTTCAAGAAGGTGGTGATGATGCCAGTAAATGTTCTACCAACCTTTCCGCTCTCCTCGCCTTTCGGTGGAAAGTCGGCCACTGCTAAGGCACTGGTCAATGGAGAGAATCTTGAGACATCATCTCAAGCCCCGTCTCAATTATCCACCCGACCTTCAACTCCGAGCATGATCAATGGCATCACGAACGCTGATAGATCGACAACACCTTTGCCAGAGCCACCAACCACTGAACTGGCGGCCAAGGCAGCCATCATGAGCTCCAGACTAGAAGGCATCCGCTCATTGTTCAGCATTGAGATAGCCTTGAACCTAGTTCATGCTGCAAAATCAGCAATCGAGCGAGCCGCCGTGTTCTACAGAGCTCAAAGTCAATTTGGAGAAGATGCGCGCAAACAATGTCAGCTTATCTTTGTCTTACTTCTCCAGATCTTGGGCAATCGACATATCAAGGCTGGCTTCGACCAGGCTGTAGATCATCTTACCAACTATGATCCGAAGGAGATACAAAACCATGGCCATACTGAAGTCAAGCCTTTAGTCACCTTTCTTGAGCTTGTCAACGTGGGTGACCTGATCCAGCAGATGCTTGACGTATTCTATGAGCAAGAAATGGTGGCGACCAAACTTACTGACAGAAGTGATTTTCTCGATCCAGCCGTAAAAGAGAAAAGGAGATTTGAGCAGATGCTCGACGAACGGGTTGCTGCCGGGTTGAACAAGGGTATCGAGGTCCTGATGGCAGAAGTAGAGTTCCTCTGCGCCACCACCCAGAAGGCCAGTGATTTCAATCCCGACGCATCAGGGACCAGCAATGGAGATGTTATGGACATCGGACCAACCGAGACGGCGAGGAAGATCGTGGACGTTGTCTCGTCGCACACTAGAATGCTTGTTGGGAGCACAGATAAGAACATGCTAGACGTTTTCAACCAAGAGGTCGGACTTCGGATTTTTACAGCGATATGCAAGCATCTCAAGAGGCAACGTATCAGTGTTACTGGGTCTATCAATTTGATCAGGTAAAGCTTGCGTTCTACTCTTCGTTCATTTCTGTTCCTCCTACATGGATGCTGACCAGATTCACATTAGCGACATGAATCATTACTTCACCTATATCCAGACTCTGAAGAATCAAAACCTCCTTCAATACTTCATTGCTCTACGAGAATTGGCCCAGATCTACCTTGTGGATGCATCGGATGCCAAAGAGCTAGCAACGATCATCGCGGATGGGGATCGCTTCCATGGCATTTTCCGGGCAGAGGAAGTGTATGAATTTGCAGAGCGGCGGGCGGATTGGTATCAGATCCGACCGAAAGTGGAAAGAGCAATGTATGGGATTGGATGTTTGGTAATGTGAAGCGTGCTAGATAGTTGAAGATGAAGTATTGATGGGGGCGTCTGCACTGACTTGGATGTAAACCTGACTTGTTTACTCACCGAGTTGTTCGTCTTCTGTATAGTCAGCACTTCATACTTTCTCTTTGCAAACCTTGACCTTAACTCTCTCGACTAAGTCTTTTCTAGTGTCTAAGGCCAAAGACCGCAAATATGCTCTGAAGGTCGCGATCATAGATTTTCGAATACCCACGCCGACGTTCAAATCACCGAAAAGAGTAAAGTGGCATTTCTATTTTCTAGCTCACAAAACATAAACTCAATCATTCCCATCTCAGTTTCCGTTTCTTCCTTCCGCTCAATTGCATTCACAGAACCTAATATCAATCATCTGGCTTTAGCCTCTCTCATCTTGCCTTCTGCCAGCTCTTGCTAGCTCTCGATGGTTACTTTCCCAGATCAAATCCATGATTCTCCATTGCCCTATTTCAACTTATTTTCTCTACATTTCAACCAATGATTGTTCCACTCAGCACCAACGAAGGCCTTAAAATGCCGTTTTTATGCGCTCCTGAGTGCTCACTTTGGCCTTGCGCCTGGCCAAAAAGCCTCCATCGACAACTTTCAAAAGCTCCATGGTAACGTCTTTGAGATCGACGATGCGATACGGCACAAATCGAAACCACGATTTGGCGGAGAATGGAGTCAGAACCGCATCACAAGCTAATGAGTCAAATGACAACATCACTCGCGGCTTGTTTGACCGCCAACAATGAACCTCGATACATAGTGAGCGGCACAACGGCAATTCAACGAAAGATGGAACACGGTGTCATCTACGATGATTTTCGACATAGAAGGCCTCAGCCGTTGCTCGCAGACTTCCCGGAAACCGGTTCGACGCATCAACAACCACTATCGCCTCCAGTTACATTGTAGGAGTAATGTTCAACTGGAGAATGACCTAAATGGAGCACAGTTAGTGCCCATGGCGTTAAGGTGTCGACTCAAACCCTGAAATATGAGTGAACGGTTGGCTGATGACTCCAGTACTGCAAAGCGCAGCTATTATACCTCTCTTCATCATCAATATAGGCAATCTCGTGCCCTTCTTAATTTACCAATTACTCATTCTGGACGGTATTTCAGGGGAGTTAGACTGTCACACGGCATAGTCATTCTCAAGGAACAGGATGACGATATTAATGATGATGATAAGTCAATGTCTCGATCTTTCTAGCAGCATGAAAGCCTTCATCGTGCATCACATCCGTAAAAATCCTCTCTGGACTCATGGAAGGACGGTTTTAAATGTTATATTACGTAGTTGGATGGTCCATGCTTCACAGGATATCTATATGATCAAGCGTGGGAAATGGCAAGGTTCAACGCAGCTCTCGTCACAAAATTCTTCCTTTTCACGGCCATTTATGTCCTCTTCCTCCTCGCTGGCAAACGAAATGGCAAATAGCTCAGTAATTATATCACTCGCTCTCTTCATGAGCACGACAGTATAAATTCTGGTAGCCTAGATCTCGTTATCCATCAGGCCATAACACACTCTTGAAATGTGATTGCTGGATATGCAGGTAGCGGAGGCCATGTTGCAGAACAAATGTCAGATATTCTGATCGGCTTCATGCAGCTATTGCTTCCTCAAGGAGACAATACCAAAGAGTTAACTGGGCGGAGTTATGGTACAAAATCCCTTGGACAAACGAATGGAAGGCCATCAAAAGTGCCTACAGGGTTCACGGTCTAGCAAATTGACATATCGATTGTAATGTCTGTAGTTTCGTCATCAGTTTGGTATTACTTACCACAACTAGCATATCGCATCAAATCTGGTACAAGAAGTCCCTGATCACCACCCACAATGTCGGATCTATGTCCACTTTACCGCTTTAACATAACAGCATACAGATTATCCCTAATTAATGGCCTTGCAATCCTCTCGGAAATCGATTATACACTAGATCCACCGGCCGTTACCCCAATGGAGGAGGAGATACGGCAGGKATTCGCATGGAATGTCAAAAACTCCTGGGTAATCTAGAAGTATCTACAGAATCTGGCAACTATCGAAGCCGATATGAAACTGTACATAATCGAGAACAATGTTGATATTCCAAGTATGATTGCGACGGTCTTGATTGCTCTTGGCATACTGGCTGAGGAGGAGAGAGAAGTTGCTATATCTTACTGTAGACTCAGTTCTCGGCTTTATTGGGAAGCCTTTAGCCAAGAATTTCTAATGCTACCAGGTTTGCAACTGGACAGGACAGTTCCCGAACCGCTGGGGATACAAGATAGCGATCCCATTTGACACTCACTTGGAGGGTAATAAGCAATTCTAGTTGGTGGGCGCCTTTCACTCCGTGTCCGAGAAAACTACATTGCCCATCATCATTGCCTTTTTAAATCCTTCAGTTGTTTGAGTTTTATTTTCCCGCCACTCATTGCTGCTTACCTTTATTACCCGTTGCTGCTATCCGACATGGATTTGGATGCTCTGCGTTAGCCGTTGAAAGCATCGTGATCACCTGCCTGGTATAAAATGCTTCTGGAAACGATATGAATACAGCCCGAGATACGACATGAAGTCAGTCTCTGTACCAAATGCGTCAGTCGAGCAGAAGTATCAAGATATCTAGAAGCATTACGACGCAAACTCAAAGGAAGTCACAAAGAACTGGAGGAAAGTCTCCGTAAGGTAAAGGAGAAATGCTTGGAGCAAGTTCAAGCACATCTAAAAGTATGCATTGGAGATCTGGTAATTTCATTCACAAGGAAAGCATCCCAAAAGATTGGCCGAAAGAAATATACCCTCTTTAAAGATGCAACTCGATAATGAACGGACTATGTAAGTCAAAATGCAGACTCGGCATTTGCATCAACCATCACAGAGACTGAATTGAAGACCCTCATTTTATCCAAGGGGTACCTCAAAATTCTATAAACCGAGAGTATGAAACAAGTTTGTCACCATTCAAAGCTTGCTTCTAGAATTACGGTGATCATACTAGCTTGTCACCGATCGCAATAAGGTCGCGCATTAGTCGCAATATAAGACAGCCAGGATACTACTGATCAGCACATTCAAGGACTCGTATGACCGATATATTTAACCAACCGTGAGTGGTTATAGACTTAAATATCCGCCATTATCTGACTTAATTTTGAACTTTCATGATGGCTGGCTCTATATTCACAATATCAGCGACTCAAGGTTGGCCGTTGAATATGCCCGACAGCCCTTTCATGCTTGCGTTACGCACTCTTCTTGGAGATAATGCCTTTACGGCATCAACATCCATATATTATCCGGAAAAGCCCAAGGCTAAGCTGTACGACGTATGCAACAGCTGGTTGAAAAGGTGTGTCATAATCTCCAGTCCTCCTTCATAAAATTCAAACTTTCTTCCCTACCTCCTACACTTTTCAACATTGCTTTCTTTGATTCCATGTAGAGTTCAATTCAATATTATTACTCTCATTTCCTGCGTTACTTTGTTGATATGTACTACTGGCAGAGAAGTTGCAAGTGGAAATTCGCGATGAAGTTACTTAACTTGCTTCATGCCTCAAACATATACTGTTTCCATCCTGATTTTCATATGCTACAACTCCCTAATCTCATATTTCAGGATTTCAATTTCCATCATTCAGACATTTGTTTCCTCATCGAGCGTTCGCAGACTTCTTATAGGCTTCGGCCCAGAACGTCATCTTTCCCTAATCTGTATATCTTCTTTTTCATGGCGAAGCATCGTTGAGCTTGCAATGAAACGCAATCATGCGGCAATATTCCTGTAACGCTCATTGATCATATCCCGTTCTATATACTTGAATTCCAAGATTCCTAGACTGGTCATGACCATACCTTAAGTAAAGCCTCGGGGAAAGAGTATCCTCTGCCAGGCTTTAGGATGCTCTGAAATCCAGTCATTCGTATCATCTGCGTCTTAAACTCTATGTCGAATGATCATGAGAGTGTACATTGAAAGCGGAGTATCGACATCTCGGATACGAAAGTCATCTCCCGTCTCGACTAGCATCAGGGAACACTGGCAGCACGGAAAGTGAAACGGACTCCGAAGACACAGACTCGGACTCAGGTTAATCCTACATCAAGTCAAGATCTCAGATTACTATACTTGCTCCTGTAAACAGTGATGGCAAACCAGCGTCGGATCTCGATTCTTCGGATATTCTTCTTTCAAGCCTTACAGATGATCCAAGCGAGGCCGACATCCGCGCCGACGACTTCATCCACTGCCGTACATTCTGTCTCTCACTATAGATACACCAAAAGATTTAAGGCGTCGGGATGCACATGGTCACATCTATGTTATCACTTTGTCCCTTGGCGCTGCATAACAGATGGACATTCAGTCATGGAACTGGAGGAATCAAGCACGAAAACCCCATCACACAGGCAAAGTTCTCTACCAAAGCATGATCCCCTGATTAAAAAACCCAGGATCCAAGAAAATATACGATAATGACGGCCAACACATTGGTCTGGCGCCCTGGCCCGGGACACTAATAAGCTCTATGACAACACGGCAGACATTAATTGAGCTCGACCCCGCAGCACTGGATCCAATACCGCAAACGACTTGCTGTCATAGTTGAAAATGGCTACCCTACACTGACCATAACATGAGCTACCCAAGCGCTGGGCTTGTTCAAGTTTACTTCCAACCAAATTGCGAACTAGCCTTAGGGGAGGAAAGAGGAAGCCAGGACGTACGGAGGTGCCTTGTCTTTGCGTCGAAGACCTTTGTCTGGACCTTCCTGGTTACTGGATCAGAGTTAGCAACTAGTCGATGATCAATCGTCATTTTTCCTCAATTTCGCGTATCATAGACAACCATTGAGACACATTGAATCGCTCAATCTAGGGATATCAAAATCTATAGTTAAGAACAGGCGGAAATATTCACATCCTTGCACTAAAAAAAAGCGAGCTGATGAACTCTAGCATATAGCAGCACAGACACAAATAAAGGACGCCTCTCTGCGGAGTACAATGGAATCGCCACGATGTCCCATACTGAGGAGGATCAAAATGGAAATGTAACTCCTCGTGTGGATGATGAAGGTGTAAGATACAAGGTCAAAGATGAGGATGCTGCACGTATCTCACCGAATCCACGCAAATGGCTAGCCGCAATGTTTTTCGAGATTTCTCAAATCCTCAGCTAATTGTTATCAACGAACTTGCGATCAACGAAGTTCTTCAAGTAATGAGACCTATACTTACCTTGGATACTACCAGAGTTTTTAAACAAGAGATCTGTTTGCAGATACCAAAGCGGGTGCAGACTGGCTGGCAGCTTGCCCGTAAAAATGTCCATTTACCCAAGATATTAATCAAGACTTAGCAAGTCATTTCTAACCGGGGTGGTACTACCTATATGTTAGAATCACATCTGAGGGTTCATTCAACGATACCCCGCAACCTGAAGGGAGACGCTCTTCTCCGCGACTAGACATCAGCATTCTTGTATGCGGGCCCCAATTCCCACCACGTCTTCTTTGTTGTCGAGGTTATCGACTTGTGATATCCAAACTGTTAGTCAATTGCAATACCACCCGCAAAAGGTAGCCACAATTGCACCGAATGTCATTGCCAAAAGAGGATTACGGAAACCAGACTACAAGGCCCCTTTGATACGAGACCTAACTTTATGCGAGATTGAGCCCTTATAGACTTACAACTTCCAAAAGTGTCCTACTACTTACCGTCCGCGAACTTCCTCGCCTATTCGCTCGATATTCATTGGGAACGCAAATGCGGATAGCAAAGATGTCGAGTTTATAGATAAAATGACTTACACTTCCGATCAGCTCTGTGGTATTTGAACACGACTATTAGTAATAAGGCGAGAGTGTTCAGACATTGAGTATGAGCCTAGGAGAGAGACCAGATGATGATGACTTCCCTGGCAAAAGATGACAATAAAGCCTTCTCCTTAGAACACACTTGAACGACAACCTCAGATTGGACCGGTGTCGCCAAGAGCTAGAAATAGGATTTCCTAATTTGATAAAACACGAAACGATCAGATAAAGTCAAAAAGAGACCACCCCTACTTACTCGAAAACAATGGCCGAAGGTTCCCTTCTACACTATCAAGTCAATTTAAAGTCCTAAGAACCCCTCTCTAACTACGTAATTTCGCTCGAAACGGCCACCTTCCCAGGACCCAACCTCAACAAAACTCTCTATCTCATACGGATCTATTGTCTTACAAAGATGGTAATTTCTCGACTGTCATCACCTTCTTTACAGAGTCGGGAAGCTATGACTGGTCAAGCAGGTACTATGACGACGGAAATCGAGGTGTTGAAAGACCGCAGCTACCCACGAAAAGCCAAGACCATGTACCTAAATATTAGACAGGGGCTGAAAAAGTGGGCTTCAGCTTCCAGAATAAAACCGAAAAAAACAAATTTTTTTCAATCTATGCTCCCACCCTACTCCTGAATCAATTATTCAAGATGACCCGGAAGTGGCAACGAAACGAATTTCTATTTGATGTTCTCGCGTAGCTTCTGCTATGGGCTTAACGAAAGAGGTATTTTACTGATATAAGAAGAGCACGAAACAAGGTCCACACGCCAGCAGCTTTGACCGACATCTCCATAACGGGGAGAGAGAATTATGAAAAAAAGGGAAAGTGAGATCAATGTATCGACTCAACTGTTTTATACATTTACCAGTCGCGATTCCCTTCTCCAAGGCTTTAGATCTGAGCGTATTCAAAGACAGGATTTTGGAAGCGAAAATGAGATTGAATCGGGAGATCGCGCTTGTGCAAGGGAGGAAAGAAGATCAAGGTTATGTAGAAAGGATAGGTAGCTTAAAATTAGATCGAATAATAATCATGAATTGACGAATCGTGGACCTTGAATGGAAATCGTTGAGCTTCCACCTGGTTAGATTCATCAAATGTGTGATTCAACAGCCGGTATTACTATCAATGAAAATTCCCAGGTGCAATGCGGTACACAACTGGAAAGGAAGAAAACTCACCTGACCTACCGTGACTAGGCATGCTCTCCACGAACCATGACGTAGACTAAAGCACCTTCATCCAAGGAGTCTTGAAGTTGCCGTCCCTGTATTGCGCAAGACATAAGCTTTCTCAACATGGAGACAACCCATGTCTTTCCACTTTGCTACTTATTCCACAGCTTATCGAGAATGAGAATAGTGTACAGGTGGATTGCCCAAACCAGTCGTGGAGAATAGCTTCCTGCGGTCAAGAGTGTAGTTCGTGATCTGTAGTGTCGCCGATGTAATAGGTCGTAGACATAGCGATACGGTAAGGCATGTGCTTATGATTCAGCCATATACTTTTGCCTGCTCGTGGGTTTGATTCTGCTCTTCATACACATTTTCCTGAATAAGCGCTCCTACCCAGAACTCGCTCTATGGAATTGGCCAAGCTTCTGTGGATTCCTTGATGATCATCATGCAAATCCAATCATCAGTCAGCTGGCAGGACTGAGGCTGTTCATGACTTTCAATTGTCCACAGGGACATCGCTTTCACCGAGGTGGTGTCATTGCCGCTTGCGATCAAGGCCCAAAGGGTGCGATCACCGCGGGTGAAATGACTAGATCAGATAGGAATTTGATGAGATGCTCTACCAGCTTCATGGGAAATGCCGGTGTTGTCCTCTGAATCATCCTGAGCGCTAGTTGATCCCTAAATTGCATATAATTTCGAGATAGCATAGTACATCAAGCTTGATGCGAGTTCAATGGGTTGGGTTGCTCGGGCTGTAATGATGTCGCACAGGCGACAATCTTACTGTCTGACGTGTTTTGCGGACTCCCAAATTGACAGAAGCGTGATGTACATTGTACGGTTGAAGTCGCCAGAAAATCCGGAACGGTCTCTCGGAGAGCTTGAGGTGGATTCGGATGCACAATCCGACCGACGGTGCAACTTGCAGGAGGTCTAAGTCCATGGCGTTGCGGGTAGTTCGGGCTCTCGAAGCTTATCCATTACAGTTTAGGCTTCGCTGTATGCACCTTATATGCATGGTGCTGAGAACTCAGTCCAAACAACGAACGCCACTTATCCGTATTGAAATTGCAAGTCCTTGCTGGTGATCTTGAATCTCGATTTTGCTCTGTGTCTGAAGATGCCGATATCGGAAATGTATCGATCTGAGTTTACGCGGAAAGCAAAAGCCTATCGTTCAACAGGGCATTTCCACTCCAGCAAATGCATGGCGAAAAATCGTGGCGCTGATGAGATCGGCCTGTTGCATGTGCACGCTGTCGATCTCCTGCTCAGGATTTCCGATCGGCGGTTTGCCACTTCCCAATTGACATATAGTAGGACCCTGAGGCAAGCCTTGATTGTTTTGGCTGGAGGATAGGCAGGATTATTGGGCGCCATATTCTCCTTTTGCAGCTGAAACATCCACGCTGCGGGCGTGAAATCTGGGAACCCGATGACCAGGAGGCGGAGAGAAGCCGTTGGAAGGGCTCGTGCCCAGCATAGTGGCGCGGTAACTGCAGGTGCAGCTGTTGTGCATGAAGAGGTCAATATCGCTGGGTCAGTGGATTCCGATAGCCGTGCTGATGGGATGTAGCATGTTATCGAGCACCAGTAGGGTTAGTTGCCGAAAGGCATCGAGAGCTTCAAGGATGCGTCGAGCTGCATCTGGGCCGTTGAAGGAAGTGGAGTCTTCATGAGCATCAATTGCCCAAAGTAGATTGAAGAGACTGAAGAAAAGTTCGAGTGCATGGGGAATGCAGGGTAGGTGCATACGTGGGTTGGCGATGATTAAAAAGATGGAACCAGCTTTAAATCGCTAGTACCCAGCGGGAAGACCCCGCTAACGCCAATCAATCGGCTAGCAGGGGTGGTGGGGGTTTAAAGCTTGTCACTTTGAGGTTGTGTGACAATCATCCCAGACCTGTACAAGTAGTCACCGCACAATCCTCTCATCATACATGCCTCTTTCTGTCTCTAATTCCCTACATTCTTTTACCTGTTGTCTTGCTGTTCTTGTCACGTCTTAGCCAATTCAACCCTTGACCTGCTGACAGCTTGTTGGTACCCGAGAGCAACTTTCCCAGTCTATTGGATCCAAGCTTGGTCGCACACAGAACAGCCCACAAAGTCTTAGGATGACTGAAAGCTAGAAATCAGCTATTCATATCAAAAGCTAATACTCTCGATCTTGGTAGCTCTCATCTGCTACGCCGAACACATCTCTACCTACGCCAATGTCTTCCCCCATCTTGTACAATTGCTAGCAGAAAAAGAGCCATCTCGAAATCCAGAGGCCACATGCTCCCCATGTATGCCCCTGGCAGCCACCACAATGTCATGCCACCACCCCTTTCCATGGAACCCAATCCTTCCATCGAGCGCAATGGTCCATCTTATGCTCCGCCTTCATCAGCTTCAGTTCCAGTCCCATCTCCAAGCCTTCCAACCTCTCCTCAGGAACCATCATCGACAAGCACCGAGGTAAATGGAAGGAAGTACAGGTAAAGGAAGTTCCAGCTCAACGGATCAAATCTCACTGGCTAAATCATTTTATCTAGTCTCGAGATTTCACAACAGCCTGTCCGAGCTCGAATGTGTGGGTTTGGTGATAAGGTGCGTCATAGGAGACGATGAGCAGACTCTCAAAGCTGACATTGAATCGCAATAGGATCGAAGACCGATAACACCGCCTCCGTGTATTCGTCTGATCGTTCGAGATGCGAATCATCCCTACAATGAAATCGATATGAAGTGAGATACCTTGGCGGGCCCCAAAGATCTGCTATCCGTACTCCGTTGACACTGCCCACCTAGTCATATTGATACCTCCTTTTTCGTCCTCACGGTTGATCTCTGGAATTCTGATGGCGACAAAGAAGTCAACCTTGTCCGCCATTCACAAACGTCACCCTCTATCTCCGCCGCGACCTCGGCCTCGTATCCGCCACCCAACGTTCTGCAAAATCCATTTGGTCTACCGACTACATATCTTACCAACTCACCGTACGCTACCGCTCCGTCTCCGAGCCAAATGCTACCTTCTCATCAACAGATGTATTCCACACCAGCCATGAACTATCACCCTTACCAACCGCAGCAACAGCCAATATATCACCAGCAGCATCAGATAGCTCCACCGCCTCTACATGCTCATCAACATTCGTATTACGGAAACCATTCAGGGATGGCAATGCAAACTCCAAGCTTCTACGGATCGCACATGCAACAAACTCAAGGACCTTTGCTATCACCGCACCACGCGATAGATCCTCACGCTTCTACACCGACACCCCAAGGCATGTTCACTCGAAACCTGATTGGCAGTCTCTGCGTTAGCGCCTTCAAGCTTACGGATACGGAAAACAACATGGGTATCTGGTTCATCCTGCAGGATCTAAGTGTGCGGACAGAGGGCGTTTTTCGGTACAGTTATTTTCCCTCACACTTCATTTGAGGACCTTATTAATCCTTCGTTCTACTAGGCTTAAGATGAATTTCGTCAACGTCGGATCTCCTACCAGTTCCACCTCCCCAAGCAATGGATCCGCTCCAGTGCTCGCATCCTGCTTCTCCAAAGCATTCCAAGTCTACAGTGCGAAGAAGTTTCCTGGCGTTATTGAAAGCACAGGTTTGAGTAAATGCTTCGCTACGCAAGGAATTAAGATTCCAATACGCAAGGATGGTCCAAGAGGGAACGTCAGAGGCGATGAAGAAGAGGATATGTGAGATTATGAATGCTCACGAAGGTCATTAAGGGCATATAATGGTACGGCATAAGGGACAAAAGTCGACTGTTAGGCGTTTCCGGCACAGATGAAGGAGGTTCATACGGGTGGTCGGACAAAGGAGTCAGGTCATGGGGATGGGTATAGAAGAGCCTTTTATGTGGGCAATATTTTAAATGCATCATATTATTTCGGAATTACCAATGCAACTACTCTTTTTATCATGAATGATTTGGTAAAGCGATCGATTGTGTGAGTCTAAACGCCTTTGCAAATATTGGTCGATAGATACACGAAGCCCTCCAACGCCATTTTGGCCCGCTGATCAGGGTCTCCAAAACTCCAGATAATACAGTGGTCCCGGCTAAAATTCCCTTTTGAATGTGATCACATCAAAAATGCTCGTCGATACCCCGAGTACTAGGCTGTGTATATGTAGACGCCGCTGGACTATGGATTGAACGTCGCCGGATCCGAGACTTTAATTTCCATCGCGCCATTCTTTGTCGTCTAAGGAGGAGTTCTTGTCGGTCGAGGTCTGGGTGCGTGGACGATGGTGTTGTGAGTGATATGGAGAGGGAGAGGAGGTTGGAAGTCGGGGTCGATGGCGGTAAGGGAAGGGTTGGTTGGATCATTGTGTAATTGATTTTCTTGGTCTTGTGTATGGATGGATGGGAAGGGGTCTAAGTAGACGGATGAGATTTTATAGATCGATGAGAGCGGAGAGGGAAGTCGTATTATAGAGAGGAGAGGAGTTTGATCAAAAGCTTCAAAGCGCTCAACTGCGCTCAACTCAACTTAACTCAAAACGATGGAAAACTTCCAGATAAAGACTCTTCTCATATCTGCTCCCAACCTACCTCTCCCCATTCTTATATCAATCATCCTATGTGCCACAAAAGACACTCAAATGAATGCATAGCCGCATTAAACCTACGATCCATGCCCTTTCCTTTCAGGCGGCTACATCCTCCTTCCTATTGCCCATCCCCAAGGACCTCCGTCTGACCATACTTACTCGGCATAGCCGCACTCCCATGCCCTTGAGAAGAAATCCATGCGGCGGTTACTAGATCATTTTCATTGCCCGTTTTCCTAATCTCCGTATGACGATTACTTGGAGTGCATAGCCGCACCCCATCCACATTCCCATAAGGCGGCTACAGGATGACCGTCATTGCTTACGGTGACGGGGATCTGGGGTATGAAACGGTGAAGGTAGGCGATGCGTTGTTTCAGGCTACGGTTGTGGGCTGTGTGGTGTGTTTTGGGTCTTGGGCTGGATCGGAGGTTTTGGTTGGTGGTGAGGGAGGCGTGATGGGTGGGGGCGAGGAAGGGGCGGTTGTGTAGCCAATTGGAGGGTGGGGGGTTAGACGCTTGGCGAGACGGAGGGCGGGTATTTGAGACGGTTGGTGTTAGGGACGAAGGGAAGGTGCGGTGACGGTGGGTTTTCATGGAGGCTTGAATCGGCAGGTGGTGCCTTACGTCGTTTGCCTGCATCCACCAGCTTATACCTTTCTTCTCCATATCATGTGTGTTCTCCTTACCTTTCAAGGTTACATTTACATTGTATGAATGAAGCGAGGACACCGCCAGACTTCGACTTCCCACGAAAGTCTACTAAATCTTTCAGTCGAGACTGTGTAGGTGATATAGAAAGTATCTCTGGTGTGGGAATTCAAAGTCTATGAGAAGCTGCCAAAGCAACAGTAGACGTTAGTCATTCGTTGTTTCTGATACTTATGGAAGTACATGTGATGGAGAGCGAAAGGCAGATTGATTTTGGAGAAAACTCTTCGAGTCTTTTTTGTGCATCTAGTCGTTCTCCGAGGATGATCGAGTAGCTATTCAGTTCAATGGGAGTTCTCGGTTCGTTCTGGCTCCTACAACCACCCTCAGGATTAGGTGAGTGTACGTTTAGAATGGACGTGGGCCAGATAATGGGGTCTTTGTGTTGAACGCATGCATTGCGTAAGTTCGATCAATGGGCATTGTTCTAGTGCCTTTATCACTCGTTTCGGACCAGACAAAGACGACAATGATTTATTAGCCATAAATCATGACAGACTGCGCACTACACTTTCACTCATCCCACTTTCAGAAAGCACCCTATACCTACCTTAATCAGCTCAATCATACTTGACGATCATACCATCACCTACTCAAAAGTCTTGAAACCATGGCACCGTGCTTGGGATCTCTGCCTCCGGAATTACTCCTTCAAGTCATTGCTCTCATTCAGAATAATGGACATTTGTTCAATCTGGCGCTCTGTTGCCATTCTCTCCACGATATGGTCATTCCTTATCTGTATGCTCACATCACGCTGAAGATACAGAAGGTAGAAGGTGGACATTGCCATCCAGGCCTTCGAAAATTGATCTATCAACTTATGCGAAATCCGGAACTTGCAGAATCTGTTCGATCAATTACATTTCCGCATACCTGGGAGTATGGTGTCGCGCATACTCCTGACGGACATGACCTCTCCACAGACAATTCTATCGAAATTTTTGCACCCAGAGGGAAACTTGGGAGATGTAAAGATGAACCCTATGAGAGTTGGAGAGCTTCGGAAATCGAGACGACACGGAAGAGCAGGGGCTTAGGTGAAACGGCAACCACAAAAGGTTCCATCCAGGCAACCGAGCTTAAATCTGAAGGCATGCACGTTGCCTTGCTCCTTCACGCAACCCCAAACCTTCAGATCTTAGACATCATGGAGCCCTGTCACGAGGTGGACCATACCATGACAGTATTGGAGCTGTCCGCGAATACTCACAATTTCCTTGGTCCGTACGAACGAGTAGCTGGTGTAGACAAAAGTCTTCTACGCGATTTGCCCTTGCAGAACATCCGCAAAATCGCTTGCACCTTCAACTACCAATACCCTTCTAGTTGTCATGCCTCTCTTGCACTTTTCCTTCGCCTACCATCCATTCGAGAAATATTTATTCGGCAGTTTCCTTCAGGGCTAGGTCTCGATGATGGACAGATGGATGATCACTACATGTCGGATATGTTCTGGGAAAGTTTATCTGATAAACCATCAACAGTGGAGCGGCTGGAGCTGCATACATGCTACATGGATGACGAATCCCTCGAAATCGCTCTTCGGCCTTGCAAGTCACTGAAAACATTGGTGTACGATTGCGACTCGTACCTGCTGAATGACCACAATGATGACCACGATTGGCTTTGTATACCTGGTCTAGAAAAAGCCCTGTCCGTTATGGAAGCGAGCCTGGAAAATCTGCGAATTGACGGCCCTGAGTGTGAAAACATGTTCGAAGAGCATGAGTACCACATGCTGTCGCTATCCCGGTTCCAAAAACTGAAGAACCTGAGTATGAGATTGTTCTTATTCTTTGGATGGACCGATATGGATGTCCCTTACTCAACGGAGTCAACTGAGCAGATGAGTCTACCTGATCTCGTGCCGTTGTTACCACAGTCTCTGGAAAAACTGGTCATTTCGGGTATCACAAGTAGATTCAAGATCGTCATTAGCGTACTGACACGCTTACTGCAACACAAATCGAGTCGTCTGCCGAGGTTAAGGAAGATTATTCTTATGGGACCTGCTACCCCGAAAGTCCTCCGACCATCCATGAAAAAATTACGAGCTCTTGCAAAGGCATCAAATGTCAAGTTTTACAGAGTCGATGAAACAACAGGTCTCAACATTGAGGATCGGGCATTCCATATCCCTGAGATATTGAATTCTGAATCAGGCTGGGCTGGGCGCGAAATGTTTGCCGAGAGATTGGCAGGCTTGAAGATATTTGAAGATTGGTAGTCTATACCGGATTACAGAGAAGGAATAGCCACCTGAGGCTACTTTATATACCATCTCTCCATAGTAAAGGTATGCTCGTGATATGTCATTTGTTTTTTTGGTATATCTGGTGGCGTGTATGGCAATTTTATAACTCAAGACGGTGTGCGAAATGTATAGGCAAATGCAATGACGAGGGAAATGATCAAGCGCTGAAAGCAGCTTGGTATTGATATAGGACTCCCGTAATTTCGCTGAGCTACATCATCTATAGACGGAGTCACTGTCTGAAGAGCGAAGTCCGAGGTTACAATTTGTACCTTACGACGAGCTCAAGGGCTTGAAATACCCTTAGTAAGTGAGATCTCGCGTTGAATACGTGCATAACGTCATTTACAAGGCATTGGGTTGATGTTTTTATCATTTCCCTAAAAGTGAACGATCAAACAGAATATCATTCATCTACAACATATCATGCTGAACTTCTCTTTCCACTCCTGCTCTAACCCCTCATGAAACATACACCGTATGATCGTTAAAGCGCTGGATCATACTTAATAAATAAATCATACCGGCGTCGAGGGAATCCTATTGAATATCATGGCACTATATTTAGGATCATTGCCTCCTGAATTACTCAACCAGATCGTCGTCTATGTTCGGAACGATGGCGGGTTACTTAATCTGGCGCTCTGCTGCCACACTCTCCATGATCTAGTCCTCCCTCACCTATATTCTCACATTACTCTACGGTTACATGGAGTACTTGGCCAGGGCGAGCATTTTCACCCAGGCCTTCGAGGACTAACCCGTCGATTGACAGAAGATTCTCTGCTTGCTTCGTATGTCCGATCCATCACATTTCCGAATGCCTGGAAGTATGAGACACCGCTGGTCTATGTTCCCGATGACGATGACGACGACGACTTCTCCGACGAAGAAGAGATTAAATTTGTCGGAAGATGCAAAGAAGAGCCCAGAAAGATGCGGGAGAATCCAACGTACGTCTCTACAAAGATTGCCCTTACAGCAGAGAATAAAAGACGGAAAGAATCAATCGAGGACGAGAGGGAAGATACACACGTTGTTGATCTCCTTCTCGCAGTCCCAAACATTCAGACCCTAGATTTGGCGATGCCTTGTTTCAAGGCCGACCCTGTCATGCACATTTTCGAGCAGGGTGTACCCGATCTCACGAACGCTGCAATTTATGGACGGTCTCACTTCCAAATCGATCTTTTCTCCTCTGTATTCCAATCAACATTACACAGTTCGGCAGGCGCATTGTCAAGTCGACTGCCATTACAGAACCTTCAGGTGATAGCATGTACCTTCAATCATGAGTGGAGTCCTAGTCCGATGGTCCTACACTTTCTCATGCTGTGCCTATCCCTGCCATCAATTAGCCATATCCTTCTGCACCAGGCGTTCACTTATCCTCAAGATGATCAGCATGCATTGACCTGGCCCTTCAAATTGCCCTCTTTGAAGGAATCACCAGTAAAGCGACTGGAACTCCGTGATTGCAAACTGGATAGCGGCGACCTGTCACGTATTCTTCGTCCTTGCAAATCCTTGAGAACCTTCGTGTTCGATCACTATACAAGTGAGCAAGACATGTTCATGTCTAGCTCAAGCTACGCACTCTCTGCAGTGGAAGAATCCTTGGAGAATCTTCTACTGGACAGCTTTGGTGATAACAAACATCAAGCGCATATTCAGAATGGTCTGAACCGTATGCCATCACTATGTCGATTCAAGAAACTTAAAAACCTCAAGATCGGGATGTTCTTATTATTCGGGAGAAAGCCCACATGGCCCTCCAGTCACGAAGAATGCCTTTTCAACCATTTCGACCTGCCTGTCCTTGCGCATTTACTACCGCAATCATTGGAGACTATGTATGTTTCACATACACAGGGAAGACTTGGCATGCTCATCAAGGCATTAGAACAACTTTTGCATGTCAAATCAGAATTTGTGCCTAAACTGAGGAGAATCACCTTTGAGGCTTACCTTACGGGTAATGCACAAGCACCTTCTCTTTCGAAGCTGTATGAGTTAGCCGGGACTGCCAGAGTTGAGGTGCGCGCACTGGATGGCTGGTCGGTCCTCAGGGGACGGTCCCAGTACACTTGGGTTTTTGAGCCCGAAGGACCACTGAATTTTGGACAAGGTTGGGATGGGTCCTTGACTTGGATTACCGCATGCAACTACGACGAACAGCCTGGGCGATTTATGCTGCAAGACAAGCACAAATGATCGAGCCTAAGAGAACAAGTACAGGCCTTTCGTACTGCCATCGTCCACTTCTCGCGGAAATCCCCCTCCTGAAGAACGGTCAAGGCTGGGTCAAGCGACAGGTTTCTGGAAGCGAACTCTTCCTTCACTTCGATAAGGTCCTTCATCCTCTTTCTCTCCCGAGTCAAAAGCATTTTACGGACAACGATACACTTCGCTCAACTTGAGCATGGATAGGGGTTTGCGTACAGTGATGGTCTATGCTGGAAATCTTTAAGCCATTACAGGCATCTTAATGAACAGTTCGAACTTCACTGACTATCCTTGGCCCAGATCCGAACGACTATGATATGAATTTCGTACATCATCACCTTTAGATGTCCAAGCCTTGAACACTATTCACTACCAGAGAATGAAGTCTATATCCAACATTTATCTGCGATCCTTGGTATTGCTGGGATGGTCAAGTACCCCTCTTGCCGCATGATCTCCTTCCTCCATTCCCGTCGTGAGTTATATCTCGTATTTCAACTGGATGGAACGTTGTGACCAAGTTCAGCTTTACGGATTGTCTGTATGTGTACATGATTCCATCTCTGCTTCTTTTCTCTTGTATTGCGCTAGGCCTAGCCAAGGAAGTATGCCTGTCTAGAGCCCCTAGCAGCCTTGGGTTTCACCTCATCACCTGTGATCAGGGCACCTTTTCTGTACGCTGAGGTAAGTTGATATTTGAACGAACAAAAACCTGTTCATTTCACCTGTACAATCTCAATTAGTCCAATTTCTCGTCCTAGAATGAACCTCCTCCACCTCTCTCCGTCCTACGTGTTTATAATATATATCGTCTCCAAATTTCTGTGAATATACTTTGAAAGAATTTAAAAGAATTTGAAACTCCTACTTCCATTGAGAATTCTATCCTCATGATGGCGGGCGGATGCGTGGTTGTGTAACTTGGTTCCGGTCCTGCAGTGCCGCCTGACAAGGCATATTGAGGTATCGACTCTCAAGGTCTCGAGCTTACCAAAACCTCCGTCAGACTGCTAGTATAAGTTCCGAGCTATATCAAGACACTTAGGCGTCCCAATCCAAAGTCCGTGCGACCATCACGCACGCGTAGATCCTGCAGCGCATGATCGCCAATTGAATCCACCATAGATGCGTCAAGCGATAACATGGGAAGAACGCAAGATATAGCAACCTGCAGGAATTCAACCTCAACGTCTCTTCCATATACAAGGTAACAATGACGTTCTCTCACTCCTTCAATCTCCTCCTTTCCCTTCTCCTTCAAACCCTCCTCGCAACCGCACTCCCACCCTTAAAACCCACCCCGGACTCCTCCCCCTCCTTCAACGCCCTCGCCGCCATCTCAAAACCCGGATTCTGGGACCAGTACCCAAATGCGTACTTACCACATCCCCATCTCCCCCAACCCAAAAAACTTCCTAACCATCAGCAACAGTTTCCCCCCCGGCCCCCCAGAATCCCACTTCTTCTACCCCATCCCCTCCACCGACACCGCCCTCCTATTCACCCCCCTCGGCCACATCCCAGGGCGCAACGAAGCCGTCGTAAAAGAAACAATCGACGCCGCAATATCCGAATCCCTACAGCAGCACAAAGACCGGCCTCTTCCCTCAACGGGGTACAAGACTCGAGCGGAGCATCTCGTCATGGGGGTTGGGCATTCCGTCAGGATGCGGGAGTTAACGTGGGGGATCTGGACGGATGTGCTGCTGGCGATGGGGTGGTATGTTAGGGCTTATCCGGGGTATGACTTTTTGTTCGATGTGAGATTGTTGAGGGGGGAGGAGTTGGAGGGGATTGCGATTGGGTCGGGGTTTGTGATGACGAGGGGGTAGGTTGGTAGGGTGGGGAGGATAGGGAGGAAGAGCTTTGAAGGGTGGAGAGAGAGAGAGAGAGAGTCGGTATATCCAGTGAGACAGCTGGTAGAGGTGCAGGTTCTGAATCGGCCCTGGATACGACGCATTTTGCGGAGGGTCGGAAGCAAGGGGCGGCGTGGCTGCCTTGCCAAGTAGCGGCAACCATCTACGTAGAGGAAAGGAGAACGAATCAAACCTTTCAGGATTCAGATCGAGCCGAGTTTGGAATGTGGCAGCAGAGCTCAACGCACACCTGTTCTAAAATATTCATTAACTCAGCTACTGCATTGATATCAGCTAGTGATCTATACACGCTTAATCAGTGCCTCCTTTTTTCATCCATCAATCCTCTCCTCAAGCCCATCCTCCATTTCCTTTCCCATTTCTTCCTTCTCCGTCCCTTTTCCCATCCCCTCTTCCTCTTTCCGAACCTCCTCTTCCCAATCATCCACCAACCAGAGCTCCTCTTCCTTCTTAGCCCTCTCCGCCTCCTCCCTCTTCCTCTTCGCATCCTTCAGCCTACTTCCCAGCACCGTATAAGAGCTCTTCTCGCCCACACCCATCAACCTCGGCGCGCTCCTTGGCGCCGCCGCTTTCGCCGCAACTCTACTCCATCCATCCGTATTCTCCGAAAGATCGAGTTCCCGACGAAGGATGTTGAGGGAGGAGTCTGAGGAGCATAGCTGGCATGATGAGGCTAGGCTTTTTGTAGAGATGATGGTTGATATTGCTGGTTTTAATGCTTTTACTGTAGCTTCGATAGCGGATGGTTGGAGATGAGTGGATGAAGTCGCTGGTTTGGCTTTGAGTATGATTTCTTCATTCGGTAAAAAGGAGATGTCGAAGGTCAGCCCTGGCGCAGATTGGAGCTGTGCGGATAGATCTGATCGAAGTTCCTCGACAGTGAGACCGAATCGCGGACGCGCAAGGATGAAGCCATTGTACGCTTCGTTGTTGGCGCGTAGTCGCCGTTGTTCCTCGAGAAGACTTGTGGCTGCTGCTTCGGCATTATGTTGGATCCGCACGCATTCAGCGAGTGTCTTCATAGGCGCCATGACAAAGCGTGGTGTCTTGAAGATGGCAACGTGCCGATGAGGGTCAAGGTCCATGCTCTCATTATCAAACCCAAAGTCCTCGGCGAGGCAATGCAGAAAGGTGCGTTGATGAGATGGCATGGGCTTGAATCGTAGTCTTTTCTCCGCTTCATCCGTTGCAAATACTCGGAATTCTCTTTCTTGCTCCTGTGCCCACTTGGCATTTTCTCTGAACAGACGTAAGGTTTCTGCGCTATACGGAACGTGATCATCCTTGTGGGCTTCTGGATCAATGTTCAAGGCCAGGGCAAGCTTCCGATTGCGTTCGAGACGCGCACATTCATCGTCGCAATTGAGCGATTTCTGACTGTTGCCCTCGCTAGATTTGAAAGCATTGCATTTCATTTCTTGCTTAAGATGTTGACAGTCACAGGTGATGAACATCTTATTCTGGCATGGTTTATCCTCTTTGCAAGTCGAAGGAGCATGGCATCGTTCCTCGCAAGGATGACCACATGCTTTTTTCGGTTTGCCACAGGATTGTTGACAAGTGACTCCAACGTCCTCGCATTCTCCGTGTCGATGGCAAGGCTTTCGACAAAAATGGGAACCACATTTCAGCTTTTTCCCGCAGATCTCTCCGCATCTAGCATCTGTAAGCCAGCAGGGCTGATTCTTGAGTAATTTCTTGCCACACATGCATGGCTTTTGAAGTAAGTACGGACACTTTGGGCATTGAAATTCATCCTGATGGCAATTATGAGGGACCTTTGGGTGACCACATGGTTTGGGACGCTCGCAATCAAATCTGCACGGCGGTGGTTTGGTACCGCAAGGCAACGGAGGCTGGAGCACGGTCTTGCCGCAGTGGCAACCGATTTCATCGAAAATCGCTTCTCGACAATTTCCACATGCACCTTTGTGGCAAAGACCAGGACAAGTATGATTACCACATTTGAGTGGGCGCCCGCAAGGGCGAGTACATATATGTTCTGCTTCAATATCGTTATCGGCCGGTCGAGGGGCACCAAGTGGGCGTAGCTTGCGTTTACTGGCTTGCCTTTCAGATGCTTTTCGTTCGCCAGGACAGCAGCGCTCGCCACACTCGTGTCGCCCACAATTTAGCATTGCTTTGCAGGCTCGCGCACATTGTGGTTGTTCTTCATGGCCTTGATGGCAGATGGTAGATGTCTGCACGCGTCCGCATCGACAACTGATAGGGACCGTTAGGAGGCAGGGCATACATGTACCAGAGTGACAAATTTGTTGGCATGGATGTCCACATACAAGCCCTTTCAAGCACTGCTTACTACAGTTTGGAATTGGATCCGTGCAATGTTGTCGCGGGACGTCCAAAAATTCCCCCAGAGGTGTTTTGCCGCAAGGACATTGCTTGACGGTATCTGGAGAGCGTGGGCAATGTGGCGGTTCAGCATCTTGAGAATGACAATTCCTCTCGCAGCTATGAATCCCACAGTCGTACTCTCGTTGACAACCGTTTCCGCATTTGAATGATCCGACCCAATCTTTGACGATGCCTTCATCGCCTGTCTCGGTCGAGACTTTTCTGCTGATTTTCTCTTCGCTGCGATCACAACATTGGACGTCTTTGGCAACCTTCCCACAGTAGCAGCGAGAATCCATATTGACTTCGCAAGCGCCACAAAGTCCTTCGTGGCAGAGCTTCTGGCATGTATGTAAACCACATGGCATTAGATCACCGCAGACCTCGCCACAATTCCACCCAGTATCGTATTGAGTATCAACGCACCTTCTGGATGTAGATTTTTTCCCGCAAAAACAACTTTGAGTAGGACCCATATGTGTACAGGGAGGACAGGGGCCAGCATGACATAACAGTTCACAAGGATGAGGACACTTTTTTGGTAAGGTTCTAGGCTTACCGCAGGTTTGCCCGCATGAATGTGGCGGTATTCCGGATACTGACTTGGGGTCGAATTCTTTCTCACACCAGCAGGTGTAGGATGATGGTAGGATATCCTTTGGCAAGTTGCAACCGGGGCATCGCCATTGTCTTTGCGGTGGGAGTTCACCATCTGGATGTGGCTGTTGATTCAATGTAGATCCTTCGTTGGTCGACCATTTCTTTATGCATGAAAGATGGAAAACTGTCCAACAAGTCTTGCACGACCACACCTTTGAATTTCGACTGAGTTCACTTGTGCATATAGGACATTCGTATAGATTGTTCGTAATGTCTTCATGTATTCGCGTGGCGATATCTGGGGCGGTTGATTTCAAGCCGGAATCCCGTCGGTAACGGTGAGCATGATTAGGTGGGTTGCTGGCCGTAGTCGGGGCGTTTCGATTGCCCCGGTCCTGCTTTGCTCGAGGCCGGTGCTGTTGTCCAGGTCGAAATTCCGGTGCATCAGCCGATAATGAAGACCCCTCTGTTGTAGTCGGATTCACTGGCTGAGTCGGGGCTGTCAATCGACCACCGAATTGTCGGCCATGCATCGGGTTTCCTCCCGGTATAGACCTTTGAACATTGCCAATATCACGCGCAACATGAGTTGTCTCCCTAGTTCCACTTGGACGATCTCTTCCATCAAGGTTTCCCCTTCGATTGCTACCGCGCAGACCCCTCCGAGACTTGCCTGCCGCCGTTGTCGTGACATTTGTGGATGAGTGCTCGACAGACGAATTCTCTGCACTAGAGAGACCTGCCGATAATGATTGAGACACAGGGGCGACAGAAGCAGGTCTGAAAGCTAATGATCCATCACGAGACGGATTAGCAGGTTCATTGTGGGGGTTACTCGGTTGAGTAAAGGGAGTTGAAGAAGTTTGGCCACCGCGAGCTGGCCTGCTTGGCGTTCCTCTTCGTCTCCCTTGGCGCCCCCTTGACGGTGTCAAACCAGACGGCTGCTGGACCATAGATTGGGATTCCGCATCAAGCGAAGCCATGTTGATTGTTATCCCATCCCTTGCTATGGCACTAAAAATAGGGGTTGCCGAGACCATCGCGCCTTGGTTCCAAGTCAGAAGACTCTAGACGTGATCTTTTATCAAGTCAGTCTTCTTATTCCACGAGATAGGCTATATCATACACGTATTATCAGCTACTAGCACCTCGATGTATCGAAATATCGATATTTGAAGCACCCTGAATAAGACACGCAAAGGATACGCGCCAAGCTTTTTGATGCCACAAGTAGCAGGGGATGGGATAAGGGATGTTGTTGCGAACAAGATTGCCGTTTCTTTGGCGAGATTGAGATATTCGAGTAATGAAAGGCACAAAGGGAAGGAGCTTCAAAAAATTATCCCCTGTGAACAATATAAATTCGTGAAATAAGAGGACAATGCAAACCGAAACGAAAAGAGTGGCGTAGGGAAGGTATGACTGAAAAAAGAAGATGATATTGCCAAGCCTAAGCCGCAAATACCGGCTTTAATGAGTCATTCGTGCATTATTCATATTTTATGCTAGTGCACTACATATTTCTCCATGCATATTGTGATTAATAGACGCACATCAACAAATGTTTCTGACAGTGTCTGCGCCTACTCCGGGTATCATTATTTACAGACAAACTCTAAAATTGAACGCCGATATTACTCATTCGGTCACAAACGCAGCTCCATCTTCTGGCCCCCTGCCACGTCCTGCGCGAATTGTACAATATAATCGAAGAAGCCTGGCTCCGTAATCGTCTCGTTGTGCCTACCGTTCTCGAAGTCCCTCCAAATCTTCTTCTTCACTCGACATACTGAGTACAAGTCTTTCATGTGCGATGGACTGTACGATAATCAGTTCATATCAAACAAGTTCACTAGGAAGTACATGTACTCACGGAATGATCTCGTCCTTCAAGCCGCTCATGAAAAGGATTGGTATGTCCTCGATTCGCGGCATCTCTTGCTCACTATTCCAATATTGGTGACATAAGCCTGCGATATATTTGGCAGGAGGAAAAGCACTGCGAGTTTTAGATCCAATGTAATATGAAGAACATTACAAACGAACTGACCTGGGGATTAATTTTCGCAGAGAAGTCATTGTGTTGACGAGAATCAAGCCTGCAATGTCTTTTCCCTCTTGGTTATTCGCAACTAGCCGAATAGCACATGCGCCCCCAATACTTTCTCCATAGACGATGATTTTGTCGTCCTTGGTTTCGGGTTGATTGCGAATGTAATCAATCGCGGTTTGAGCATCAATGTTGATCCCATCCTCGTTAGGGGTCCCCGTAGATAGACCGTAGCCTCGATATTCGAGCATGAACACATTACACCCGATGTGCTCTTCCAGCACCTTGGCAATGGGGACACGATGCCCAATATTTCCCGCATTACCATGAAACATCAGGATCGTCAATCTCCTAGCCTGACGTTTATTTGACGGCCTGATGAAGAAAGCACTCAGTATCTCGCCATCTGGAGTATGGAGGCGGAGATCTTCAAAGTCTGAGATGCCGAATTGATTTGGCTGGGGGACACCCTCCTCTGTACGTGAACCGATTGGAAGGTTACGTGGGTAAATCAGTTCGCTTGTCCCTTGTTAGTGCGGGGAAAGGTCTCAATATATCTTGCACGAAACCAACTTTTGTTTCCAATAGAGGAGCCCACTAGCCAAGGCTGCAAGGCCGGAAGATGCAAAGAAAGGTATTCGCAGCCATGCAAGGTAAGATGCCATTGTGTGAGACCCAGACAAAAACAGATAGGCGAAAAATAAGTCAAGATACGACCGTTAGAAAATTGTCATCTATTAGCCAAGGGCCCCTTGTAGTTCCTAAGCAAGCAAGATCATGACATGCACACGAGGGTCATGAATCGCGATTGTAAAATGTACAAGAAGTACGGAAGTCTATGTAATCACAGCGCTGTGGTACAGTGTTATTGATGAAGATTTTGACTAGGCCAAAAAATTCCTATGGCGACGATGATCGAATCTGTGGTCTGCTCTAGATCTACTATATAATACACTACCCTAGATGTTCAAAGCGCTTGCAGCATGAGGCTCTGGCGGCTGTTAGCGGCCAGCCGCCCAGAGCTTCCGAACGGGAAGCTGTACACGCGTGTAAGCTGCCTTTGCAAGCAGTAAAGCCAAATACAGAGTCTATCATTTTGACTACAAGCTTCGTTGTTTACATATTATCAAACGTTGTCCGACGCTATAGCTCAGAACCCGAGTCCAGTCGCCACCTGCCATCATCAACAGCTGTAGGATCGATACCATGGAGATGCCAGTGACTGGCATGCTCAATGAAGGTAGGACTTGGCCTGTTGTGACGAGCTGAATGGTTCTGCAAAAGTCAACTGACCTCGGGAAATGCTAGATGGTATCCATGTCGATATGAACCATTTGAAGAAGGGAGAAGTAAAGTACGTCTATCTTCATATTTCTTCTTGTTGCAAAGCTAACATATGGTCCAGCCTGGGAACCTCGATGTACGCTTTACTCTCTTCCCCATTTGACTATCCTTGAGCTCATTTTTGCGTCAACTCTAGCATGGCAATAACCTTCGCTGACGGCGTCATCCTCGGCGCCGACTCTCGAACCACAACAGGCGCTTACATTGCCAATCGTGTGACCGACAAGCTTACCCGCGTTTCTGATACAATATGGTGTTGTCGATCGGGCTCGGCTGCAGATACGCAAGCAGTCGCAGACGTCGTGAGCTACTACTTGGGGATGTATGCCACAATGGAGGGAGAGCAGCCGACCGTAGGAGTGGCGGCAGGGKTATTTCAAGAAGTTTGCTATTCGAACAAAGAGCAGCTGTCGTAAGTCATTTTTCGCCTCTTAAGATCACAAACAGGACATTGGAGAGATATGCCGTGGGACTGAGTTTAGGGACATATGGTCCAGGAAGCTAGTTTTCTTCCTTCACAGTGTTCGAGACGGCCAGTATGTCACAGAAGGCTAACAGGACTTGCTCGCCTACAGAGCAGGTATAATAATAGCTGGCCACCACCCTTCGCAGGGCGGCTCGGTCTACAGCATCCCCCTCGGCGGCTCTCTTCACCAGCAATCATACGCCATTGGCGGATCAGGGTCTACATACATATACGGTTACTGTGATTCATACTGGAAAGAGAATATGTCGGAAGCAGATGGGATCGGTTTTGTTAAGGGTGCTTTAAGAGAAGCGATAAAGTGGGATGGGAGTTCTGGTGGCGTGATAAGAATGGTGGTTTTGACGGACAAAGGAGCGAGGAGGTTACTGTTTCTACCAGATCAAGGATACGAAGGTCCAGGCGAGACGTGACCTCCAGCAACGGAATCGAGTAAAACGAGAATTCCATTCCAATCTAGAAGCATGTCAAAGACAGCTACTACGACAGCCTGTTGTATATCTAGATCGGTGGTAAATCCGTGGACGTTTCCTGCATTGATAAAAGTATACCCGCGTCACCTTGTGTGAGCAAGAAGACCTTGACAAATACGTGCCCAATGACTCCTAAGGAAATTGTTCTTGCAAGTTCGATGAAGCTTGCAAAATACGAGAAATTGCGTGACTCTTGATTGTTGCGTGATATTTCTGACAGCTGTCGGCAGTGAAAGTTAGTGCAGCCGTGTGACGTGGATGCGACCGCTGCGATCGAGGTATGCAGCGATATCAGCCCTCCAGCACATCTCCCCTAATCTTGACAGATCAGAGCAGCAGCCACACTTATTAATAGTGCTGCATCCCTCCTTCGCAATCTTAAGTTGCCCACAAAGTGTACATCGCAATTTCGTCGTTCTGTAGACACAACGCGTAGCTCATCCCCCAAGGCTCAATCCTCTACCTTCAAGATACCGGAGCCGTATTCGAAGATCCACCGTATCTGGGGAGAATACGAAAGGTGGGAATGCTACAGCAGGTAAGCTGAAATGATCGATTTCTTTCGACTGCCATGGAAGTCCACATTGGAATCAGTCCCGGGGTTATGTCCGATGGTCACAGCAAGGCGCCGCCCAAGGGTGACCGAGTTCTGGAGCTCCAACAGCAGTCCTGTGCCAAGGGCCGAGGGCATGGTAACGGTGTAGACAGCACCTATACCTTCCATCGTCATATCCATCTGTCCATCAGCTACAATCGCGACTGGTTCTATCTTAGTACCTATGGCTGGACTTGGAATACCATGAATCTCACTTTCACTCCTTAGGGCAGTCGCGTAGTTGATATCAACAACACCTCCCTCTTGCTTTTGCTACACGGCAATGGAATTCCTTGCATCCCTCGCCCTTGTTGAGATCACGTAACATTGCAGTCCGGTGCTGACAGTCATTATCTGAAGTCTCCTTGAAAATACGTATCGCAACCAGCATAGAACGCTGACATGGGTACTGTGGTATTCAGCGACCCTGTCAGCGCCTCGCACTTCCGCCCAACCACTATGGTCATAGATCCATCTCAAACTACGTCACGAAGATCTGAATCTACTCGCAATCTAGCTGGGCTCGCTCAGAATTCCAGACTCCCGAACTCAGTCTCCGCCCAAGCTCGTATACCATCCACTTCAAGTACCCCAACCCGCTCAACTTTTTCCACCAACCGTCCCCTATCTGGGTCGTCACAATACGTGCAACCCTCAAATCCTATAAGCGCTCATCCTCCTCAAAACAACGCGCAACAATCTGTGTCTGAGAATTCAGTGCGACAAACCCCATACCAAACAGAAGAGGCGGAGGCGCCTTATGGTTATGACCAGAATGGCTTCCCCTTGACCAGCAACCCCGAAGGCCTGGCCTCGACGCCGCCTTCACCTCGACTGCTGCCCAGAGATCGGTCTATGCTCTCGTTGTCCGGCTCTACAGCATCATCCCCGACTCGGATCAAGGTCCGCGACCTAAACCACATCCAAAGCTTCGCTAGTGAAGAAGTCCTCACCCGCTCTCGGCATGGGTCGAGACACTCTTTACGCGGTAAACAAGAGATTGGACAGCAATATGAGATTAGCGCAATGCCTGTCACGGACATCATTGAGATGGTGGCTGGGCTATTGACTAAAATCACGACGACGAATGACCGCCAGCACGAACACGTCCACAAGCACATCCCACCGCCTGAGGGCACATCTGGTCTAAGCCAGCAATCAACCAGTGTACTGGCATTTCATGGGAAGAATGTGCCCAGCATAACAATTTTGAGCTATCTCAGCCGGATCCACAAGTACTGTCCTACAACCTACGAGGTTTTCCTCAGTCTACTCGTCTACTTTGACAGGATGACGGAAATGGTCAACAGTGGATCTTTGCGGAGTTTCCGAGATCATGAAGCGTTGTCACAGCTGTCGTCGCATGATACCCACGAAAATAGCCCAAGTTCTTCTTCTCCATCAATGGTTCAAAACTCACCGACTGTTGTGGCCTCTCCAATGACCGGTAGAGCAGTAGATGATACGATGAACACTTCACCCACTGACAGACCTGCACCGCATCCTCCTCCGACTCCTGAGGAGGAAGCGTACGACCTCTCCCATTTCTTTGTCGTAGACAGCTTCAACATTCATCGTCTAGTCATTGCAGGAGTCACTTGCGCAAGCAAATTCTTCTCTGACGTTTTTTACACGAATTCACGATATGCAAAGGTTCGATCGTTCTCCACGAATTGGATTATTATGGGGTTTGCTGACGGGGTGCAGGTTGGTGGCTTACCACTCCCTGAATTAAATCACTTAGAACTCCAATTCCTTCTTCTGAACGAATTTCGACTGTCGGTGCCTGTGGAGGAATTAGATGCATACGGGACGATGCTGGTGGAGTTTTACGCTCGTGAGGTCATGGCTCAACAGGGCGGAGGATCGATGGCGGATGGGCTGTACATGCAGGGCCCTAGCCGTCAGTAAGCCAGATCTATGGCGAGTAGAAACATGCGCCACTACTCCTATACGATCTTGCAGCTCTTTCCCTCACTCCCTCATAAACCAGGTGAAGAGGCGTACACACATGACACATCCTTTCAAAGATTTCAATCAGTATGATTTATTGCCAGTATGCCGATACCCTATCATGTCCTCCATTTTTTCATTTCCTACGCTCTCTCTGCCACCTCCATCTCGACGCCTCATTTCCACGGAAAAGAACGAATATTCTGCCGACGACGAATGGGATTGGTTCGAAATTTTTTGGAAGAAGGGATGACTTGTTTGAAGACCAAGAGACGAGGGGGAAAACATGGAAAGGTTTTTGAACGTATGATGAACGATTGAGCGAATGCGAACAGAAGAAACTTGCATATTGGTATCTAGATATGGGCGTTTTTTAGGGCATTTAATGATAATGGTGTTGTGATGAATTTTAAGCGATTTTCTTCGATGCTCTTTCCCCTAAATTTGTTCATGGCATTTGATGTGGCATTTGAGAGTGTGTAATTTGACCATGCCGTGACGGAACACTTCCCAAGACGTGACCAATCGATGGGTTTTAAACCGGCAGCAATTCACAGGTGTTCAAATCCGTCTCAAGGTCTTGATGTCTCGAGGTCTCATACAACTCGAACGGAATGAATTCTTTTGCCAAGCCACCCCTTGAACTATCATTAATCACTTAAACCAAGCCAAATACCCCTTCCACTTTAACCTCCCGCCCAATCATACCCCCAAACACTCCCAACCTCCACCCCCCAGCAAGGCAGTGGACAAATCATATCCCTCAGAACCCTACGAGAATTAATCTTGGCTTTTCGTGTTTTTTTTGGATGGGGAAGTAAGTCGTTTGGATTTAGCATTGCTGGCAGAACTTTGGGCGGTCACTTGGCGATGGCCGGCAAACGACTTGATCATGGGGAAGGGAGGTGAAAGGGGAGAGGGTGAGGGGATGGATGAGGGTTGGGAGAGGGGAGATGTTGCAGGAATCTTCCCCTTGTTTTTCGATTGGAGGGGTGCTTGATTGACCAGGGGAGCAAAAAGGAGACCAAAATTTTCCGGTGGAAGCATATTTCATTTTATGATGCACTCAATGCAACCATATATTATCATGTAACTATCTCCCCTCAGCTTTCCAATAAACTTTTCATCTCTTCTCTCATCCAATGAAGTCATCCCTCCGCTCTGACCTACAATGTCAAACAGCAGAAAGCACTGCAAATGCTCCTCTCCCATAAATATCCCGACACTCACTCGTCAGCTATTACTCATGATTCATAACCTCCCGCACTCGGCGTCGCAGTCGACTGCCCGTAGCCTCCACCTTGACTCGTCACGGTTGGCTGTTGATATCCTCCACTTTCAACTGTCTGGGTCGGATATTCATCTCCTGCGCTTTTTGTCGCCGTAGCGTGCCCACCACCATGGTGCTTCGTCGTATGGCCCTCACCTTCATCGCCGCCCCAGGTCGTCGCTGCCGCCGAGTACGTGTTTTGAGGGATAGGATGATGGATGGTAGGCTGCGCGCCGCCGCCAAAGCAAGCGGAATTGAGGGTAGGGACGGCGCCGGGCGTCATGTGAAGGGAGCAGACAGCTTCCAGGACAATCTCCGGGACGTAGGGTTTGAAGGCGTCACATTCTGCAGGAAGGGTCTGACCGCCGGAACCGGTTGGTACGGCGCCGTAGGAGTTTGTGGCGGTGGGGAGAATGACGTCGTTTGTAACTCCTCGGCTGGGGAGACCGCGGGCGGAGACGGCAAGAGCGAGGGCGAGGGCGAGGTGGGTTGAAAGGGAATGCATGGTATAATTGGTTGGAGTGAGGGAGATGAGCTTTTTCTCTTCAGTCAAGGAAAAATGGATGTAGAGAGTGTGTTCAGGTAGAAAAAGGTTTTACTTCCAGAGCAAAACCTGTTCGAGAACGATTGAAGAAGATACAGCGAGGCTGGTATTCTGAATTTACAAGCGATGAGAGCGTGGGAGATAGATTCTTTATACAGAGCTGAAAGATGGTGGTGGAGTAACGCCAGGTACGGCGAAACTCGACGGTGTATGAGTCTGTTGTTTCCAACGCCTCAGCAAGTGTGAAAGACTTGGACGGAGAACAACATATGACGACAACCATAACAGAAGAGAGGTTAAGAAAGTAATCGTCTTGAGGCTCTTCGTTTCATGCTTGCCATCATACAAGCATTTTCGGAGCAGTCCATTCCAAGCGAGGGAACGTTTCGTAAACCTCTGCAGCTAACAACACGCTGGCTCTTGAAGAAGTCGCCTTGGAGGCGAGAAGCTCGTCATAAGTGAAGGAGGTCAAACATAGAGTATGGCAAAGCAGAAACAGCGTCACAGCTGGGTTGTTTGAAGAAGACAAGCTGTCTCTTGGGCCAGAGTGAGGAGGTCGTTGGTTCTGAAGATCCAACATGTTGCTACTTTCTGTGCCTCATGCTTGATCCAGTTGGTGAGGAGCACGCGATTTGGTACAGAAGCATTACGATTCGTCGATGGAACCAGGTTAAAAATTGCAGATCGGATGGAAGCCTTCCTCTATGCTGTCCTCGTTCCTGAACGACGCTCTCTTGTTGAAGAGTGTTCAGATTGGAAACATACAAAGCGAACGATGGGAAGAGGAGAATATGACGTGCCAAGGTAAGCTAGGGCGAATGAAGAAAGGTGTCAGAAGGGATCTGCATCGGCAACAATTACCAGCTCATGTCCTCGCCATGCCCGCCGCCTCTAGTTCCTTCTTTATATGAAAGTACATCTGATAAGTCGAGTGATCGTTCACGGCAAGTAGACCCACTGCAATGTCCATTTTACGACATCAGCGTAATACACCAGCTCTCCGTCCTTCACGATAATTACAGAGAACCTATGGTGATCAATAAGATCCGGGTTGGGAATTTGCATTTTGCTTATCGAATTGGACCTTTTTCCTTTCCTCTCCACCATTTCCTTCAAGCATCGCGGAGCGAAAGGATCAAGGATTCGATCTTAAGAAACATTTGAAAGATGACTGGTAGTAAATTTGATTTGGAGTCGAGCAGCATATCTCTGACCTGTCGGAAATCTTAGAACCAGAGCTTGTAATGCAAATTAATGTATCGCCATTAGTAGCGACTTTTCTTTTTCTTTTATCCGGTCAACGGTTTTTTTTTCAAAGACATAGATTTGATATCCCGGTGCATTATATACTCGGATTGAAGGCACTGCAATTACCTCAGCGGCAGTGTACGGAGTTGGCGCCAGCCCTTGGCTTCTGAAGAAACCCCCCTCCCCCTCCCATGAGTCCCTGGTACTGGAATTCGCGCAGCTATCGGGAAAAACGCTTGGTGAGAGTATCACTAGGAATGCTAACGTCGCAAGGGATCAAAGAAAAGCCAAAATGTCGGACCGGTGGACTTCCGCTCAGTTAAAGCCGCGCTCGTCGCGTTGCGCTTCATTGCTATCACATACACTGAACGAAACATGGAAACGGTAACTTCTCCCCCAATGATACAAATCTTAGGAAAAGTCCCATGTTTATCACTCTCGCTTACTGTAGGACCTGTAATATGTGATTATGCCTCGGTACACCTTTTCAAAATTCTTTTTGCCTTTGCTTGCTCTCACAGCGCTTTCATTTCAAGTCAACATCACCATTAACGTCTCCATGGATGTGTTGATGCTTGGGGCTTATGTTGTCGCAAGCGTCACGTTCAAATGCCCTTCGATTCGGCCAGGAATTTGTTGTGCCCTGCCACGTCGTCTTCCTGTTGGTCGGAACAGGAATTTCGTCGTGATTTTCGAAGGCCTCCATGTGATAGATATTGCCACTGTATGGGACCTCGGACATGCAGATATTGACAACCCTGCGGTTAGAACGACCGGTTGCGCCGGCCAAGTTCACGCTACTCGCACGGGACCCGGTACATGGTCCTACCGCTTCGTTGAGGGACGTTTGGGCGGAGGCTCGTATGTCACCTTACCACAAACTCTACCGCCAGATACTACGACTAGTCTATGGTTGCAAATGGAGGGAGTGTTGGGCTTGGTATGGGGAGGACAGAAGTGGTTCGTGAATGACAAAGCGCGATTGTTCTTTAGTGGGCGGAGTGTGGGAAGTATAATGAGAAGAGATATTCGTTCGGCACAGAAGGGCACTGTGTATGCGAGGCCACCGAGGAAAGACATTTACCCTTCAAGTATCACAGTCAACGGGAGTGAATACACCTCGGCAGAAGATGCTGGAGATTTCGTCTATACCGAGACTGGTACTGGAAGCTTACTAAATTTGACAGATTGGTTCGTCTAAGACTGTTTCGAAGGGGTTCAAGAATACAGTACATCGACTTCCAATGATGCCCTTCCGTTTGTCCACGAAAGATATTAACGTGATCTGTAATGGGGGTCAGAAATGCCTGTCAAAGACTTTCACTCTTTGAGATAGCCACAATCGGCTATATCGTACGATGATACGGGCTAAGCATGTGCCGAATATCCCGTCGTTGGCGTATCGCATGACTGGGCACTTCCCTATCATTATCACGCTTATTAGCACCGACTTGCTTAGATAATCATTCAAAACACTCAAGACGGCCGAATACCAGCGGTCCGTCCACCCTTACAATCACATTGGCTTTTCTTTTCACGCTCCGACCTTAGAGTTGCAATTGCATGCACGCTCAAATTATTTTCCTTTTCGCCTTAAGTGTTAAGACATTGTCCAGTTGTCTTCTCGTTCTTCCAACTAGACCCAACGCAATACCCCAATGACCCTTAATCCTCTGTATCAACTTTCTACAACCAAGTCTGGGGGTAGAGTCTGGTTCAAGGTTTTGCAAAAGTCCGATGTACCTACTTGCTGATCGTTGTCAAGACGCACATCCCAAGGCTGAAACAGCATGTGCGGCCGATCAGGTCGTCCGCCAGCACCACGTCCATCTCTGAATATGGTAACACGTTTGATCGTTTTACGCCTCAAAGCCTGCTTGTGCTTCAATAAGAAAAGAGCGGCCCTTTCTCCTTCGTATGTGCCCAATAGCGCCATGAATTTTTCATTGTTCTCGTCGGATGAGAAGAATGTCTTGATCACGTCATGTGGATCTGGAGGTACCACGAGATCGATTATCGAAATTGTGCTAGGCTCCTCGATGGTGGTTTGACCGATCCAGTCGATTCTGTAGATCCTCGCTTTTATCAGGTCTGTGAGAGCTTTCCAGATGGCAAAGGTTGCGCTGGACCAGTCCACTAGCTCGGTGGGAAGTTTGTTGTAGGACACTTGTGCTAGGAGACGGTGTTTTGGGGAGTAAGTATTGGAGTATTCGGTGTAATCCTTCCAATCCGAGCCTAGACTCAAGACTGTCAGTGTTCGGTTGATATGACTATGTCTTGTAGTACCTCTGGAACGGACGTTTCCAACAGATTTACGGCAGTGGGCAAGCTCGAGATAATGGAATATCTCTCATGGTACTCATCATAAAGATATCTTAGACGACGTACCAGTTCCATGCTGTATGGTTGGATTGAAGAAGTACGACGTGTCCATATCCATCGCTCTCATGACCCATTTCGGAAAACCCTCGTACAAACCCTGACGTGGTGGCCAGGTTTCCACGCCACCAGGCTCACCGAGTCTCCATCCCTTGGCGCGCAGCTCCTCTAGCGTTGGCGGATTGGGATCATCGGGATAACAACCGCTCTCCAGCTGCGCGAACAGGTATTTCCCTTTACGAACTGCTTGATCCCAATTGTTATTGGTTTGCAAAGAGGATGTGGGAGGAAGTGATGCAGAAGTAACGAGGAGAGAAAGATCAGATATGCAAATGATTGAGAGGAGAAGATGATGTAATAGAGAGGCCATATTCTATTTGTTCATGGAATCATGTAGCTTGGAGAGAGGAGTGCGCGATAGAATTTAAACATATACTATCGAAGACCCCTCTATCTATCGATATGCGATGAAAAGACGGGATAGTTACACCACAATACGCGATTAGCCCTTGTCGCGCATCACAAAACCATTGGTTGTATATTTCAAATACGAACCATCGCATGTAAGGATCTTGTCAAAAGCTTCTATTGGAAAGCCCTCCAATCAGGCCTATTCCAGATTGCTCAGGGTCTCTTGAGAGCATACCGACCGTCCTTGAGACCTACCTTGACTCACCTGGTATAATGTATCCTAGAGACAGCGGCTTGTTCAGATTACCTCGAATGTCAGGAATTGATACTTTAAGGTATCATCTGGGGTTATAGCCTTCCCGACGGTCGAGGGGGGAATGACATTCTTTGCGGATGCCTTGCGTGAGAGCCAAGAGGAAAAAGGCCTTCATTGCTGCTCTAACCACACGCTATATGGGCAGAATCTTGAGGTCTAAAAATTAGGAAGCTTGCTGGTAAAGTAGTTATGCTTTGGGGACGACCCGACATTTTGACTACACATACGGGCGTGGACGATCGCATCTGCTGTGGCCATACGAGAGCATTGAAATTGTCATACATAGCAGAGATGGTACATATTGGAAGCACACCATGTAAGGGCTTCGCTTGACCCTCTTTTACTATGAACAATTTCACCGTATCTAATCGTGGAAAATGCCAAGCATTTGAGTGCCGTTTCCCTAGGCCGTTAACTGCAGCTTCGATCGAAAGCTTATCTTGTCTTCAGCTCTCGACCTTCCCTACTTGTACAGCTACCGCTGTCCCCTTGCGCTCTTTTGATCCACCTCTGCTCGGTACGATGCAACTCTTCCGGCATATGGATCACTGGGGAAGCGGGGATGCGTCAGGAGATGGACTTAGTAGACAAGTTGCGCGTCTGACGACCTTAGTCTTTCTATGTAAGTCTGTGCCCACAGGCGCTCTTGCCATCCGACAGAGCAGATAGATACTGACGAGCTTGGCTCCAGCTCTTTCTTCCTTACGACAACATGTTATTATCCCCTCTTTATCCCAGCTGGCCATTGCTCCAAGCCTTGTGCGTTCTTGTCGCCCTGTCTTTGTCGAGCACCGTCGCCTCGGAAGCTCCTGACCATGGATTGGTAGAACGACAGACGCCTCCACCACCTCCTCTCCTCATCAATTTCCAAGTGTCAGAGCCAATCTTGACTCAAACTGGGAGTTCGGATCAATACGGCTGTGTTCACACCGAGCTGCTGATGGACTATGTCTTTGCTTTCAGCTACGGGAAGCCATTCGTTGGTACGTCAATTACTAGACTGTCCGGTTTTGGAAAAAGCTTACTTTTTTAGGGGCCTATACGCCTCCACCATGTAGCTTCAACCGAGTAACAATCAATTTCACCGTTACGTCAAGGGGCCGGCAATTTGATCGACTTGGTCTGATGTATCTGGGTGACATTGAAGTCTTCAGAACTTCGACCGCAGAGCCCACAAAGAATGGCATCATATGGACCTACATCAAAGAGATGGATCAATATAACTCGTTGTGGAGTACACCTCAGAAGATCATCTTTGACTTGGGCAATTTGATTGACAGCACTTATACTGGCACATTTAATACTACATTGACCGCCACGTTTTCCACTATACCGACCTTACGGCAAGCAGCTGATCAAATCCTGCCGATATCAGCTAGGCGATCAGCAGAGAATGGACCCAGCGCTTTTTCCGTTCCTGCCGACAACGCATCCGTAGCTTATCAAATACCACAAAATGCAGAGAGAGCGGTTGTGTCGCTTTCAGCATGTGGTCAAGCCACGGAAGAGTTTTGGTACACCAACGTGTTCAATAGCGAAGTCAATACTTTCGAAGACGAGATAGGAACGCTTAGCGGATACTCACCTTTTCGTGAAGTGCAGCTACTCATTGATGGTCAATTAGCCGGTGTTTCATGGCCTTTTCCCATCATCTTCACTGGAGGTATAGTGCCTGGCTTTTGGCGCCCTATCGCAGGTATCGATGCTTTTGATCTCCGAGAGCATGAAATTGATATAACGCCATGGCTGCCGGTCATTTGTGATGGTGGTTCCCATACGTTCGAAATTAGAGTTGTTGGCATCAACGACGATGGTCAAGATACCGCCTCCCTTTCGGAAACTGTAGGCAACAGCTGGATCGTGACAGGCAAGATCTTCCTCTTTTTTGGCCCTGATGGCTCGACTACCTCCGGAACCACTCCAGTCATAGACACCTCGCCTCCCAAGCTGCAAATTAGCTCCGACGTCACTACCAACTCCACTGGCGCGAACGAAACCCTCACCTACAACACCTCAGCTTCCCGCTCTATCTCAATCACCTCCGAGGTCAAAACATCCAATGGCACCACCTTCTCCGCATCCTGGACCCAAGACCTCACATACACAAACCTCAATATCCTTTCCAACCAAGGCTTCACCCAATACACCAAACAAACTACAACCGGCACCGACCGCTCCTCCAGCGGTTATGAGAATACATACTCCTACCCCTTACTCGTCAACTCCACTTTCACAGCCACATACAACAGCATCGGCATCACCGCCACCTTATACAGAGGTCTGGACTTCTCTGTCAATGGCCCCAGCATCTTCCCCTCCGGCGTCCAATCCTTCAACGGAACCTCATCTCCCGTTTTCTACGCCCTGTCCGGCCACCAGCAAGGACTTACAGCTTATAATCCTTCCTCTCCCATTCCAAACCTTTCAGGCGCCCGCACAAGTACGTTTCAAACAGGCAGCGCAGCGTACCTCTCTGCTCCAAATGCGAGCTTCAGCTCCGGTACTACGGATCAGCCCTTTTTGTTTCAGGGCAGGCAGGCGGATCAACTCGGGACGAACTTGGAGCTTTATAGGAGGAGAGTGAAGGCTGTGAATGCGAGTGTGGTTTCGGATAGTGAGGTTCTTGTTGGCGGGAGGGTGCAGAGTCCGTTGCCGTTGGAGGGGGCGAGGTTTGGGGATGGGGAGGTGGAGGTGGATAGTGCGGTGGGGATGAGTGTTAGGAGTTTACTTGGGAGGGGACCGGGTAGGGCGAAGGAGGTGCTTGTGGGCGTTGGGGGTTGAGCGGGGGGAGGGGTGTACTTAAGCTTTGCCGACGTGGTACAAGTAAATGTCCTATGGTTATATAAGTATCTCGTATGCTTGAACTATTTCATCTGCGGTGATATTCTTCGCATCCCATAGATTTTCCCTAGACCGTGAAGGTAAAACTTGTTAGTCTATGTATAACAGCGGATGTCTACGATACGTTATTGCACAAATCTACATCCTGGAATTTTATACTTCTTGCTAAATGTACTACATGTCTTATTCAACATATATATCGTTCATTGCAACCATATCCGTGCTTTTGCCCCTTGTATGGAGTTTTACGGTTTAAATTTTTCAAAGAGCTTAGTGTCGAGTGGACTTCGGCGTTACTTCATATAAAGCTAAGCCTTTTGTGGGTCTGTGAGAGGTTTGTGTGAGGAACTGTGTGGGAGTGGCAGAGCTGTATATGCATGAGAAAAGGAATATAGAGATATGTCTTGATCCTCCTGAAACATCTCTAGTAGAGATATCTGGGTTTCATTATTATGTACTCCTTAGGCTAGGATTGTAAGTTACATTTTCTATTGATATTACTCCCATCCTGAAGAGTTTCAAAGGACCGGGAAGGTGAACTTTTTTGTGGTATTTGCCTTGAAAAGGAACTGTATTGGCACCGTTTCAACTCTCGTGATCGTAGACATTCATGTCTTTTAATTATACCGTCTGTTAGTCAATGTTTTCCCCCATGTGTGCTCCTTCTTTGTAGTTTTTGCAAGATATGGAGCCAGGAAGATTTAGCGCCGGGTGGACTTCGGGTGTTTGGGTCTGAAAGGTTTTGGCGAGGAAGTGTGAGGGATTGGCAGAGGCGCAATACTTACTAAAGGACTGTTGTTGTCAATTAGTGAAAGAAATAGAGTGCCTTTTAATTGATGCTGCCATATATAGGATGAACTAGTGTTAACTTCAAGCCGCCAACCATCAACTCAATTAAAACCAATCAAATGAAAGTACTAAATTTTTTCGGCTTAAGTAGCAGAGGAGATAGGTAGCATGTAGATGTATCATCAGCGAACAGGAAACTTCAATTACACCGATCATTCTCATTAGGCAATCTTACCGATAATCCATTCGGTTCTACCACTGGCTTATGCAGCGGCCAACCTCCCGGGATATCGGCCTTGATATTTTCTTCTTCGCAATTAATTGCAAATTCTTATTTTTGGGTAAGAAGGACTGGCGGGGTAGGTGAGTGAGAAGTGTAAGAAGGTGTAGAGCGCGGACCGTAAAAAGAAGGTATGGATAGATAGGTCGAGGATTCGATGAAAGGGAGTAAGGTATCAAGGAAGAAGGAGGCGAGAAAGAAAGGTGAGGGGCAACCGGTACTGCTTTAGACAAAGGAGAAATATTTCGAGGGAATGTGTTCGTGTGAGACGGCGGTTCATGAGGATCTTCCATACTACACGCCAAATTGATGATGTTCATAGGAAATTGGTATGCCAGTAGGGTGCGCATTATCGATTTCTACGCGAGCCTTATTTAACTTTTTGACCAGCAAGTTGGGTCTTCGGGCTAGGATAAATAGTAACATAGGGGCGAAACACAGTAGATGGACCGGATGACCCGCGATCAAAAGTAGGAAGCTTGTAGTCTCGATCTAGTCGTTGCCTGTATCCATAGATGACTGTGCAGTGCACACCTCAAGACCAATTTCGCCCATATCTTCCCCCGTAAGTTGACCAGGGATGATGGTGTAACACGATGGATAGGGCATAGGACCATAACCTGTCACAAAGGCTTCGATAAGTTTAAGCACACATTGCATGCACGAATTGCGCTGCAGGATGCGTGCTTCCTGACCCCAGCTTCCTTCGTGCTGGTAACAGTTATGGACCGAGGCCCACTGCCCACAAGGATTTTGATCCACAGCTTGTATGAAGACGTGAGCGGCCTGGATGGACCTTGGTGCTTCTGGTGGCGGCCCGTGGTAGAATCCATCCTGTACTACACAGTGGCTACCCAAAGGCACTGCTGCTCGAGAATAGTAAGGGTGAGTGCAATTTCCCGTGATGTACAAGTCAAGAATTTCATCCTTCGCTAGAGTTGGGCAATTCAACTCCATGACTGAACCATCTGTCGCTAAAGTGCGGCTTACTTCGATGCAGGAACGAGACAGCCTTGACATTGATTTGATATTCAGTTCGCCGATTCCGTTGAAAGGGTAGTACTTTTTGGTACTGTCATCATGCTGTTTTCCAGGGTCTGAAATCTTAACTGAGCCGTGTGATGGTGAAGGATTCAAGCTTCGTATCTCCATTCTCCTTTGATCAAATAAAGTGATATGCCCTGGGTATATTTGAATTAACTTTGCATCAAGGTTCACCGTGTCCTCCATTGCGGCAGCCCGAGCAAACACAACGCCCTGGCGCTCAAAAGCTATGACTCCATGCAGCGATCCATATGTTGTTGTCAGTTCAGAACGTTGCTCTCGCCCAGCACCGACAACGATATAACCTATACTTTCGGCCAAATGGGAAATTTGGTATCGCACTCTGTCGCAAGTCTCGAAACGCAAAAGCACTTCCTCCCCGAAACGCGCTTCCCCAAAAGTAGTTTCCACAGCCACAGGAAGTCTATGTTCTAAAGTATCCTCTCCTTTCCGCAAGCGGTGGAAAGCAAGATTTTCCGGCAGGCCGTACTCAAGAAATATTAGGGATATTAGTCGCAGGTTTTCCCCCCAATCTGAAAACGCAAGGCAAGAAGCGGCATCCGCGAGAGAAAATATGTACTTAAGAAGATGTCGCTGCTGCTCATTGAAGCCGAAGAGCTGAGCTGTTTGCGAGCAATCTTCGTGAGTTTGCAACGAATGCATCCACTTTGGGCCTGGCCGCAAGTAGAAAGCTTCGTTGTTCCAGTACTGGCTCCCTTCTAGCAGGTACTCTCGCCATGTACATTCATCGAGTTGCGTGTTCGTTCGGACACGGAACCCCATCATATCAAGAATCCTTAGTGCACGGCAGCTTGTATGTGGAAAACAATAGTCTGCATAACGGCTTGCACCTGGGGCTTCTTGAGAGTAGTAAGGTTGGCTTTTCCCCAAGGAGGCTGTACGTTGGCAAGTGAAATATAGTGTAAGAGATCTGATAATCACAGACGAAGCCTCTCTCAGTGAAGGATCATCAGGTATGTAGGTAGTCCGCAAATTGACATTCTCAAGGTCGATGACTCCAACAGTTTGGTTAATTGAAGTGTTGGGTGCGATCAAGCTGTTGACCTTGCCGTCCAACAAGAGCTCGCAGCGTGTTTCTTGCTCAAAGATATAAACGTAAACTCTCGAATTTTCGTAACTACCATTGATGGGAACTGAGTCTTGCGCTGTTGGTAGTACACATACAGCAAGATTGAGAACATGACGGGCGTATGCAATCAGCCAGGCGGCACCCGCCCAGCCTCGATAGGCCAGCACGTACCTTGCATCATCATCCAAGACAATTTTGTGTAACATCATGGTTGCCTGAGCGAGCAACTCAATACCTGGTATACTGGTGGAAATTGGCTGCTGGTCTTGAGCTCGTAGTCTGCCAAGTAAGACGTGATATTGGCACATTCGATCCTTGAAGTCCAGCTGTTGCGCCAAAGATAGAATAGCATCGCGAAAAGATTGTAGCTGCCCAAGGCCTGGAGTTTTGTCGGCGTGAACCTTGGATAATTCAAAGAGTCTTAATATGAGGCAATCACAGTCATCTTCTGACAGTATAGGCAAGATCGTCGACATCAGTGCTACGATGTTTTCTCCCGCTCGTTTCTTTAGTAGCTCATCTGCAATGAAATTCGTGGCAGTACCAATTTCCACCACTTTGTGAATCCATACAGACTGCCTCCGCTGTTTCTGGCGACATTTATTGATCTGCTTTCGATACTCGAGACTTGCAGGGCACATTTCTGCTATCTCGCCCATGCAAAGCAGCGTATGAACGTCAACTCCGGCTTGTGCAATTTTCTTAAGCCCAGCAGCTCCCATGTTGAGGACCAAGGACGAAAGACCAGGGAGATCGGCTTGCCATTGAATTGCAGAGCTCATGGCAGTAGTATGGCTAGAATGCTTCTAAGATACGTTAGGATGAAAGAACAGGCGCATAGAGACGGTGTTCCGATGTGTAAAGCCTGCAACGCAATTTCATTCTGATCCTATTATTTGAGCCAAATCAAGCGAGAAACTGTATAATATAGTAAGGTGATCAGTGTAACAGCGAGGCTTTCCCACGGAGATAAAAGGTGGTGTGGCACCAGAACTTGATTCGCTGCAACTCGGAAAGGCTGCGCATCCCCGCACACGAGGCTGTCTCGTCGAAAGCCATCAATTTTCACAATCTCTAGGCTTCCAGATCCGAGCATGGAGCTTGCCCAGCGCTGGACACTTGGGTTGCTAAGTTCGAAGCAAAGCTTATCAGAGAACGGGCGGACGTTAGGGTACATGTCAAGAGTCTTGTCTTTTGATTGTAATTTTCCGCTGTACAGGCTCTCCATACTGATGTAATCTCTCGACGTGCTTCTTCCAACCAGTACTCGAGCCTACGTATAATCTCGACTTTTGATCGGCTGTTTGAAAGTAAGAAAATAGAGAAAACACATTACGAACGAGGGAAGTTACGACCAAAAGTGCTAAGACCAGCTCACCTTTCCGCAAAGCAATTAGCGGTTTCATAAAGCTCTGCCGCTCTTGGCACCGAGAGCTCTCCACCCTACCTCAGCTATTTATATAGTAAATTCTAGAAAATTCTTACTACCTACCTACCAAGTTTATTAGCAATTAATCTATTTAGCCTAAAATAGTAATTATAAAGCTATACTAATTATTTTTATCGTATATATATAGCTAATATCTAGTCTAGCTACTATACTTAATACTAAAAATAATTATTCTAAACTCGTTAAACTTTTTCTTTATATATTAACTATAAATTATTTTATTAATCGAATTCTACTTTATCGCCGCTAAATTAAGGAGCTACTGCTAGAGAAGTCGAAGGAGCTAGAGAAGCTAAAAACCCTTAAACCTCGAAGGCCTATTTATCGCGCCGCCTCCGCTACTACCGCCGCCCGGTTCTATATAGAGGACCTCGCGTAGTTAAAAAAGAAAAAATAAAATAAAAAAAAGGCTAGATAGTAAAAAAAGGCTATCGAATATATTAAAATCGCTAGCTTATATTTTTAATAAAAAAAAACTTATAAAATTTATAAATAAACTATTATCGCTTATATTAAAAAAACTAAAATTAAATAGTATATTATTTACTATAAAAACTATTAAAAAAAAAAATAGAAAATAAAGGTTATTTAATTTAATAAAAAAAAAGCTTATTAATATTATAATAAAAAATTTAAAATTTATTATAAAAATTAAAATAAAAATATTATAATATTAAAAATAAAGGTTTAATTAAAAAAAAAAATTTAAAAATTTAAATATTTATATATAAATAAATATTTAAGTTAATAAACAGCTTATATAAATTAATATTTAAAAAAAAATAAAATTTACCGCTTTTAAATTTAAGAAATATAAATATATAATTTAAAAATATTTAAATATTATAGGCGTTTATTGCGGTTATATCGTATAGGTAAAAGGCTAATAGGATAGGTAGGGCTGAATAGCTACCGTAGCCCGAAAAAAGCCTTTTAAATATATTTACCTAGTTGGGTTTAGCGCCTTTTAGCGCCTATATTTATTTAGTTGTAGATTTTATAAATAAATAATTTTTTACCTTTAATATAATATTATTACCTTATACCTACTATATAATAAATAGTAGTAATTAAAAGTAACCCGTATAAAATATAATACTATTAACTTTTATATATATATACTATTAATTATTATATAGTACTAGATCTTTTAAATAGGTTTAATATTCTTCTATTTACTAAACTACCGTTTCTATATTAATACTCGGTTAATAGAGTTAATTAATATATATTTTAACTTTTAGCCCTTTTAATAAAGTTTTAGATATTTTTTATAATAATTTAAAGGATTTAACTAATTTTATTATTATATTAGTTTTTATTATAACTATCTTTTATATTAAAAAGTTTTAAAAGTATATTAAATAGTTTTTAAAATAAGATCGGGCCTTTATAATAATTTTTAAAGTTTATACCGATTATATTTATAAAAAAAGTCTAGGTTTATACTATTTTTTAATATAGAAATTTTCTAATAGCCGGGTAATTTAAGCTAGTATAATAAAAGCTAGTATAGCTCCTATCGTTATTTACTCTATAAACTAGAACGAGTATTTATAAATCTTTATTAAAGTAATAAACGATTTTTATAATAATATTACTATAGTTTTTAAAGATAAAAGCTTTTAAATTTATATTTAAAAGCTAGCTATAAATTTTATCTAAAATAGTTTAAACTTTTACCTTTACTTTTTAAATTTATTAAAAAATTTATAATAGTTTAATAAATTTATAAATATTACTAAATTTATTAATATATTTAAATAGCGAAACTATATTTTTAGTACTAAATCCAGCCTATTTTATTTAGTAAAATCGAAAGGGAATACTATACCGCCGTTAGATATAATAGGAATTCTACTATAATAATAATAGGGTGGATTTATAGATAATAATAATCTATTATAATAGTAGTAAATTTTTTTAAATAAATAATTATTTATAAACGCCTATTTAATTTAACTATTAAAATTTTTTATATAAAACTTTTAGAATTAAATAATTATTATATTAGTAAACCTAATAATTATATTAACGATTACTAAATTATAATAAAGGGTTTATAATATTAATCTATTCTAATTAAATAATAATAAGCCGTTTATAGAGTTTATAGAATTATATAATATTTATTATAATATATATACTTTTATATAGTATATAAAAATTAAATACAAAATAATAGATATATCGTTAATATATTATAACCTGGATTTTTATTTATAGGGCGAAGTAGTTATATAATTTACTATTATAATTAGTAAATTTACCTGTAAATCGCTATAATTAAATAAAAATATTAAACTATAATATATATTTTTTAAAAACTATTTCGGCGAGCTATTATCTATTATATTAACGTAGTTAGAATAGATATACTATATTATTAATAATATATAGGCTTAAAAAAACCCTTTAAAATATTTTAATAATATTATTATTAAAATAAAAAATATAAAAATAATATCTATTAAAAATACTTAAATAATAATTAGTATTAAATATTTTAACGCTCGGCTATAAATATTAATTCTAGATAAAACTATAATAATTATTATTAAAACCTTTTATAAGTTCCTTTAAAATAAAAAAAATAATTAATTCAATATCTATAATAATAATAAAAACCGCAAGGCGTTAAAATTAAACCCTCTTTAGAAAGATAAAAATAAATAATATAAAAGAGTAATAGTATACTAGCCGCTATAAAATAACCTCTTTTATACGCTTAAATATTTATTTATATACCCGAACTATATATAAAAAAATTAACCGAATATATTTTCTATTATATACTAATACCGGAATTTTTTTACGGCTCCGTAAGCTCCGCTAATTAAGAGCGAGCTAGGTATATAAAATAATTAGTATATTATTTAAAATATTTATTAGTAGTTTTCGCTTAAAGTTAATATTCCGCTATAATAAAATTAAGCTAGAAACTAATAAAACTACAGCTATTAATAATATAATAATAGCCGGAATTTATATAAAAGCCGCTAGCTGAATAATTAATAAGCTTATTTCTAATAAAAAGCTTCCGGCGAGTAGGTTTTAGGTAATAAAATAGAATAGTACTAGAATTATAAAAATAGCTTTTACTAATTAACGGACTTTATTAAAGTCGAATATATAATAGATAAAAAGTTTAATAAAACCCTATATACTACTATTAAAAATTCTAATTAATATAGTAATATAATAGAATTTTACTTTATTATAATAAAACGCGCGGAATTTAAACTAGTTAAAATATATTAATATAATAAATACGACGAAATTTTTAAGTTAAATAACGCTTTATATTAGTACCTACGCTCCAGCTATAGTAAAAAACTATTTCTAGCTATAGCTACTATAGTTAAGCTAACTATTAAGCTAAATATTCTACTAGTACTAGCGTAAACTTATTTAAAACCAGTTAAATTATTTAAAAATATATTAGAGGTTATTAAACTAAAGGTTATTAAATAGCTATTATTATAAATATTTTAATTAATTCGTTTAATCGTAAAAAACATATTAATAATAGGTTTTACCTTCTAAAAATACCGTTATATAATTATAAATATTCGTTTATAATTAAACGCTAAAAATTATAGTTTCTACTAGGATATAGACTATATAATAAGCCTAATTAACCGAAAATTTCTACTAGAATAGCTATCGCACGCTACGATTTAGAAAATACCAGCTTTTATAACTATTAAAAGTATTAGTAAAAGGCGATATAATACTATTAAATTTATAATTATCGAAATCTTTATACTTAATAAAAGGGCTATAAAATTTATTATTATTATACGCGAGCTCTATCTAGTAAACGATTTAAATACTAATATATTTATTAATATTAATATTATAAAGTTTAAAAATATTAATATATACTTATTTCTAAATATAATAACTATTAGTTTTTATAATAATATAGTAGTATTAATTGTTATTAGTACTAAAAGTATTAGAATAAACGCTATTATTTATAGTATTTAACGTATTATAGTACCGTTATACGCTAGTAAGGCCGTTAAAATCGCTGGCTTATATTAAAAACCTTTAAATTTTTTATAAAACTATAATTTTATTTATAAATTAAAAATTTTAAATACCCTTGCTAATTATATATATATTATAGATTATATATTTAAATAAGTCTATATTCGGAATAATTTACTATTTTTTATTTAATTAGCTATAAAAATTTAACTAGATACTATTTATAAATATAAAGCTAATAAATATTATTTAATTAGTTTAAAAAATTATAAATTAGCTATTAAAATACTAAAGCGAAAGTTTAAATAATTTTTAAAGAATTTTAAACGCTGTATAATAGCTATTATAATAGTTATTATAGCTTTAAATACCGCTATTATATTATTTATTAATTCTAACTATTAGACGGAAATAATATATTTTATAAAAGCAACGATTTTTAGAATATAGGCTAAACGAGCTACTTTAGCTACTTTAATTAAACGCTACCCGCGCTTATAATAAGATACCGGTAAAGTAATTAATATACCGGAGTTAAAATATATAGATATTCTATTAATAAAAAACTAGAAATAGATTTATAAACCCGAGTAAACCTATATATACTTTATTAATATTTATAATAAAAAGGTTATTAATAAAGCCTTTAATAAATTTTATAAGTAAAATTAGATAGAATAAACTATTATAGCTATCTTATTTTCGTTTTTTTATTTTATAATATAAAAAAATACCGATTAAAGCTTTAAAAGCCGTATTATTATTAATATTTAGGTATTTAATAAAATTATAATACTAAATATCTACCTAATCCTATTATAAATAGAAATTTTAACGTAGATTTATAGCGCTAAAGTTCTTTTTATAATTAATTTTATAAGCTTTTTTTATTAATAATAAATTAATTAATAATATCGTTATTATTTAATAATAGTTTTATATTAAAGGTAAAAAACGTTTAAAATATTAATAATAGGCTATTATAATTTACTAGCTTACGTATAATAAATAATAGATAGGATTTTATACTTATTTCACTCTTTTTATAGAGCTTATATTAATAATATTATAATTTTTTCCTCTTTAATAAAAGAGTATATAAAATATTTTAATTAGATTTTTAGTACGCTCGATACTATAAATTTATATTTATTATCTATAAAATCGTTTATTAACTATATATCTATATATTTATTAAATTAGAAAATTAATACCTTTAAACTTATTATAATAAAAGATAAACTAGAAGTAATTTTAAAGCTTTTACTTTTATATATATTCTAATAATTAGAAAAATATTTAAACTTAATAAACTATTTTTAATAGTATATTAATAATTATATAACTATTATAAAACTATTTTAAAAATATAAAATTTATATAAACTATAATATTATTATTAAAAGTAACGCTTATAAAAAAACTACTACCCGGAATCTATTAGTAGTATTTATATTTAAAGAATTTAACGCGTTTTATTATCTATAAAAGCTCTTTTTATTATTATTAATCCTAATCTACTTTAATAAAAGTTTAGTACTATATATAAATCTAAACGCTAATAAAAAGTTTAATTTTATAGCTTATATTTATTATAATATAGACGAAGCTATTTATAAAATAAGCAAAGAATTTAAATAGAAATTTAAACGATCGATTTTATTTTTTAACCGCTTACTATTAAATACTAAAATATATTATTAGCCTATAGAATTAAAAGTTATAGGTATTATTTAAATAATTAAAAAGATCCGCTATATAATCGAAATAGTTAAATATATTACTATTATTTATATAGATTATTCTATTATAATTAGTATTTTATACTAGACTAGTTTAAATATAATATTTATAAAAAAGTTTAACTTCTATTTAATATAAATTTTTAAATATTTTTAATATTTTAAACTTAATATTTATTATAAGTTTAAAGTTATAAATACTATTTTAAATATATTATTAAAGTTTATTAGCTATAAATACCGCCTCAAAATAAATAAATTATTAAATATAAATATTTTTATAATACGTTACTTTCTAATAAACCTAATAAAAATATTAATTAAATTCCACTAATAATTAATCGATAGGTATATAAAAAAAAACTATTAGATTAAAATTAAAAAATCTATTAAAATTAATATAAAACTAGATAATAATATTATTAAACTATTATATTATATTATTAACGCGCTACTCTATTTTAATAATAATAAATAAGGCTTGCGTTTAATAATATTTACGGATATAAAAAAAAAAGTATTCTAACTAGTATATAATAAAATAGGTTACCCCGATTATATATATACGTATAAATATTTAATAAAAGGCTTCTATATATATAATATATTAATAAAGCTATATAAATTTATTTATTACTATCTATAGTATTAAATTAATTAAATATCTTACTACCGCCTATATAAAGCTTTATAACTAGTATTTAGTCTAATAAAACTATTTTATATATTTATTATTGATTTTATCCTTATTCTATTAAAATTGTATAAAGAATATAATTATTATATATTAATAATAAATAAATTTATTAAAATAGTTACTTATATATCTAAAAAAACTATTTAAAATAATAAATAATAGGTTAAATAACTATTAAAAAAAATAATAAAACTAAATTAAGGTATATTAAAAGTAGTAATTTCGGATTATAATAAAAAATTTATAGGTTAACTATAATATTAAATATTTAAAGTATTAAAGATAAATTTATAGTATTCTATTATCTAATATTTATAAATTAATAATATATTAGAATAATCTAATTAAATTACTAAAATTACTATATATTATTATATCGCTATATTAGATAATTTTAAACTATAGTCTATTATTCTTTTATAAATATTAATAGCTTTTAATAATTTTATAAACTATAGCTCTATATTTAAAATATCTAATTAAGTATTATTTAGATTTAAAACTTATAAAATATTAGATTTTTTATACCTACTAGACTTTAAATAAGCTATTTAGCTTAAAGATATATTAGGCTTTAAAACTCCCGCCGACGCTTTTATTAAAAAGCTAGCTACTTTTTTAACTATAATATAGATAGTTTATCGTTATAATTTAATTATTTTAAAAGTTAATAAACCTATAAATATATTTATAGTACGGAATATTATAATATTAATAGCTATAAAAAAATATTAGTTTATATATATTAATATTAAAAATATTATTACTTTTATTATAATAAAAATAAAAAAATATTATAATATATACTATTAACTAATTTATTTTAAAATTAGTAATTTTATAAAAATATATTTATATTAAAGCTATAATATATTAGAATTTACTTTTAAAAAAATTAAATAATAATTAATAGGCCCTTTTAAAATTATTAAATATATTAAATTATTAGCTTATTATTTAAAATTACTACCTATTATAAAAATTTATAATATAATATTAATAGTATATTTAGAACCTACTATTAACTCTAGTAATAATTTCTATTAGCGCTATTATATACCTATACCCTTAATTATTATTAATAGTAATAAAAAATTTAAAATTAAACGAATCTTCTATAAACGCCGTATTTATAAAAATAGAGGTTTTTCTATTTAATATCTTATTTATTAGGTTGGTTATAGATTTAAAAACGATTAGTAAATATTTAAATATCGTCTAAATAATATTAAAGTACTAATAAAAGAATATAAATACTATTTTAACCCGGAATCGGCTTTAAACTATAGTAAGACCGTTAATAATACTAATACTAATATTAAATAGTAGGAATAAGTTAAAAAACCGCTTATCGGCGAGGAAAAGCCTATTATTAGAAGCTAATAGTTTTATTTATTACCGGTATCTATTACGGCTATACTATATAAATAGAAGGTTAATAGGGCAGGTAGGGCTAAATAGCTACTGTAACCTAAAGGAGGCCTTTTAAATATATTTACCTAATTAAATTTAGCGCCTTTTAGCGTCTATATTTATTTAATTGCAGATTTTATAAATAGATAATTCTTTACCTTTAATATAATACTATTATCCTATACTTATTATATAATATTAAAAAATCTATTATAATTATTTTATATTATAGCTAGTTTTAAAAAATTTTTAAAAATATTATTATATATTAGCTAGACTTTATTAAAATTTTATTTAATCTAGATCTTTAATATATTAAATATTAATTGAATTAGATTAAAATCCGGCGAATTAAAAAAAAATAATAAACGTTATAATTATAGCTATAAATTAATTTTATAATATAAAAATTATAATAAAGGCTAATATTATTTATAATAATAATATTTTAAAAAACTAAATAAATATTATAATAAAGTAAAAATTTATTTATTATCTAATTATAAAAGTTTTTATTATTAAATTATTTTTTTTTAATATAAATATAGAGTAAATAATTATTAATAATATAAATTAAAAAAATATTTTATAAATAATTTTATTATTATAAAATATAATATTAAACTAGTTTACTAATTAATATATATATAAAATACTATTAGCTTATAATTTTATTAAATAAAATTTTATTAATAAATATTAATTATTTTATATAAAAATCTATATATTAAATTTACTAATTATTTTTTAATTTATTATTCCGCCGGTAGTTTATCTATTAAACTATTTTTTTTAAGCGCTATTTAATAATAAAAAGTTTTTATAATATTATTTTTAATATATTTATAGTAAATTCCTTTTATAAAAATAAAACTAACTTTTAATATATTAAATATAATTATTCTATTAAATATATTATAAACGCTTTTTTCGCGGTAATAGTAATTTTATTTAATTTATCTTTTTTATAATATTAAAGCCTAAAAATTAACTTTTATATAAATAAATTCTAGTAATAAATTTATATAATAGTAATAATATAATAAATTTTATTAGTAATAGCTTTAAATTATTAATTTAATAAAAAATAGCGAATAATATATAAATAAATAAAAAAAACTAATAGTTTAGTTATAATATTTAAAGGAAAAATACTATAATTAATATAATTACTTATTATATAAAACTTTAAAAATACCGTTTTAAGCTAATTATAAATAGATTTAATAGGTAGGTAGTAAGAAATGTCTATAAATTACTATATAAATGGCTGGGGTGGGGTGGAGAGCTCTCGGTGCCAAGAGCGGCAGAGCTTTATGAAACCGCTAAAACGCTAAACCCCATCTATCACTCTCTCAAAACCCAATCGAGTCACCTCACCTCACGTCAAAAACCAAGCCCAGGACACCAATCCACCAACCCCAAAAAGTCCACTCCCAATCATGCTCTCCACAACGACTCCCCACCTCCGCTCCGCTCTCCAAAGCTTCAAGCACCCATTGGACCTCCTTAAATCCACCCCAGCCCGCCCATTCCACCTCCCACCGCAGCGAAGGATACCCACCCCCATCCTCTTCCAACATCACCAATACCAGCGGCGTCACGCTTCCGACACATCAACCCACCCAGCCTCAACTCATCCCTCCGCTTCCTCACCTGCAGCTTCAAACCCCGCCTCCATTCCCCCAGCATCATCATCACCCGCCCCCATCACAACAACCACCTCCAATCCCCCAACATCCACAAACCCCACCTCCTCACCCCTCCCATGGAACACATACCTCTCCCTCCGCCGTCTCCGCCGCCGCTACTCCCTCCTCGCCTCCCTCCTAACCTCCACATCCACAACCCTAACCGGCCTAACAGTCATACAATCAAACATGGACTCCCTCTCCTCAACCCTGACTTCAATCTTCGGCCTCGATCCAATATTCATGCTCGGCGCGGCGACATTCGCTGCGGGGGGCGCGGGGTGGTTGCTGGGGCCGTTTGTGGGGGAGGGGGTGTTTAGGGTGGTGTATAGGAAGGATTGGGGGGGTATGGCTGAGGTATGTTTTCTTATTTCTTTATTTTGGAGGAGGAGTTTGTGAGTGAGGAAGGTCCGACTGACATGCAAGCAAAATAGAAAGAAAAATCCTTCTACGCTCGAATCCGCCGCCTACGCGTCGATCCCTCCTTAGCCTCATATTCAAATCCCCTGCCCGACTACTACGGGGAGAAAATCGGGAGCGTGGGTGATTTTCGGACGTGGATGAGAGATCAAAGGGCTTATAATCGGAAGAGGATGGGTGTTTGATTTCTATCATTCAATTTTGAGTGTTTTGAGGAGGGAGAAAGCGGGCAATGAGGGTGAAATGAATGAATTAGGGTAGTGGGAGGAATAATGGGTGTGAGGAGGCAGAAAGGATGTGTTTGAGAAGGGATTTCGTGGAGAGTGGCCTAAGATGAATGAGATGGAAGAGGGCACGAACATGGCTTATAAAGAATCATGAGACCAGAGTTGGTGAGCATTTTCCAAAGAAAAAATAATAAGAAGGGGGCAAGAGAAGGTAAGGGTAACAATAAAGTATCGAAAGTCCCATAAGTCGATATCAGCGCAGCGATTACCCTCATCCAAGGGTTTGTATGGAATACCCCTTGTCCAGTATTCTTTTAGCGAAATTCTCCACCATCAATGTACTTGTATCTCACATCAAGAAATATACAACCCTCCAATCGACTTACTAAACAATAATTCAACACTCTCTCACTGCGAAAGAAATCCTCATAGTGTCATAACATTGCAAGGAACAAATTTTGATAAGTAAAGATGTATTCAATTTTTTTTGGCTTTTTCCTTAAACATGTGTGTTCTTAAGATACAAAATAATTGGTTGAAGAATTGCAATGTGTCAAATGTGATTTCGCAAGAGTAAAAAGATTCGTGGTATGCAGCGGTAAAAAATCTTGTGCGTATCAGGCGCCTTGAAAGATTCGATAAGCAAGGTCTGGAGGATACGGGCGCCAGAATCGCTGCTGCCTCCGCCTCAGGGAGGACAAGGAAGAAGAAAGCAAGTAAGTAAGTAAACACATAGCGCAGGTACGTGAAAAGTGGCTGATCAAATACGCTAGAAATACCAGACGAGTACCATGCTGCAGCATGTAAAATAAATGTGTCTTTCGAATAATGCCAATCGAGTAAAAAGATTCTCGTAGGTTGTGTTTCATGTAGGTATGTGCTGATGCTTTAAATAGCAATTGAGAATGAATTCCCCAAATTTGGGGAGGTCTGCAGCGTCATCTATTGCTGCGCACAAGATTTATCCGTCGTCTTTGGAGGATATCCTTCAGAGCTGAAACCCCGTCCACGCTGGATCCTTGGGGTAATGGGGAATTCAACGCCGCTGAGTCGGCCAGTCTGATCTTCCATCGTCGAGGGATTGGTGAAAATAGGCTTGGACTGGGCATTCTCTGATCCGTGACTCAATTTCTCCTCTTTGCAATCCGTGACTTGGGACTCATCCACGCCTATCGAATATTCTACCAATGGCTGCTTAATCAAAGCATCAGGCTTCTCAATCCAAGGCTGCTCACAGGGGTCAGGCGCAAAGCGGACGACGCACTGCTGATAACGTTTCCAGGTCGTGAGTTTCCCATAAGCACGTCCGGCGTACCCGATAGAGGTGAAGCGTATTTCCAGAATTCCGTCAGGTCTCATTCTCATCATCTCAATCCGATGAACACGCATAACATCGCAAATGCGGAGATCGAACTCCAACTCCGCTTTTGTGACTGCACGTGGAAAATTCTCGATCTCAAGGCACCGTGTATGCCCGTGTCTCACGATGGCTGCCCGCAAATTTCCGGAGACTGGGTAAGTTGGTGTGGGCAGAAGCGTCACGCGTGCTGTAACTCCGGCGAATTTAAGAGTACGGCAGCGTGCTCCGTTCTCAAAAACTTTGGCTCCGTGTTCACTCACAAAGGTGATCAACGCAGTTGAGCCGCCGTTGATGCTTGAGGTGTCAAGCATCTTCGCATCTTCAATGGCGCTACCTTTGACAAATAGCAATAGGTTAAACAGCTTGATATTCGCCGGCAAATTATCCACCACGACTGTGCGATACAAGTCCGTCTCCGCTGGATCTGGGCAAAATCGGACTCCATATTTGAAGAGGTCAGGGAAACAATGTTCCTGACCACCAGCAATTCGCTTGTGGTTGGAGATTGCTCCTTCGCGATCCCGTAACACCAGGCCATTTAGCTTGCGAGACCATTTTGGCATAAAGACCGAGGACGAAGCTTGTGTCGAATCTTGGCTGGAATCCGACGAGACCTCGTTTGGCACAGTAGATGTAGATTCAAACGTGGTCTTTGGTCCAATTTCCCGCAAGTTTGAATCGCAAGCATATAGGACCGGGTTTTGCTGGATCGCACTTGTTTTCGATGAGCCATCCGAACTAGAGCAGTGTCCAGATTGGTCCGTTTCGCCATCTGAACCGCTGAAAGAAGAATTTAAGGACGTCACGCCTGTTGACTGAGAGGCTTCAAACCGTGTAGAACCGCTGATATCGAAGGTTGAGTCGGTGGTCGAGGTTTGCGAGGATAGCGCACCTTGACCATGAGTGAAGTGCTGCTAACGGGTCAGCTTGTGGGGATGGAATATGGATTGTACTCTTACATCATGAGACAAGAGGGAAGAACCTGAAGTATTGGTAGACTCTTGCTTCTTCGGATGACTGAATCGAGTCTTGTAAGGTAGAGGACGCAAGTCAACATCTTTAGGCGGTAGCTCTTCTGTAGTGAGAGTGATGCGTTGCTTTGAAGAAGCATGGGCGATCGAGTCTTTTAGAGTTCCTGGGAATGGCATGTCTTCAGTACTCTCCAGAAGAGAGCATCCATCTTGACCAGAAAGGGGTCTCTCTCTGGGGGACAGGAGTATCGACGAAGGACTTGTATCAGAAAGATCAAGCAAATCCCCGACACCAGGGTTTGCGTGTAGTTTTGCATCCATGAGACCTTGACGATTAGCATGCCCAGTATCAGATAGGACCTTGATGAGTGCCATCGAAGTGTCCTTGAAAGTTTCCATGAGCAGCCGAACAGTCTCCCCGTCATCCCGCCCATTGCTTGTCTTAATACTATAAGACATACCGCCGCATGCGACAGAAACGTTGAGCTTGAGAAGATAGGCGATCACAGACCGAGCTTCCGCAATCTCTTTTTCACGTTCGTCCAACTGAAAGTTTAGAATTGATACTCTTGCGTTTAGGCGTGAGATCTCAGCCTGATCGAGGTTTGAAACAAGTGGAGCATGTGTATGCAGACTCTGTCCTGGGAGATAGGTGTCATTGTTTGTGCAATGAGGCACATGGTATGCTGCCTGTTGATAGGCAGGTCCCTGAGTGTTCCGGTAATAAGAATCACCCATCATGACAAGGGGGCAAAGGCGATAGCGTTGAATACAAGCAAGGCGAAAAGTGCACAGAATCAATATGCGTTGATAGACCGAACGAATGAGCGATGGAACGTGGTATCGATCGCAACAGAGGATACAGACGTTGCAACTCCTATATTCCATAAGTTCATTTCAAGGACTTTTGCTGTGGAAGACATACCAGATGTGAGCAGGGAAAAAGAGTAAGGTGAGGAATGTCTGACGTTGAAGTAGCTTTGCAAGAGATGTGGAACCAATACGGTATGAGAGTGACAATCGGAAGTAGCGATTTGATTCCCTGATACTACCCTTGAGACCAAGGGCAAAGTAAATTAATATCACCCTTGATTTGACGAGGTTAATATGAGCTGTGAGGCAGAACTAACAAGTCAGGAACCAGCTACGGGAAGGTAGATGTAGGAAGGGAGATGTAGGAAGGTAGATGTAAGAAGGTAGATGTAAGAAGGAGGAAGGAAGAAGAACAGTGGAAGCTTTATGTACCTGACGCACGGCTAAATATCGGATGGAATTAGGAGTAGGAAACAAATATAACTAGTATACAGGCATACATACTGGTTCGAGGTATCGACTTCCTTGACATCGAAGGGTCTATGGGTGGGAAGTGGAACTGGGATGGAGGTGGAAGAGCAGTGGAGGCTCGATGTACCTAAAGCAAAGCAAATTGTCGGATCATATCAGTACAAGGGAGGCACAGTCATGACTGACAAACATACCAGGGTTAGAAATTTTTTGGAAGGGGAGTTGGCTGTAAAAATGATGGAGGTAGAAGAACAGTGAAGGCTTTATGTACCTAATGCATGGCAGAACATCAAGCGAAATTAATAAAGGGGAGGGAGAGTTGTGACTAACATACATACAGGGTCTGGGTAGTGTCATTATGTGTACTAGAGAAGCTATGGAAGGGAGAGCAGATGTAAGACGAGTGGGATATGTACACCTGTAGACGAATGACAGGCCTGATTTGATCCTTGGAAAAAAAAGCTACGGGAGAGGGAAGGTGAGAACAAAGGTAAATGACTTAAGATGGTGGGTTTGAAAATTGGGAATCCGGTACTTCGGCGAAATTGCTGTTGTGGGTGGCAGATTGGGAAGGAGCGACCTGGCAAGTGAATGAAGACGGGCTGGACCTTGTATGGTGGAGACGCGATGGGAGAGTGGGCGTAAGCAAGAATAATTCTGTGTATTGATGGAGGAGAAGACAGACAATGACTGGACAAGGGAGGCTCAAGTATCCGTAATTTGCAACATATATCACCTAGCAAGTGCACATTTTTCAGATACGGTCTATAGAAGATTTTACATATCAACACTCCAGATATTCACTGTTGCAACAGCTGAATGTAAAAAGAATGGAGGATTAAGGATGGACGAATGGTTAGGAACTTGGATATGGAAGGGATAATCCATAATTCGTTACCGAATGGAATTTATACTTTTGTTAAAGAAAAGCTTTGGAGATATGAACGTATGAGAAGATGGACGGTGAAAGAACGCCGCCAGATTGAAGTATCTCAAATGCAGCAACAGTTTAGCCAGGATCGACAGGAATCACAAAGTATTCAAGCATTAAGGGAGGAAGATGGTGCAACGTCAGAAGGAACGAGGATCTAGAAAGCAGTAGCTATTTAAATAATGGCCGTGTAATTTCGAATCAGTTTTCTAAAAAGAGGAGGAAGTTCGAAAGATAGTTGAGGGCTTCGAAAACATAAAGGTAGTACTTACTTAGCCTCTTAGAAGATTCAGCCATTATCGGGTGGTTGAAATGATGCGCAGCAGCCATGTAAGCGAATGATGTAGGGTCGAGCCGATGAAGAGGTGAAGTAAGGGACACGAAAGTTACTTGTGGGCGTAGAGCGATCAAGCTTAGTGATCGAATTTTGAAACAGCAAACGCACACATTCGTCCTATCATGGACCCAGGAACGAAAACAGTAATGCCGGCGAGGTATTCTGTTTGATAGGTTCTTGGTTACAATGTGCTTGAGACATACCTCGCATGTATTCCGTGCTCATGGAAAAGCTGCATCGAGCGGATCTTTACATGAGCAGGAATGCTCAGAGTAAGAGGCTGTTAATGATCTCCTAGACTTTCCTTGCAGGTAGCGAGCATGTGAGTGGCTCAATATGCGTACTGAAGACAAGTGGCACCAGTTTCGAAAAATCAAGATTACCGTGGGGTCAACACAGCTGGTCGAGGTGAGGTCGAATGGACTACTTCCGTGGATACCACGCAACTGTGGTACCGGATCACTTCCACTAGTGGGTGATTTTGTCCCCACCATCAGAATGTCATAATCCCCCATATACCGCAACTCTTACAGGAGAAATTCGCCGTTGACCGCCCCAGAGCTAGTGAACACCAATCAAACGGAGTCATCGTGATGATCTGATCGTAGGAATCCTTCGATTGAATTACAGTCAAAGAATGAATCTCCACACGCCCAAATCGGGGTGTCGCTGCACCTCCGAGAACACTCGATTCTCCGGATACATATTCTCGATGATATCGAATGAAATCCCCTCTCGCACGCATTCCGCCCAGATGCTCTTGATCACATCTTCGAACCACAAGAATCTTCCACTCTCCGCGCCGATGACAAATTTGCGCAAGATACCTGCACGTGACGACAAGAAGTGCTTCATCTGAGCAAGCAAAGGTTTCTCGTCATTCCATGGAAGTAGAGGGTAATTCGACATGTCATTCGTACAACAGAATTCCTGCAAGGATGCTGGCAGGATGTCCGCTAGCTGTGCTGCATTTGAAGTATCCCATCCGAGCAGCAGAAGTATTGGAGCCTTAAGATACTGTAATTTGGTGAAACAGTTCATATCTCCCAGCGCTCCAAGGATACCGTATATGGTATTATCCCAACCGTCGTCGGATGGCTCTCCCCAGTAATAGAAATTGATTCCCAGGGTAAGCTCCTCCAAGGTGCTGGCGCGGGTCGCGAGCGTGTCTCGCAGCGTTTTGCATTCGAGGAAGACTCCCGGCGGTCCACCTACATAGCAATATATTTGGTATTCGAGCTTCTTGATGTTTGGCACCCATGACAACATTTCCCTTAGGGTGCGCAGCTGAACATGACTTTTTATAAGCCTCAGAGTATGTAAAGCTGGTAGGTAGGGTGCCTTGAAATGCCATTGAAAAGGGTTGTGATAATCAACAGTACGGGCTGTAATGCTTACGACTGATGGTAGATAGAGTAACCATATCAATTCGGTGAAGTTAATCGCGTTATCCGGACTTGGATTATGTAGATTCGAGTAGTACTGAATTTCTCTTAGTAAAGGTCTATGACCCATTTGCTGGCCATGGCAAATCAGGTGTCTGAACATTGCAGGGACAAAAACGACAGAACTGTAACAATGAAAAGCTTCATCCGGTAGAGAAAGGCTGATGCCAAGATTGAGAACGGTCACATTGGACATCATAAGAAGGAGGAGAGCGACAGCAGCGTCAAGACTCTCAGCATTACCGGATCGAAATGCAAGAAGAAGTCTGGGCGCCAACTCAAAGTGTGCGTCATGAAGAAGCTGAGCGGCGATCTTTAATTCGGCGGGTTCAACGGGCTGTAGCGGCCGATTCCATGCATAAAACTTTGGGTGGATGGGAAGAGCGAACTTCTTGACTAGCATCGCTCGACCTGGGAAGGACAACAAAGAGCGCAGAAAGCGATTAAGCTGAGTTGGAACCAGATCGTGGCCCCCATGTGTAAACGTCACGGATTGATACAATCTGGGGTGACATCGATCCAAAAAAGCGTGAGAGACAAGGGTGAGCCGAGCCAAATCTGATACCTCGAGGCTGTCGAAGATTATAGCCAGTAGCTCCCCGGGCAGTTTCGAAAGCATACTCGCGAGTGACCAGTGTGCTGTAAATCGTTCAAAGAGTACCTCTGCATTCCCTGTTGTGGTCAATTCAAAATAGCCGCTGGAACACATTTGATTGGCTGATTACAGTAACAAGATGAAGTAGCCGGCGCTTGCCGTCCCAATAAGATACAAGGTGAAGACCTCGCTGTATCCACTACACGGAGTCTGATAGCATACTAGTCAAGTATAAGGCATTTCCCTCTGACCTTTGACTGCACGTGGAGGCTTGAGTGACTCAGATGATTATGATGGTGGACTTGTCGAATTGAGATCAACTGTATATGTATCGTCCGAAACAGGAAATGAACGTATCCATTTTGATCTGTATACTTGGGGGATTTTGGAAAGTACACGGCAGCAGTGACATTGTATTCTGACGGAGCCTCATTGAAAGAATAAACAAGATCATTGATTGGCAAGGCATTGCAGTCAAGCTATCTTGTGAGACTCGTGCCGGAAATCGAGTGAATATTCAATGCAAAATCTAGATGCATAGGCATATCCTAAGCTTGCGGGTGGAGTATCGTACATGAAAGCTACCACAATCATCGACTGCCGAAGCCCACCCTTGAAGCACGACCACAAGCGCTCATTTTACATCACCCAACCACTCATCACTTTCCAACAACTGCTTCGCACTCTGCCGATCTTCCGGTCGCCATTGTATCATCTTCCGCACAAACCTCAGGAAGACTTCCTTGTCGTTACCTTCAAGACGCTCCTCAGACTCCTCAAGAGACGTGCGCTCCAGTACGGGGATATCAGCTCGCCATTCACCTGCAAAATTCAGCAAAAGCGTGATTCATCCAAGAAACGAAGGTTTTACCGTTCTCGTCAAAGAACTCAGCACTCCTCTTTCCTAGCTTTAGGAACTCAGGTGGAGGAGGTCCCATAAAGGCGACCATTTCGGCGAGATGAGCGCGAGTCATGTATTTTTCCTTCTCAGGGTCCCGGCCGTAGAACAGATGCTTACCTTCGAAAAGGTCCCAAATCTAGTCATACATTATTAGCCATTATGACCAGGGGTGAGGGACATCGTCATTGACTAACCAAGCATCCGACATTCCAAATATCAATGCTGTAACTCCACGGTGCCTTGATGCAGACTTCTGGTGCCCGGTAGATGTCTGGTTGCACGTCCTCGTCGTGTTCGATGTCTCCAGAGACAGTAGAGCCGAAGTCGCTCAATTGAGGTAGTCCAATGCTTTCAAAGATGCTGTCGCTGTCGGAGGGGCATTCGAATGGTCTAGAGGTGTAGATGGTATATTCTGGCGTTACTTTGCGGGGTGATGGATGTTCTCGTTCGGCCTCGATGAATTGTCGGATGATCTCCATGTTTCCGAGACCCCAAAGAATGTTCCAATAACTGATGTCTGATGCCTGTCAGAGATCAATTGAAATATAGTGGGGATCAAGACATACCCGTATGTATCATATGCGCATCGGTGTGTAAAAAATCAACCGCAGTCAGCAGTTGGCGGAGAAAGAGTCTTAATAAATCCTCGGTGAACTGACGCGTTGGATTTCGGCGAAGGAATTCTTTGGTACTTTCTAACATGGGCTGATACACAAGGCACTGGTGTTCTCCTTTGGGTCCTTGAATGGTGAAAGAATCCAGTGCGGTTCGTACGCAATCACGTCCGGGATGATTCGATTCTACACTCTTCAAATGTTTGTCGACATTGACTTCTTCTCGATTCTGAAGATCATTGGTAAATATCTTCAGAGCGACTGGGTTATTTCGACTGCGGTCAGTCAGAAACTGCCTTTCTGATAGCTTGATATCTCGCAGCACATATTTTTGCATTGAGACTTACCCATAATCGACGGCCAACCAGACCGTAGATCCAACACCAAAACCCAATTTACCGACAATCTGATAATTATCCAAAATGACGTCGCCAATATGTACCGGGTAGTACCTCCCTTCCGTAATGGCACCATGAGCTTCCTCTTCTACCACCATATCTGATGGGAGTATCTCGAAGTTGACATCAGCTGATGGGAGTGTCGCGTGGTTACCACTGGGGAAGTGAGTTATCTGGGGTTTTTCCATCATGCGGAGGGGCAGAGTGTAGAATACGATGTAGAAAAACAGGAGTAACGAATTTATAGACTTACGCGCGGTACAGAGTCAGAGGCGCGAGAGAGGCGGGGATTAATGTTAAGGCAGTTTCTTCACTCGATTGACTCATCGTGTAACAACATAACTTCACTCACCTAATTCCGAAGTCCGCCCGGAACCAAGCTGCTGGTAGCCATTTTCAAAACTTCCAGTCTAAAGACATGGCATCCATCTGAGCGGTTGTTGAATCGATACATCAATTTACCCCTGCATCGACATCACTATGGAGCATGCACTAGGTATGAAGTTGGCAGGCGCATTCGATCATAGATGGTAACAGCATGAATATTGAGAAATTAAGCAATAGAAATGATTACCTACATACGTCCTTCCTGAAGAACATTACAAGCTTTAACCTTTGACGGGATCGGACTACTCGTAATGCCATGCAAACATTCATTAATATACTGATCAAGGCCCTTTGATATGCATCCCTATTTGTATGCCCCGAAACGCCTGATTGTGCCATAATCATCGTGCTGGAGGATCGGGCTTCAACAATAAAGCAGTCAGCAGACACTCTCAACTCGCTCTATTAATAGTCACTTACGTCTTCATCCTCACTGACACTCGGCTCGGACTCACCCCCACCGCCCTCATGCACCATCCCATCCAATCCCTCCTCTTCCGCCGCCAGTAACGGTGCCCTCTCTCCCTTCTTTCGCATGTAATGACCTCCCAGACTAATCGCCGCAACCGAGCACCCATGCACGAATGTACTTCCCAACAGAATGAAGCAGACCACCGGCCAAATCGTTTCGATCGTCACAATATTTGGATGATGTTTCGGCGGCCGCGGTAATGGGATAGATTCCCCAGTCTCCAATTGAGCTCGGCTTTCGATGGCGAGGAAGAGGCCGCCAATGCCCATGGGTCCGAAGTGACCGGCGAACAACGCTTCTCGGTATGTTTTAATGTCAGGTATCAGTGGCTTTAGTAGCAGGACGATAGGAAGGCGTCTGAAAAGAAGGATCAGGATCAACAGGCCGATTAGCTTCCCAGGTGTGATGAATGGTGTAACATCTCGAGGCACGAAATCCTGCCACGGGATGATAGCTCCGAAGTAGACGAACATAGAAGAATTGAGTAGCAGGTCGAGAATATTCGGCAGATGCGTTTCTCGCGTCTTCCTTGCAAACCAGCCGTCCCACGCGAAGCCGGTACCTGCACCGAAGGAGACTAGGAAGTCATCGAGTCCGAGCGTTGAACCTATACCACAAGATAGAATTGCTAGGACGAGATAGAAGACCAGGAATGAAGCGGGATCGATCCATTTACGTCGTTCGGCGATGCGAAGAGCACGATTTGCGAAATGGCCTAAAATCAGACCTACCAGGAGACCAAGAGTGCATTGCCACAAGATTGTTGCGAGAAACCATTTCTTGACGACATCACCGCTGGAGAACCCTTGATACATCAATATCCCAGCGTAGAGAAAAGGGAAACTCGTCCTTAACATAGCAGTCAGCTTTGCTTACCCGGGTCAAGACAAAAACCGCGTAAGAAGGTTCTTGTGCTACAATCGTGCTTCTTTTCCAAAGAGCCGTGCATCGACGATAGGAAAAATAAGACTCACCCATCATTACACCCACTCTCCGCACTCAGAAGATGCTTAATCCTCCTCGGCACCCTCGCCGAAAACCTCGATTCCTGCAACACCGCCGCCGCCAACACCGGATCCGTCGGCGCCAAACAAGCACTCACAATCAACGCCGTAGACCACTCCACCCCCAACACCGCATACACAAAGCCCGCAGTGACAAGCCAGCTGAACGTCATCACCGGAACGAGAAACATCCCCACACTGCGCCAATGCCGGGAGAAATACGCTTTCGGGAGTTCCAAGCCGACGGAGAAGACCTGGAGGCATACGACAACTCGGGCAGCTTCTTGTGTGACCTACTGAGACATGAGTCCTATCATGCTAAAAAGTTGAAGGAAATTCGGTACCGTATCCTCCCAAGCCCACGCCTGGGGATTAATCACATCCAACGCCAACGGCCCAAACACGATCCCCACCAGCAACGCCAGCGGCGGTTCGGAAAGATGTAATCGATTCCTTATAAAATCGGAAAATAAAGCGTAGCAAATCAAAAAGAGGCTCAGGATGAGGTAGGTGAAATGTGCGGCTGTGGGCTCGAGTTGGGTGCTTAGCCAGGAGCCCATTCTTGTGGTTTTCGTTATTGGTTTCGTAGTTGTTTTAGTGGTTTAAGAGTTGCATTTGATGTGGCTAGTGATGATTTGGGGATATGTGTGTGATATGCTTGGTGGAATGATTCGGGTATAATATATATGAGCTGCTGCTTGCTGTCAAAGTAGATGTCGTGTGACAATTTAAAGCGGGGTTAGATCAAGCAGAAGGACATTAAAAAAATATTTAATCGTCAAATTCGGATCCTGCAAGATCACACACCGATTTTTAAGTTGAAATTCAAGATCATAATTCGACTAGATTTTGTAGTCTAAAGAAACCATGGTTGTTCGTTCAAGATATTCAGGGTCCAATCAATGCGCGTCATAGTCGATCTCCCGCCCCCACAATTCCGCAAACCACTAGAGTATTCCGGTTTCATATTCAGCCCTACACAAATATACAGATCATCCACACCCATATCAAACTCAGCTGCCAACCCATGATTTCCTTCAAGACCCATCCATCCCAAACATACATCACCACATATACATCTCCTAATCCCAAAACCCCACTCCGTCAATCTACAACCTCTTCACCCTCTCCTTCCCCGCATCCCTCACCAATCTCATAAACCTCTCCACATCCCTCCCAACATCCCACGCTCCACCCCTCCAACCCAACACCGCCATGACCTCCTCTCGACTGCCGAAAAGTCTCGGCTCCAGCCATCCCATAACCCCCACCACCGTCCGCACAATAGCCGCGTCCCCGTCAAAAACCAAGACATCCCAAACCCTAGACGCAGCTTCAATACCCAACCCCCCACCGGGACTAAGAAACAGCGTTCGAAGCATCGGCTCGAAGATCTCATGAGGGTGGATATTAAGCTCATCAGGCGAGAAGAGGTGCGTATGTAAGCGGGGGTACTTATGCTCCAGAAGCGCGAAAACGAGGGAGTAAGCTTTGGCGCATGCGGTCGGATCGCCGGTTAGGAAGGCGAGCGGTAAGGGCCGGTTCAGAAGGTTGGCTAAAGTGATGAACGTCGCGTGGGCGGATGGAAGCGTTAGGAAGAGGAATGCTGCGAGGAGCTGATGATGATATAAGCCTGGCTATTTACTTTCGTAGTAGGAAGGTGCAGAGTCTTACATGTGATCCGTGGGAGTAACCCACGTCGGAACGGTACATGGAGTATGCCATCAGGACATCGACTAGACCATCATAGAGAGGCCCTCCTGACTGATAGATCTGGAGCTCTGGAAAGGTGATATGAACGGTATCGACATCTCGGCGTATAGCGTCAAACCACGCTTTCTCGTTCGGCGGTTCAGCATCTCGACTAGAAACGATCCGGGCCTGCATCTCCTTTGCCCTTTGTAATGCTTTCGTATATGTAACCTCGGTCAAAGCTAGATTGTTGCCAATCGCCTTCTGCCAAACTTTCGCCCTTGATCTGGGGGCTATACCTCTCCACCACAGTTCTCGCGTTCGTGGTTCTCTCGTGGCTTGGTTCCAATTAGGCAGGACGTGTTCTTCCCAGATGCGAAGAAGTGCCACTTTAGAATCGTCCTCTTTGCATTTCTGGACCGCAGCCATAGCGGCCTTTTTTCTTTCTGCGACAACTCATCAATCAGAAAAACGCTTCTATCGATTCTTCATAAAGTGCATTGCATACCAGCTTCTAAGCTTGACTCCATCATCCGTTGATACTCCCTTAGATGCTTCTTCTCTTCTTTCTGATCCTTTGGAGGTAGCCAGCTTGGCCTCGTTCGGCTCAGCACCCTTTCCTTCTCTTTACTAATGGGTAGCGGATCAATCATGATGTTGTTGACTCTCAATGGAGGTAATTCAACGCTACTCTTGGTTCTAGATTTCTTCTCAATGCTAAGTCTTTTCGGTGCAAGGCCGTTCTGTATCGCTTCTTCATATGACTTCTCCGTGAGATCCACATGGCTTTCCAGCGCTTCTGTCAAAGACTTTGCCTCATCCGAGAGTTCCGACATGGCAACTGTCCAGGATTTGGCCCTACTCTTTATGAAAGGGTAGTGATCTGGCACGGTCCCGGCAGAAAGACTTGAAGGATAAATAGGTTTCGCTGTTGATTGCTGGACACCATTGGCGGTCTTCGGAAATTCCCGGCCTGCAACGCCGAGCGGAGTTGTACGTGGTGACCGCAAGTCCTTGAGACTCCCTTTAGAGGGATTGAAAGTAGATGACCGTTCCGGGCTCGTATTTGCAGAAGGGCCTGGAGATGTACCTGGAGAGATGGCAGATCGCTCCTGTGGCGGACGGGGAGATAGAGGGACATTGAACAAACTTGCTTCGTCCGGCAAGTCTTCGTCCGAGTCATTATATTCATCCTCTAGCTCCTTGATGGATTTTCTGCTCGGTTGCCATGATCCTCGCCTGACCGGAGGCTTTTTGATGCTTGGAGAAACCAGAGGCCCCTGAACAGTTGCTGGTCGTTGTAAAGGATGAAGCATAGCCGATCGAGAGGATAGATGCGAAGGTGATGGAGAACGGGAACGACTCAAGTTGCTCATAGCCTGCTGGGCTAGGGAAGGTGACGAAGGGCTTCTCCTCTTCATACCACCGGGTCCTGGCGTTGGTAGCGGAGTAGTGATGCCCAAGCCCGAGATTGCTCTGACAGGCCCCTGCAGATTCCCATACTTCGGACGTTGTCCGCCGAGCGTCAGCTCCCTCGGTTGTGTCATGACAGTCACATTGCTTCTTTTCCCACTCATTGTTGTAGCAGCGGTCCGTGGCGGGGGCCTTTTCGCCTTGGAATCAAAACCATAGAGTTCGCGGGTAGAAGCTTCGGGTTCTTCGTCGAGGCCGATGTCCTCGAAATGAGTGATGTCTGAAAGCAGGCCATCGGCGCCGTCGTGGGAGGAGGAGTGAAAGGAGGAGGATTTGGAGGACTTGGAACCGGTTAAGCCGGGAGGAGAGGACGGAGCCTGGGTTGCGAGAGAAGTCATCTCATCGTAGACAGAAGCAATGTAACAATCCAAGCGAGATTGATTAAGATTAAGCGGAGCTATTGCTAAATCGCAACTGGTAGAAAACGACTTATCGTTTGCGATGGCCGGTTCGATAATGATGTCGATGCCGGCGTAGAGAGAGTGGAAAGCAAGATTGTCGTCCTGGAAACAGGGATGTTGATGTAAAGACCGACGGTTCCGATGTACCAAATCCCAAGTATGTACAGAATTAGAATTAGAAGTAGAATCACCGCTGTCCAACACAATGCAGTCGTCGATGCAGATGGCGGTCAAGCTGGGGTCGTCGCCGTATTCGTACATGGCCGTTTTCAGGGGGTTGGATTTCTAGTCGGAATTTGGTTAGGCTCTCTTCAGCCCCACCTTTTCAGGGGTCGTCAAAGTTGAGAGAGGTCAGTCGAAATTTCCTGAATGGAGGAGTCAGCTGTTTGATTAGGATACCCTAGATAAACAGATGAAATGCTGAACATTGGAATTCAGAGAATGGTCGATATGGCTGTCGCAATGCTGAAGAAAGTGAGATCTTCTCTTGCGAGTATCGCGTGTCAGTCAAAGCCTGCACTCCTTCCTGGAATCCGCATCGTTTCGATGAATACTCCGTATCGGTTGAGGAAACTGACAGGGATTCCTCGTGCCTGCTCATATATACAAACTCGCGGGACATAACTAACAGACCGCCGCATCAATACTTAAGATCTCGAAACGCTGTCCGGCCTTTCTGTGCCACCTTCCCCAGCCTTGACGCCTCCTTTTTATCCTTGGGTCTGACCTCAACCAATGCCCCTTCTACCCAATCCAACACTTCCCGGAACTTCGTCTGCTTTCTCCCAAGTACACAGCTGAAAGCCGTCAATGCCAGCCTGAACCATCGTCAGTCGCTTAGCCATGCACATGAAACGTGGAATCCCCTACCATTGGACTTGGCGCTTACTGACCGCGCATGCATATTCATGCGATGTTTGATTTCTATGTTTAGCTTTCACCAGCATAAAAGCCATTTCAATCAAGTCTCGGATCGTCTCTTCAAACCCCAAGGTCTTAGCATGACGTCCATAGAGTCATGCGCAGAAGATACGTACCAACAAGTAATGACTCGTGCGGCTGTTGCTTATAAGGCATCAGTTTCACGTATCGGTAATACTTCATGGCGGCTTCGAGAAAATTTTGATAGATGTTGCTGATGACGTTGATTGGTGAGTTAAAATTGGTATCAAGAAACATCTTGTGGGTTTGGATTTTGAAAGCACTTTCTTTGATTAGCCATGCTTTCTCGAGATCATCATCATGTAGCTCACCTCATTGCTTTGCGGTGGAAGGTTTGGCCAGGATGAATCGAGTGCTCAACTGTCAAAGCATCTGCCAGCGCTAGGACCACATAAATTGAAGGTCTATATAATGTAGGAGGCTTCATACCTGTGGCTTTCCTGCGATCTCTATCCTTTGAAATCTCTAATGTTCTGCTATTTATCATCGTTCCGCAATACGGAAATGAAAGATCCGTGGTCTTAGATATGCTGAAACCATTGATGCTCACATTGAAGTTCGCCAGACTCTTCGCAGGATTAATGCGCACACCATACTCTTCGATGCCGTCGTGCATTGTCTGCAAGAATTGGGTAGCTTCTTCTTTCCTGGCCGTTATGAACAAGAAGTCATCAATGAGTCTCAGCAGAAGCGAGTCACCGTTAGTGATGAAGGAAAGATGATCCGCTTCGAGTTTCGCATAGAAGCAATTGCATAGTAGACTTGACAGTACAGAGCCCTGTGGTATGCCGTCTTTCTGTCGGAAGAACTTCTTTCCAATCCTGACAATATTCCGTTCGACATGTTCTCTAAGGAGTTCAAGAAGCCTTTGCTTCTTGTGCGCCGTTCGGAGCACATTGTCAATGAATACGGTATTCTTCTTCCCCGGCGCCAAACTCTCTTCCACGATCTCATCGAAATTCCGGAAATCAAGCGGAGGATGAGCCGAAGCAAGGAACTTCCTGGTTGGCTTTGCTGGCGTAATCATCCCGTGCCCACAATTTCGAGCGTCCGAAACCTTGATCTGAGTATGACGAGCAAGTCTGTACACGTTCTCGGATGCAAGTTGCTCCATAACTCGAACAGCGCCGCGTTGCGGTATAGTGTCAAAACAAGATTTGACATCGACCTTTGCAAAGTACAAAGGAGGCATAACCTCCCCTCTTGACCGTAGTTGAGTTCGGAGAGCTTTCAGCTTGGGGTACATATCGCCAACAGAGAATAACGCTGAGCCAACGGATTCTGGCTTCTGCTGTCGTTCATAATCAAGCATCTTGTGCACAGGAGCCACAATGGAATTGATACTTCGTCCAAGCACAGCTTTACCACCTTGTAACTTAGTCACTCGCCGGCGAAGATTTGTTATTGGTCTGAGGCCAGTGCCTTTGGGAAGTAATCGAATTTGACTGAAGCCTAGTGACCGAGCATCAAGTAGCTGCCTTGCTTTCATGGAAGGTACCTCTTCGAACATGGTGTGCTTAATCTTTGTCAGGGCAGGTTCAGTCAGTGCCCTCCAGACGTCATGACGGAAATAGAATATTCGATTCTTGTGGTGGTTTGATTCTGTTACGTGAAAGTTTGAGCGGATGAGCGGAATCAGTATGGAATCGAATACATAGTATAGAAATTCATGTAGGAGGGAGCTCCTTTTATTCATATCTGACGATGATATCTTGTCGTCCTTTAGTATCTGGGGAGGAGCTAGCCAGTGCATCGAACTAATCTAGTAACGGTCAGCACGGAATTGATGGAAATGAGCTCTCACTACCTTAAGATTTTCTGCCACTGCATGCAATGTAAGGCTCTCAAACCTTCGCAAACGGATGAAGCGGTCAACGTTATGCATAACGACCTCCTTATTGTGGGTTCCATCGAGGTGTTGTCCCCAGAATTCGTTTGGAATCAAATTCGCAAGGACAGCCCTGCAGAAGGCGGAGACATCAGAGTGTGGAGTGGCATGGTCAACGATGTTGAGCTCCGTGTCGGAAGTCTCCGCCATATTTCCATCCTTTTGGGTACAAGTAGGGTCGACTGCAGAGCGATATCGATCTAAGCAGGTTTGTGTAGCTGTGCTCGTTAGAGCTAGCTGAGCCTCGGGTCCATCGCTTGAGGGAGGAGGCTTCTGCGTCGGACCCTGAGCTTCAAGATCTTTAGTCCTTGACCCCTTTCCTTTCAAAGGACAGTAGTGTTTCAACAGCTCATAATAAGCGCAACGGCGATGCAGCTTCTGCATTTTCTTCACAAGCTCAAAGACATTGCCACGGAGCCTCTTAGGCAGATGAATGCCTGCAGCAGAGGCCCTGCTGGAGATCCGGGCCTTTCTTTGGGCAATTTCTGTTTCTCTGAGGGTATAGTCTGGAAGCGGTTGGGCTGTTTGACTAGTATCCACTGGCGAGGTGAAGACATTATGGAGCCCAAATTGCCTTGGAAATATATACATTAGAATGTGTAATGTATGGAGCTGATCGTTGGAGTCGGGATAGCGGTTAAGAACGTCTGGTTGTGATCAGTACATGGTTTTCACCATGGAATGGATGGCGTACGTATGTGGCGAAGCCCGAATCTGACCTTGCCCTTTGCATTCAAAGCTACACGGGCATAGAACATCCTGTTGCGAATAAAGCTGATAGATGCGGGAGACCTAAGAACGGTAATTGGCTTGTTCCTGCCATGATCATTCCCATCATGTCCCATTTTAGTAGGTTCCGAAGCAGCATCGGATGGCTTGACTGCGGCTATTGGCTTCAGATCGGTCATCGGAGCTCCTTCAGGCTGTCAATCCTGAGCCCCCCGATACTAAGCAGAGAGATATCTCACCACTAAGTTGGTAATAATTTCCTTTCCCGCTCTCAACAGGAACGTAAATTCCACATTCGAGAATCATCTCCAACATGATCTGCTCCCCGTCCTTCCCCAAAAGATTCAGCAAGTCGCTCCATGGTCGGCTTTTGAGAGTTCCGACGTGACTGTTCGGATAATGCAGGACGATCCCAGGAATTCCTGGAAGAGCGATTTGCTCGTCATTTATGATCTGCGCATGGGATCGTTGGTAGCCATGACACAGAATATGTAGCGGTCTATGAGATGATCGGTGGATTCGATGGAACAGAAGCCATAAAGCGAAGTCGACGATCTGTAAAAGTCTCAGCAGGACGTAGGCTAGGTAAAAACTGATTTTGTACAGAGTAGGTACGTTATAGCGACACCTGGAGTGAGACGAGAAACTTCTCGACAGACGATCAGGAATGAACTATAGGAAATTCACAGCATCCAGAACAGCAACCACAGTCAACCATCCGCGTGACACGCAGTAGCACCAATGAATGACCTGACCTTCCACCCTAATCCCAAAAAGAAAAGTAACAAAAAAATAGTAAAAAACCCACCTCCCCCATTGCCGTCCCTCCCTCCAGAAGACTACTCTCCTCCACCCCCTCCCCTCCCCTATTCTGCGAAAAAGTCACAAAATCCTTCCTCCTCGCCTCCCACCCCATACTGGGGGCATCATCCCTTTTACAAACCAGCGTACCATCTAGAAGCTTCGCAAGACTAGCGTCCCCATCTCCATTGCACGATCTATGAGATTTCTGAGAGGCATTAGGGGGTTTATTGGAGGAGGAACGGCCAAAAGCGGTGATCCTCCGTCGACGCGTTTTTGAAGACGGTGGTAATTTACTGAGGATGTGATCTCTGAGCGTAGTGATGTGCGGGTAATATAGGGAGAGGGTGGGGTGCGTGATTAGAGTGGTGGTTTCTGAATCCACATTGGTCTTGGACTTTTTGCATGGCGTAGTTTTGGATGATTGGGGTCTTTTCCTTTTCCTAGACATGGTGCTAGCGAGGGTATAATGATACGGATCATGTAACAATCCGTCATTGGTGTAAAATGGTTTGAGACAGAGCGCGTTTGTACTCGGAGCGCGTCAGGACGCGCAATCACGTGTCGATTGCTCTTTGGAATGTAAGTAATATCAAAAGAAACCGATGTCGGTATATCGACATGCATGAGGCAGGATTGGGGTGGAAATGGCTTGGTAAAATGGATTCCTAAGTATTGAGATATCCTAGAATTAGAATCGTTACATCGTCTAGAAGGTGCGGTTAACATAACGTGTTCGTACCAGTTGAACAGGATGCCGAGGGCTCTTTTTTGGCAGGACTTGCGTCACAGGCGCGGTTAACGCGTCTCAGCGACTTTCATATCCAGGCATACTGAACCCACTATCGTAGTCAATTGCAATAGTACTACTTCAACAGTATCTATGGAGCGCGAAACAGCCAGTGAGCGCTCGCCTGGCAAACGCTCTCGAGCGGACGACTCCTCCTCTGAAGACGACATCGGCCCTGCTCTGCCAACCTCAGTGCCAAAGAAGAAGAGGAAACTCCAGCATGAAAAACTCTACATCAACGCCCTTCCTTCCTCTCCGCGCTATTCGAAATCCCTCATGCATAAAGATCAGCTTGCGTTTGTCACCATGACCCCTTACACGGATTTCCTCATCACGAGTTCCATCGATGGTGTCATCAAGTTCTGGAAGAAAGTCGCAGTAGGAATCGAGGCGGTGAAAGAGTTCAAGGCTCATGCAGGGGAGATCAAGAGTGTCAGTGTCAGCCAGGATGGGAGAAACTTCGCAACCGCTGGGGCGGACAAGACCATCAAACTCTTTGACGTCGTTAATTTCGGTAAGCTACGAAGCCATGCGAGGTCAGGCTTATGCTAACAATGCTAGATTTGCTTGCCATCATCCAGCTGAATGTGGTACCGAAAGCTATCTGCTATGTGCACAGGAGAGGAGCGTCACTACCATTGCTTGCGGTCTCAGAAGAGGTGGGACACTCAATTTACATTTACGATGGACGTGGGGAATCACAGAGTCCTATACATGCCCTGCCAAATATTCACCGCAACCCTGTGACCGTCATGGCGTACAACAATGAGTTTGACTGTGTCTTGTCAGCGGACGAGAATGGTATGATAGAGTACTGGTCACCGAACGGAAATTATGAGAAGCCAGAAAATGTGTGGCAGTACAAAAGCTCAACTGATCTCTTCGACTTCAAAAAATCAAAATCACCTCCAGCAACCATTGTCATATCTCCATCAGGCACTCAATTTTCTACCTTCTCTTTCCCAGACCGCAGAATACGTGTCTTCGACTTTGCTTCAGGCAAGCTTTACCGATCTTATGATGAATCAATCGCCACCATCACAGACATGCAGCAAGCTGGTACATCCTTGCAGAGACTAGAAGACGTCGAGTTTGGGAGGCGACTTGCAGTCGAACGAGAGATCGAGAATCCTGCCTTACAGAATAAGATCAATGTGATATTCGATGAATCTAGCAATTTCATCATGTATGGCTCAATATTAGGCGTCAAAGTCATCAACACGCTCACCAACCGGGTTGTCCGTGTCTTTGGCAAGGATGAGCCCTTTCGATCATTGAACCTTGCACTCTATCAAGGCCAACCACAGAAGAAGGGCGTCGTGACAGTCTCGATGGCCGCAAGCGCCAATCCACTCCTCCAAGAAGCTGAAGAACGAGATCCTATGCTTGTGACTACCGGCTCAGGGAAAGTCCGATTCTACATGTTCACAAATGAAACGGAAATCAGTAAGTCAAGCCGAGACATCCAGAATGAGAAACCAAAGCACCTCAATGCACAACATGCACAAGAGGCAAAGCCAGCAGAGACTGGTAATGCAGCGATTATCCACACCACCTACGGTGACATTCATATCCGCCTGTTTCCAGATGCTGCGCCCAAAGCAGTCGAGAACTTCGTGACCCACTCAAAGAACGGTTACTATAACAACACCAAGTTCCATCGAGTGATCCGGAAATTCATGATACAGTGCGGGGATCCCCTTGGCGACGGTACAGGCGGTGAATCCATATGGGGTAGGGAGTTCGAAGATGAGTTCTCGACCCTGAAACATGATAAGCCATATACAGTCAGTATGGCGAACGCGGGCCCTAATACCAACGGTAGTCAGTTCTTCATCACAACGGAAAAGACACCGTGGTTGTAAGTCAATGAAGTCGATATGTCGATTCACGTGGACGGTGCTAATCAAGTGTAGGGACAACAAGCACACGATCTTCGCCCGTTGCCATAAGGGCATGGATGTGGTGCATAAGATTGAAAACATTAAGGTGTACAAGGAAAAACCAATAGATGATATCAAGATAATCAATATAGATATTCTGTAATCAATCGACTTTACAGATTGCCAGCGTGTACTGTGCTCCTTGAATGGACAGTAACGGAGACTTATCTAAGTATCACAGCAGATCAATGCAAGCATTGATGGACGATTCAGTCGTTATCACTGTGATGTACATTCGCCCCGCTATCCCTCTCGATATATCGACTTCTAGCTTCCCGTTGATCGGGACTCGTCTACCCAAAAAAAATACAACAATGTCCGGGATTTCCAATCGGACTTCTATCGCCCTTCCTCATGATCTCTAATTCCCTAACCCTTCTATACCACAGCGCCCCACAATCTCTTTCATTCCGCAAATGCATCCTCATGACCAAGCATCTCCTTCCCCAACAACCTCAACGAATAAGAACCCTCAAACCATGCGAATCAGTCGGCAGATCCGGAACGAAGAAATCATGACAGCCATCCACGTCTTGCTGCGTCGTGTCCCAGATTTCAAGGTCAAGGGCATGGATGAGGTTTGCGATACAGATGTATGATTCTACCATTGCGAGATTCTTTCCTAGACAGACGCGTGGGCCGCGGGAGAAAGGCATGAAATGTTTTTCTAGAGCCTTGGTTGTTGTGGGGTCTGATGATAGCCAGCGCTCTGGGATGAATTTACTGGCTTCAGCGTAGATGGTTGAGTTGAGGTGCAGGTCTTTGAGGGATGCGGAGAGGATTGTTCCCGGGGGGAAAGTGAAGTCTCTGTAGGTTGTTGGGGAATGCGGATTTATTCTGGGTACGCGGCCGCTTTCCTTTCCAAGCCGTTGGCCTTCTTTGATCACGGCTCTGAGGTAGGGCAGATTTTGGAGTTCGTTGTAGTGCAGGAACGCCTGTGGATTGTCGTTGACCGTTGCGAGTTCTTCCTTCAATTTGCGAACTTCGCTGGGATCCTTGAGCAATTCAAACATGGTGATAGCCAGGGGGTTTGCAAGGGCTTCAACTCCTGCGCCGATGATGGTCATGGCTTCTTGTACCATTCGATATACCGATTTCTCAGCTTGGGGCAGGTCGGATCGGACCAGAGCGTGGAAGATTGTGGGATGCAACTGTGGGGTCCACGACCTCCCATTGGACTTGACGACTTCGGTGGCCTGATCGATAAGATCCTGCTGGATGTTGTACAAGAGGAGATATTTGCTTTTTGCAAAGGTTTCAATGATCCATCTTGGGAAAAGCATTGAGACGGCTTCCATCAATGGGACGATGAAACCTAGTTGGCGTTGCCAGAGGGATAGACGAGCTACCACTCGAGGACTCTGGTTGAAGTCAGGGGCGAATCCTTCTTGTGAAAGCTTGTCCGAAGATCGTGGGAGGCAAAAGTCCGAAACGATGTCGAAGGTGACGCAGCGGAGCGCGAAGGAAAGGTCAACCGGACGACCTGAGGCCCCTTCTTCCTTCAGTCTGGCAAGCAGTTCTTCGACGCGGCGATTAATGAGTCCTACAGACCGCAGCACCGAGGCCTTTGAGAACATCCCAGAGAGCGGCTGCCGACGCAATTTATGTAATTTTGCAGGACCAGTCGCGAGGCTAGACTTGGGAGCTCCGACGAATCGGTAGTACAAGCCATCATCCTTGTCCAGATGTGCGGTCGTGGACAAGAGTTCTTCGACGAAAGCGGGATCCTGTATGTGCACTTCCCAGGGGCTGATACGGACACAGGGGCCATAGATGCGATGCAGACGGTCGATTTCATAGGTCATCTGTCCGGTCTTGATATAGTCGAAGTAAAATTCGTACCAGCCTGTGGCGGCAGCCAAGAATGGTCCCGGAACATTTGCCAAGGGACTGAGGAAGATGCGGTAGATGACCAGAGCCACCACGTAGAGTACGAAAAGAAGAGCTGTGTGAAAAAAGAGTGTATGCGAAGAGAGCGATAGGAGCATAATGGTGAAGGCCATACTGCAGAAAAAGTCCTACAAAAGAGTGTGGGTAATAGCCGTGGTTGAGCTGAAGAATAGGAAAATACCATACCGTGTAGAACTTCGCCATTGCTCTGGACGCAGTTGGCCGAAATTATGCATCACTTCATGGCATCAATGGTTTGCTGTTCTCTAAACAAAGTGTGTGAACGATCCATTCACTTGAAGCAACAACTGGATTTGGACTACGGAGAACTATATATGTTACGAGGAAAGCAGTGACTGAAAGTAATTAAAGAGAGAAAATAGGAAGGCCAAGGTATTCATGTTCGAACAACCTGGGGTTGAACATTGAAGACAACTAGTTACTTCGCCGCTTCATCAATTCGCTATCTGTGTCCATATATCGACATCATAAGAATGACGTATCGTATGATTCAGCCACTCATATGTCCAACCATCTACCAACAATCGATGGTGCTAGCTCAGTCAAATCGTGTAAATCAGACTGAGAGTGAATATTGACGACTCCTGGCTTCCCTTCCACCTTCACCAATACTCTTTTCCAAGTTCACCCATCGAACGTTATAAGAACGACGCTTGATGTGATTCAGGGTCTAAATATCTCTCAATAACAGACGGTGTTGGCTCAGTCAAATCGGGTATTTCACCCTCCTCCCATTCATACTCAAGAACATCCTCTACCCACGCATCGAAACGCTCGTCACTGGGACGGTGACGCTGCAACCGGCAGTATTCGGCTTCTTCACTACGATCGTTGAAAAGAGAACCGAGTTCCGAGTCGCCGGCTTCGAAGTCGTCTGACAGATCCTCGATCTCGTCATTGCCATCGCCATTCTGGGAAGAGTCCCAATTCTCCGACGCTCGGAAAGCTCTGTTGCACTCTGAGTGACTATACTGTGCTCGTCGATCGGGGCGACTGTACAAGAACGCCAAGTCCCCATCCGGTATCCTTCTCGTAGGACCATAGAATTCCATCTCAAGTAATTCTTGATCAGCCTCTCGCTTCTTGACCAGACGGTCACGGATTCTGAGGATGTCATCGGCCAAGGCTCGGCCGTATATCGTGATATAGAAACGTACGAATCGATGGAGATTAATGGATAGAGAACTCTCGGCTCTTAGGTAGTCGTCGTCGATATTGATGACCTCTTTCTCGAAGCAATCTTTGCAGAAGGGCGGTGCTTCTACAGGGCAGGTGCGTGATACCTGGTCGTTGCCGGCAAAGCATTCTTTATGACCTGAGCAGAGACCTGCTGGACAAGGAAGTCTAAGTCGAAGGAAACGGGTGTGCCCGCAGCCGTATACTGCGATGTCATATTCGCACATCTTAGCTTGGAATAGAAGGAGAGCTGGGAAGAAGGGAAAAGGGACTAACACCGTCGGAAATCATCCTTTTCCTTTTCAGACCTGAATGTACAACATACATTCGTTCAGTGACGAAGGATTGATACTGTTGTTCGTTTACACCTTTGTTCGACACATCGATTTTCCAACAGATCGTTCCGAGCGTTGAAGCAAAGACAAAGGGGCTTATTCGAATGAACTTACAATGGCTTTGTCTTTGCCTGACATAGGCTACGAGAAGTCTATCACTTCTTCATCGTCATCTGTAGCCATTGATTCTGGCCCTTCCTTGATCTTGTTCGCTCTGCTTGCCAGTCCATCCCTTAATACGATCTACTCATAAGTCCCCATACCAGTTTGAACGCTCCACAACTCCGAGAAGATTTCCGAAGCTACACCTGTCCTTGAAGAAATGGGAAATAATCACTCCAAATCCCCCGTCGTTGAGGTTCGAAAACGACGGTCCACCCACCACAACTCCCACAGGAACCGTTATAGTCACGCGCAAAGCAAGCATCAGGGAAAGCCAGAACCTCAGCGGCAGCAGCCTATACAAGAACTCCCTGCTTCTCGTCAAAGCTACAATCATCGTTCAAACCCTCGGCACCATGAAAGGCATGAAAATCGCCATTCGCAGCAGCCTGTAAAACCCACCGCTCAACCTGCTGCGCCTACCTTCCCTTTACCCGCACATACCGCCCCTCAAAACAACCGTCGAATCCACGGTGATCTAGAACGCGATGATATTTCGTACAAGCCTGCACCGGGGCGGGAGAGGAAAACGCAGGCGCAGGAGCAGATGCAGCAGCGAAGGCTAGAATGGGATATATATAAGGCGAATAGGATGCAAACGAAGGGTGGGAGATTTTATTTTTGAAATAAACAATAAAGTATATAGAAGACATAGCGAGAGATGCAAAAATCGAATTCATCTATTTGATGGAAAAAGAATAATCATTTACTTTGAATAAATGACCGAGAGCAGCATGTCCACTGTAGATTACCCCACTTGTGGTGCGCGTAGTCCGAGATATGGACATGGAATGAGTATGTGGAGCGAGGGATATAGAAAAGGAACTAACGTCAAAGTCTAGGAAGTATATCCACTAACCAATCCCGGAGAACGATTTTTCAATCTCTTGGTGTGAGATGTTTTAGAGTAACAACATCTGGGTCGATCTCCTTTTAGGAAAACTAATCTCTTCTACATCGTCATCGTTTCCCGTGGTGAAGTAGCCGTAGGGAGTATTACCTACACCTCCTCGCCCTAGAAGAACAATACTTTACTCTAGACGTACGTTTTAAATCTACGGGGGACGATGAACGTGGATATTCGCATCACCCTAGCTAGCGATACTCTATCTTTTTACCTTATGAATATCGAAAGTGACCATGTAATTATATTATAGGCAAGAATGGTAGGTGCGATCAATACCCTGTAAGTAGTCTTTGAACTTGTACAATCAAGCCAGCATGGGCTTTTGTATATGGTCACTTAGTCTAACTTTCGGCGCTGCTACGGGTTTAGACCAGGGAACAAATCAAGTACCAGAACTCCTCAGAAACCGCAATATTATCTTGGACTTTTCCCCAACAAAATCCCAGAATGATATAAGGTCGGCTGAATATCGGGATCTATCTCTAGTCTATTCCGTTCATCTATAACAACAAGATCATACTGAAGTAGGCAATCGCATCTCTCGGTATTTTTACTTTTAGGCACACACGTCGCTTATGATTTTCATGTTAAACGAGGAAATGGTGCGCTAGGGGGAGAAAAAAAAAAAGGGGGGGGGGGGTTGGTTCAAAAACACATGCTTGGTAAAATTCTTTCCATAGTTCTCGAGGTATCGGAGTAAAGGTCCCCATTGAAACTGGCCCGGTGCTAAAGGTGTTCACACATGTGCAAAGTGAAGCTACACGCTCCACAGATATTCGCTCACTGTTCGCGAAAAAGAGAGCCGCCACCCACATATACAAAACCCATCATCATCTAAATCTAAATACAAGAAAAGCTCCCAAAAGAACCAAAGGATATCATGAAAACATTTCAAATCATAAGTTCGTCATAAATCTCCCCTAAGATCATACTGACTCTTCGACGGCAATATGACCTGTAATTGGAACGCCCGAGCATCCGCCAACGGCCTTGGCTTATCCCTAAACACACGGTCGTCGTCATCGCTTCTTGGAACATCACCTCTTTCGATGTGCGGCCCAGAATCGAATTGCTGCCATGTATCATAAGAAGCCGCATTATTATTTTGAAAAGATCGTGCATTCCCAGTCCGAGGATGTCTGTCGGAAGAAGTTATCCTGGAAGTACTGCTTCGAAGCCCGAGCCTTGAGCGAACGGTCCGGATAACGGAGTCCAATTTTCGGCTATCTCGTAGCAGAGGAGCAAGTGTGGGTAGACAGGCGGCGATGATGGAGGTGCAGCACTCCGTGAAGGTCCAGAGGATGGTGTTCGTCACCGTCTGCGTGTAAAGCGTGCTTGCATCCCTTGGTGAAAGGGAGGAGAGCCTAGCGAAGCAGTATAGGCGCACGATCGACGCGACGATGCAGCTGAATTTGCTGATTTTAGCGAGAAGATCGTAATATGATTAGGTGGTCATGGGTCCACTTACAAGGCTCCCAGCGCGAAGATGCCACCGACAGCCCATTTTCGCTTTGCGTCCATCTGTAATTTGCTGATCACGAATAGCGGCATACAGACAATAACAATGTCGAAAATCAAGTTGATCGCAGCCATTGAAAGCTGAAAGTCTGGAATACCGACGGGGCAATGTCCAGAGCGATCTTTGAAGAAGGTCCAACTGTCCGAAATTGGTCTGCAAGAGAAGAATTGGCCCTAACAAGATATCAGCGAAGTTCTTCGCCTGCGTTTCGAACGGTAGGATCTACCAGGATGGATGTCAAGAACCATCCTACAGTCAGACCAAACATCAGGATGCAAGCTCGTTGGAAATAGCGTCCGGTGGTGAATAGTCGTCGATAAAACACCAGAGTTGATGCTTTAATCAAAGTGATGCTTATTGCAAAAAGCATAGGTATGGCGAATAGGACCTATCATCTTGTCAGACTTGCAGTCGATTAATGATCCAACACCAGCCACGAACCCTAGCCCAACGCTTCCCTTCCTCAGGATTCCGAGACAGGTTCTCCAAAGTATCTCCATGACCGCCAGCAACAGCACCATAAATTGCCACCGACATTGTCGCATACTGAACCAACTAATGAAGAACTGTTAGCCACACATATCATGGCCGTTCGCCAATGGCTCAAAGGTTTGTTCACCAAAGCTCCCAGTATTATCCAGTCATCGGGTCCTCGTCCAGTCTTGACATTGCTCCGGACCTTGAATCGTAAGGCAACAGCTACAGAGGCCAGCAGTACGAGAATAACAGCAACGATGACAAGAGAAGTTGACTGAGATGAATACATGATATATACACCCGGCAACGATTAAGCGACTGCCTTTTCGTCGCCTAGAAAAGAATGCATATGTACAACGGCGTTCAGCAATAGGCCACCCGTAAAAATGTAAAATCAAGCAGGACGTTGACAAGGGAGGGGACGTATGTAAATGGTGTAACGATGCTTCAGCTGCGACGATCCTGGCTAGTCTCAATGACAGCCGGACGGTCTGCGGCCGATCATGAAGGGCTACATGATTGGATTGAACGGTGAGGTATGGGTGGTGGTACACCCTCTTGTAGAATGGCAAAAAGTTACTCAGCAACAAAGATGAGCGGGCTGTGCCACCACAACAGTCCTAAGACTTCGGGGTTCTCGGGCTGTGGGTTGCATTGACCACATGGTAGTAGGTCTGGGCATCATTGAGATTGGTGGTTTCTTTTTGAGGGTTTGCCTTAGTTTCGGACCGGGCTTGAACTTATGCAAGACAATTGTTGGACTGAGTCAGCGGGAAGTCCAAATTCCCGCGGAGTGGACTGGTTACGAATGCGGTTAGCCTAACGTCATACTAGTTTGTGCATGACACGAGCACCTCCCAAATTCATCACCAAAGCGGAGCCTCCTCCACTCAATATCGTTGAACGGGTACCTGATCGGAGTATTTTCAGCGAATGAATTATTGCAGGTCAATGTGTTCCATTCCCTGGGTAGACCCTCCAGCATCCTGGTGAAAAGCATCAAKTCCACGTGGCATATACATTATCACTGAGAATTTAGTGCTGACTGCCTGGACCCTTTCCTCACAACGAGGCTTGGCTGATGAGAAAGTCTAGAGCGACTTCTAGTCTTAGACTACAAGAACGAGCGATGCTCTATACGAAGGATCCAATGTCTCGCACGGCTTAGCCACATCAAACATTTCAGTGGCTCTTTATCATGCCATAATTGTCATGAAGAGGCTGGCTTCCCGTGAAACGTACCTCGCTTCTTCTTTAACTTCCAAGATAGGGATATCGCCCGCGGCTAGGGTAGGAAAGACCCTTGTCCTTCTCCACACTGACTCGACATTCCTTTGATTAGGGTGATGATCCGCCACTGAGACGGCTCGATTTGTTATGCACCGGAATCAATCCCCGTTTTCCGCGTAGCAGATTCTTGCCTACGAGGTGTCAGAAATTTCCCATGTGCTGTGCAGAGTGCTGCCAAGGTCCCCATGTTTTCCTTAGTTTAATGGCCACGGATCGTCGTCGTTATCCCGGTTTTCAATATATTCCTTGATCTGTTCCGCTATGAGTTCCCCATATGTATCCTGTGCGGAGTCAGTGAAAACCTGCTCATTGTAAGGAAGCACGCCACATTACATTTTCGAGCTCGCGGCGAATGCTTTCCGAGACATCTTGTTGAATCTTTGCTATGTCCGCGTCATAACGCTTGCGGCGAATCTTTGACTTGCTCTTGCTTTTAAGTCGAAGAGAGGCGGCGTCGATATCCTGGCCTTTGAGAATATTCTGGATGATGTCCGCCATGGATATTGGCTGGACTAGTTGGTTCGTCGGTTCTGTTGCTGGTAGCTCGATGTCATCGGGAGGTCCTATGTCGGACTCTCTAGACTTCAAGTGTTCCTGAACATTGTCTTGTTCAGTGACAGCGCCCACTTCGGACCCGTCCAATGTAATTTCTGGCTGCAGCTCTGTCGTTATTGGCTCAATGGATGGACATTCCTCCGGAAAGGGCTCTGCAGCTAAGGTGTCATGTACCGAATTCTGTTCCGGAACGGGTTCTGCCATTGGAATACTTTCGAATTGACTGTATTTAGAATGTAAGTGGATTGTAGATTGAATGAAGCGACAAATGGTGGCGTGGTCTGAACCTACTTTGTGGTATCATAATTCTTCTTCCATATTTCCCAGCCATTTGTGGTAGCATCATCAGCAACTTCTTCATCCTCAATTCCGACGCTAGGTGTGATCCCATTCGAAACCGGTTTTGGCGGCTCCTGTTTCTCCGGTGATCCTGCCTCATGAGCATCATCAATTGCGGCTTCAGCCACCACATCGTCCAGCTGGTCTTGAGGGTCAGACTCATGGGGCTCATCGTCTGTATGATATCCATCCATAATGTTCCGTAACCTACGCTCCAGAAGAGATCCAACGAAATGGGTATTTTCCTCATCCTCAGTCACCATGGTAGAGATAGCCTTTTGTTCCCTCCTCATGAGCTCTTCACGTAGGCGCGTAATCTCAGCAAGCTCGTTATTGAGCTTCGTCTCGAGAAAATTTTTATTGAGTTCCTGGGACTTGATCATGCTCTGAAGTTCTTTATACAATTCTTCTAGCTGTGATGCTCGGGTTGAGTCAGACAGGGTTTGTGCAAGCTTTACAGCATCGTCAAGCATCTGGAGGACTCCTTTGGCGCTGATCCGTAGACGGTGCACTGCAGAATGACGAAGTTTATTGACGGCGAGTAAGATTGTGTTGATGGAGGTATCAGAGTCCGCGAATGCTCCGGTGGTAACTTTTCCCTTTCTTTTAATCATTGTTAATGTCCACTTGTTCAACTCAATGGCTTCGGCGCAGTCCCATTTCTTTTCCCTTAGTAAATCTGTTGCGTGGTTTTGTGTAAAGTCGTAGCAGCATTCTTCAAGTAATTTCTGAGATCTGGCAAGTATCGAGTGTTGAGTCTTGAATGGGAGCTGTACTGGATATAAAGAGGGTATGCTGGTGTCTGTCTCTTGGTTCGGATCTGGATAATTTGAGCTGCTTTCAGGTTTGAGTTCACGGATAGTATAATCATCTTACGTTGACTGTCTTGAACAACATCTTCATCGCCATTGAGTGCATCAGGTAGCATTTTGTCCTCCCCGAAGCCAGGGTCTTTAAGCGCACCAGCGCCATCCTCATCACCATGAGCATCGTCTAGCGCCTCAACTTCTTGCAAAGCCTCGGCTTCCTCTTTGGCAGCACCTACTTCCGATGCCTCATGACGTGCATTCTGTTCGGGCGAGGTTTCGTAGAGAACAGGAAACGCAAGCTTTGCTTTCAGTTCCGAAGAAAAGATCTCTTTCTCAAGGAGTCCTTTGATCACTGATACGACTTTATCATACCCGAGGCTTTGCACCAGAGGCGAAGACGACGCCTTGTTGGAGCGTAGGATTTTCCTGATCGACTTGGGTTGCCTTACTTGGGCATTTTGGCCTTTGAATAGTGCACGATAGGCAAGGAAAACTCTTAGCTGGTCATGAATAGAAATAGACATTTCGACGTCGGGTTCTAGATTGGATTGATAGTATTTCAGATCATATGCAATGTCTCGCTCAGTACTTGTCATTGAGGGCAATAGAGAGTTGGAAGGTTGTGATTTTTAGATTCTTGAGCGAGATGGGGTGTTTGCAGAGCCGCAAGGCGAAAGGCATCTCCTCATTCGTCGGCATCAGATGCCATCTCATCTTGCAGCTGGTGGTTACACAATTGCAATCTTAACGTCCTCTTTCTCTTTCATGCATGAGCCAGGCCTTCTGGTACTTATCTCGGTGACTACGTTGACACAATTGTTGATGATTGAATTGATGTTAAGTATTCTTGTACGCTGGTAGGCAAGGTGTGATAGTGAGATTCTGCGTCAGTAAGGAGGCCACACACAAGGCTTGATTCTGGGCAGCATCTGAGACGATTTGGCTTTGGCAACGGGCTATAGATATCAATGCCTGATTACGCACATGCGATAGCCGTCATGTTGGATACTTGGAGACCGCTCAAGACTTGTGAGTGTACACACAGCCATAGCTGAAACAATAGACAATTCGAATTATCGACGTCATACGCAAAAGTCCTGTGTAGCATTCGCCCAATGAGAACTTGAAAGATTGCTTGATCGACTGACATCAAGAGTATGAGCAAGAGTGGCATCTGCAGAGCCGCAAGGTAAAAGGCGAACTCTTCGATGCTCGGTTAGCATATCCGTTCTCTTCTCGTGCATGCACTAAATCACCTATACTCCTTCCGCCAAGCATCATGGACTAAACCTGAGAAGCATAAGTTACCCTTCAAAAGGACTATTCAGGGCGGAAAGACGGGACTGTTGGCATGCAGGATTATCTTAGTTTGCCTCACATTGAATCTCACTCTTAAGCAGCTAGCATAGCTCTAAAGCACGATGCACTTCCACAAAGCTTAGGATGAGTGTACTCCCTCGATTGGGCTATGTGACCGCGTCCCTATATCCGAGCATTTCCCCTCCTCCCCAAGTCCTCACCAAAGCGAGAGCAAAGCCCATGAAGATCCCTCGCCCACGCTGAAACGACGGGACTGGGTTACACTGAGATATCATCATACCCTCCTAACCTCCGCACACCAAGTACGTCTAACATTCATGGGGCGGCGAGCAGCACTGCCCAAAGATACCGCCACAGCCGGTCGAAGCGTCGCCATGCGGACATTGAGAGTTGCCCGTGCATCCGAAGTTGCAGCACATCGATCGAAGGGTCGGGCGATCGAGCGTCTTCATCTGTTTACCGATACCGCCGATACCGCCGGCGGAAAAGAGGGTCCCCGGGTCGGAGATGGGGTTGTCGGCGCCTGGTTGGTTGACGGGGGTTCCATTATCCATTTCAACGATAACGTATGAACTAGGAACCGCTGCTGCGAGGGCAGCGAAAAGGGTAAGTAGGGCGACGGCTTTCATGATTATTTCCGTTGGGGGCTTAGTGGAAGATGAACGTGCTTCGTATGCTGTAGCATTGTGAGTGATGAAGATAGTAAGATTTATCGAAGAGCGTGTAAGAGGAATGGCACAATGAGTTGGAAGTCGTAGGATTACCTTGTTTTTAGGCTAGGTGTTTTGAATGGAAGATCTGGCTGTTGGTGATAGGAGAAACAGAAGAAATTGGCAGAGGGAATGTAGAATATATAGACTCTGGATTGGTGAACAGATCTCGATATTATAACCCATCATTCCAGAAAGGGATAATGCAAGGTGATATGCATGGATGTACCTTTGCTGCGTTTCTGCATGGCGCATCTACATACTCACTGGCAGTAGAAGGTAGTGCATCGAGGACGGCCACGGCCTAATTCATCTTGCCTGATCCGCCTTTCTCGTAGGCTTCCCTATCGATCGGGCATTCGTACGGGCTTCTGGACAACACTTCGGCCGCACGACGAAGGCAGCAACGACAGTATCCCATCCGTGTGTTCCAATCTTGAAATCAGGGAAACAAACACATGTAACCGACTGAAACGGTTTTTACAAACCGAGTCTATGGCGTGAGAGTTTTGAACTAGACTTTGCTCATGCAGGCTCGTTAAAGACCTAGGATGCTGATGAACAACTAAGCGGCCAGCGAGTATGTCCGGGCTAGCTTGACATTGAGTGGCAGTAATACGTTGGGTAGAGTACGAATGCAGATGCACGACCATTCCGAACGGTCGTTTCCAATTGTGTCACTGTAGAGAGGATGTTGACCAAATGCCTGGTTATACCGTGATACCTGTATAATGATACATCATCAGTTTAGAAACAGAAGAGCTCCTCTTGTCTATAAAAAAACGTGTAGTACTCAGCTTCTCCACAGCCTGCCTGAGTGGACCTCGCGGTAGAGACTCGTGCGTACGGAGAAGCTCGTTGTACTATCTTCATCGCCGTGGGAAGATCTTTCTCGAGCAAAGAGTCACTGACTGCAGCTGACTTGACATATACATTAGCTGGCTTCGCAGTAATTTAGCCAAGCAATCTTTCGAATATATTTTAGCGGATGCTCCCCACAGGCGTGCCTATAAGCCGCCCAACTAGAGCATTTTCATGATCAGATCGTGCATTCTTAGTACAGTTCGAAATCTGCGTTCTCGCGTATCTGGGGCTGAGCTAACGCCAAAGGCTGTACCCGCGGAGCGACTGATATGCGGCAATGCATACGTCAAATCTTAGCGGACACAGTGATCGTCATAACACATCAGGTCTAGAATGTTGATTGCGTTAGCTTTGTCGTATAAGAGTACCCCTCTCGTTCCGAATCTCTAGCGTCTCTAACCACGAGAATGGTGATGCCTTGTGGCTTTCTGTGTCGTGTGCCTCTTTCTGACGCAGAAAGAGATACGTTCACGAGTCTGACCGTCTTGTGAAACATCGGCTGGCAGAGCCGACTTATCGCGATGTGGGCCGAGATCCGAAAACCACCAGCTTAAGGTTACTTTCAATTGTACAATCAGTTTTGACGTTCGCACGATAGCCGACAGTAAATGTCAGTCATGTAGGTAGAATAAGCGATAGATTGGCCCTAGAAAAGCCATGGCGGAATGAAGGATCTGAATAATTGAACGCTCCGATTGCTAGTAGACTTGGTTGGCCACAGTAGTTTTGACACCAATGCTGGAGTAGATCGCGCTGGCGATCTAGAGAAAGTCTAGCTCTGGCTCATCGAAGGGTCATGTCGGCGCGCCCACAATAGTCAATCACCATGATGCTTCTATCACGGATTGCTACGTTGCGGAGCCTACGCCGCGAGATATGACGAGTTCGAAACTCTCTGATTCCCTGACGCTTGTTGAAGAACCAAAGACGGTATCCAGGAAAGTGATTGCTGCTGCAAATGCTTTGATGAAAGAACGATCCCGAGACCACGTATCATCTGCAGGAATAGAGATACGCCACGCGCGAAATTTCTTGCCATCTCCACCATCAGGTCTCGAGCCGCCGGAAAACAATGCATCTACCAAGCCTCTGGCTGAACATAGCATCTGGGTGGGATACGCGAGTTTAGAGAGAACGAAAATCGACCCGACCATTGAGCGTTTGTAGGAGATATCACTGGTTGTTACCAACGTGAATTGAGCCGCACTCGCTACAGGTTTCGTTAGTTGTAATTGCCCTTGCTGTTGTCACTTCACCGTCCAGAACATATTTTCTGCTGAGATCCCTGTCAGCTTCACAGCCAAAATACATGGTGATGACACTCTGTGGTTCCGCTCTGTTCTGGTGGTGTAAGTTCCGCCGTCAACTTTGTCACCACACGGATACTTTTCTCTCGAATCAAGAGAATCGTCGAACTTGGCTCAAGTATCCAAAAAGGAGCACAGCCAGTATAGCAACGGCAATCTCAACATGCTGCCGCTCGTCCGTAGATATCGCTTCACCCTGCACCCACTCCGTGTAGAGGAGGACATAGAGGTCGTCGAGACCAATCACCGATTACTTCTTAGGGAGGGTGACGAAGCTAGGCTACTTGATGAGCAAGCTGATGTCCTGTACAATGCTGTGATGTCAGCGTGAGTTTTGCCAAAGTACAGGAATGGGCATCTCATATCCATGTCCCTCAGGTGCGTTCTCAGGACCCTCCCATCATTTTCAAGGCTTGATGCCGCATTGACTCATTTGTAGGAATCCACCCTCCACCTTCTTAAGAGGTCGTCCTAAAGTCTGACACTTGAGCTTCGTTGAGGAACAGGCAAGCTCTCCATTTTACCAACGGTAAAAGCTGGGAGAAAGCAAATCCAATTTGCGCCGGGATGGTCCCATATTTGGTAGATAATGAAAGAAATACACAGTCACTGTGTGGACGAGTGCAAGAGTAGAAGGCGACACCAGGCCTTATCCGGAGGCAAGAAAATGAAGGAATGAAGGATAATAAATGGATTAGAGAACGCTGAAGCGCAGTTTCTGCAATCTTCGACAAAATTTACCGCCTTGCTTGCGCCTGCCGTTTACAGAATGCTAAGATGCCAGGGCCACAGGCTGGAAATCTCATGTCACAATCTCCTCTACCTCGTCCAGGACCTCCTCTACAATCTCCTCAACAACCTTGGCTCCGCTATCCTTCTCCTCTGTCCTCTCTAGCTCATCTCCTCCCTCCAGACCCAACTCCCTCCTTTCATCCTCCAAATCCAGCTTTTCACGCTCTCTCCACGCCAACCACTCGCTCAGCAACCTCCTTCGCTCTTCCACAACCGCCCCTCTTTCCTTATCCTCCTCAATCCGGTCCTGCTCATCGAAATCTTTGCTGTACTCTCGTAGATTCTTACGGATCTGCTTCTGGTCTTCGCGGCTCAGCAGCGTGGGTGGGCGAGGACGCCAGGTAAATTGTTTGAATTTGTCCATATGTTCTTCACGGAGCAGGTCTCCTTTGAAATCATACAGGTGGTAGCCATTTTCCATCTAGAAACACGTTAATCTCGTATCAAAGGCCAAAAAGGCTGAGCAGAATAAATTTCCATGTCATTGCGAAGGAATACACCTACAGCATGCTTCCACACACTAGCACAACTTGAAACGTATCTCCCAGTTGGATCCCACTCAATCTCAGTCACGCCGTAGTGGTCGGCTGTATTCATATGTTGTAGATTTGCAGTCAAGTCTTTCTCCGCCTCTGGTTTTTCGCCCTCGTAATCAAGGTCCCAGAAATCGAGATCAGAACTCTGTTGGGATAATAATGTTGCGACGACGACGAATCTACCTTTTGGTGACCAGTAGATGGTATTGCTGTTCTTCCGATCAATGGTCCTGATATGTTTGAAATTGCCGACAGTCGCGCCTTTGGACTTTTCGGGGCAGAAAAAGGAAACCGATGTCTTCGGAGGAACCGCAGTGGGGACAAGAGGCGCTTCAGCAGCGGTAATTAGGACAAAGCGGTCACCTTTTGGTTCCCATGCAAAATTGATGACAGTATCCTTAATTGAATCGACGACCTCGACAGGAACTCCTTTTTCCCGGACGCGGAAAATTTCTAGGTTCGTGGCCAAGGATTTCTTTGATTTTGAATGTCGGTCGACTTTGACGCAGACATACGCTGCTTGTGATTGCCAGTGGAGCTTGGCATCTGTTACACTAAACAGGTTGCGCGTTCGGACAATCTCCTTGGAAGGAACACTCATCAGGCCGACTTTAGCTGGGTTGCTACCAATTTCGGGAGTCCAAAAGCAAAATAACTGTTCATACGATTTAATTCCATCTCGCTGCGGTGTAGCAGGACTCCACTCGAAGTCGCGGACACCTTCAATCTTAATCGACGTTTTATCGAGCAAGATCATTTTTGGTAGTTCGTAGATCGAGATTGATTGGCCATCCAACATCCGCGCAACATATCTCTCGTCGGCTGACCATTTGAACGCAGGCCAGGGAATCTTCTTCTTCACAGGCTGCCCATTCTCATCTTCAGCAGGTCCAGGTAAGTCGTGTGTTTGAAACGATCGCAGTGGTTTCCCGGTTGCGACATCCCAGATTATATAGTTCTTGCCGTCCTCTTCCATAGAAAGGATAGGGTCGTCCTCCGCTACCTCGATAGGCTTGAACGACCATGTCGTGAGGTACTGCTCGCCGGGCGAAAAATCTATCAAGTTGCATAACGGATGAGGGATTCGATGTATTCGCTGCCAGTTTGGTCCGCCCCAAAGCTGGACACCCCTAGCGTGCATTGTGGCGAGATAGGTTCCCAGTGGTGACCATTGGACGAATGTATCGGTCCACGATAATCGGTCGATGATATTTTCGGGATTATCTTTCTTCTTGTTCCAGAATACCCCTACCGACTCCCCGCGATGCATGATGAATTGATCCCTTCCATTAGGATCCCCAAGCCACCATCGAAGATGTTCCCTCGCGGTAAATTCGTCAAGGTGCGGTGGATGATATTCGTCGTCAACTCTCCCTTCTCGACAATATCGATCGATGTCTGTCAACTTGTTTACGGCCAGGGTATGCTTTTTATCTAGTGGTGTGCCGTTGAGCTTTTTGGTAGCCTCTACAGCTTGCTGAGGTGTAGCGTATTCGACGAAAGCGAATCTATAGGCTCATGAGTGCTTGTGGAGAAGTTTTGGGATGATGAACGCACCCTTCTGAGATTCCATTGTCGCCCAACGGCATAAAGATAGCCTCCTCCTTGGTTTTTCCCACGCTGTTGAGCTTTTTGAGGAGGAATTTAATCAACTTTTGCTTGCTTTCTTGAGGAACCTTGGGTAGGCCATCGATGACGACAAATGTGTCAAGACCTTCCTCCATGCGAACTTCATAATTCTGCCTCAAGTCTGTAGTGGTTGTGAGAGAGGGCTGTAGGATGGCAGCAGTGCTTCCTTACCTGAAAAATCAAGTTCTTCCTCCGACTCACTGCCATGATCTTCCGATAAGTTATCGAAACTGGGGGCCATTTTTGCGTTTTTGATCTGTTCCCCTACGTGGACTCTGCCGGGCTGCTTTGTAGTCAAGCTTCAACGGCTACAAGATTTAAGGTTCTGTGCGGTAGTTCGGCTGGAGATTGAGTCATGTATGACTAAGCAGCCGTTCACTTTCTGCTTTAGATATGATCCCCCAAGCTCATTATTGATTGCGTTCATTTCGGAAATCATTCCAGACTTCATCTGAGGCTGTCCTTGCCAATCGTGACCCCCTCTTCATTGCTAAAATCCTTGAAGATTATTGTCTAGATCTCGCGAGCTGATGTCATCCAATCGGGGATGGTCAAGACCGTGCCGATCTGGCGGAGATCTTCTAGCCGCATCTTAAAACCCTTGTCTAGACATATCATTTGCCGTCTGCACCCCTCGATTCTATCTACAATGGGGATTGTTCATTCCCATTGACATTCTTCATTACCTCAATTCATTCGCTCCAGACGGGATTGTGTGCGCGCAATGATATGACTACGATTCAGTGTTGACTATGATCTAGCGCTTTCCAAGCGCCCCACGCATATAGCACCTTCACTCGTTTGGCGTTTGTCTTTCAGCATTTGGTCATCAAGTCTAGCGAAGTCACCTGCTCAAAGCTACCAATCACGCAAGACATATTTCGGACAATAGGCGACGAAAATGGCTCGTTAGTCACTTCGTACCTGCTAGCGGTTTAATGCTTATCTTACCAGTCTCTGCGGATGTCGAAGCAAAATATGTCAAGATCATTGACGCTATCCTTGCCTCGAGTGATTTGAATACCATATCTGAGAAGCGTATTCGAAAAGGTCTACAGCAAGCTGTGAATCATGACATTACCCCTCAGAAGGTAAAACACTACGGACATTTTTGCCTCTGTCAGTGGCTAACTGCACGACCAGGATGTCATCAAGCCACTTATTATGGCTCGGTTTGACAAGTTTATGGTCGATCAGAGTTCTCCACCGCAGACGAACGGCCATGTAGAGGACATCAAACCAGAGCAATCTGGCTCGCCCGAGGCCTCTCGACCCCATACTTCATCTACCTCGAGTCGTGTGCAGAAGAGCGAAAGCGCTGATGCTGATGATTCATCAGAGACCATGGAGGCAGCTCCGCCGAAGAAAAAGCGGAAACGAACACCAGTCGATGAAGATGCTGCATTTGCAGCCAGATTGCAAGCCGAGGAGAACGGTCGAGCGCGATCAACACGTGGTGGAGGACCAAAGAAGACCGCGTCTGTTAAGAAGAAGAAGACGCCTAAGAAAAAGACCGCTGATCGCGTGAACGCGGCAGACGATAGTGATCTTGACTCGGAGCTTGCAGAGAAGAAAGTCAATCGGAGCGGCGGCTTTCATGTCAGTCAATACGCTGCCGAGTCGTAGAGAAAGCTAACGTGAAACAGAAGCCATTGAATCTTTCTGCACCTTTGTCGGCGCTCTTGGATGGTGAGCTTCAGGTGAATTATTTCCGGCAACATTGTCTTTCAAACCAGACTGATCGTGCCCAGCTTTCTCGACCGCAAACTGTCAAACGAATTTGGGAATACGTTCGTCAGCATAATCTACAAGAGCCCAGCGACAAGCGGTGGATTCGATGTGACGATGCGATGAGAGCGGTATTTAAGGCAGAGAGGGTCAACATGTTCACAATGAACAAGCTCCTAGCCCAAAATTTGTATAACCCGGACGAATGAATTATACGCGATTGAAATTCGATACCCATGACACATGTCATACAGCTTATCATGACCTTGCCATTTGAAGAATCTGTATTTAGCTAGTACTGAAGTCTGTCACACCATAATTACAGTACGAATATGAGTGACAAAGTATATGGAATGGGTCGTCGAATAAGCTCGCAGCATATGGACAATTTTCTTAGAAGATCCTAAATACGAACTGCATAAGCTACATGATTTGCATAAGCCCAAAATTACGTAATCATTGGATCGCTGCTTTATGCAGTCATGTATCTGCCTTTCATAAAAGCGGTGACGCACGGCCAAAACTTATTGTCCATTTCGCCAATTGATAAGCACTTATCGGAGGGATAGATTGTACGCTACAAAGATATCTAGATTTCTGACCCCCTCACGTATCAGCTGGTCTACTATACCGGTAGTATCTGAACACTTTGATTGAGTTATGGAGCAACCCCCACAGAGACAAGACCTCAGACCGAATCCCAATCAAAGGCAAAATGGTGAAAATCTTGGAGGAAGAAGGCCGAGAGGTGGTGGTAAGGGAGGATATAACAACGGGGCAAACAACTCTTCGGCCGATAGAGGGCCCAATGTGCATCGAGGCAGACATCGAGGGCTAGGAACCAGAGGAATCAATACTCGTTCGCGAGGCAGAGGTCAGCCAGCAAACAATCGGAACCCATCAGTACCACCTCTACAACCGCCGCCTGGTCTTGGTGGTGGAGGCACCTTTGGTGTTCACCCGACCAAAGATGCCGAATTGAAGGAGGGTGAGGTCGATGACAAGAAACAGGATGATGAGGCGGCAGACGAGGCCGATGTCTGCTTCATTTGTGCGTCATTGGTAGTACATACTGCTATTGCTCCTTGTAATCATCGTACCTGTCACATTTGTGCTCTTCGTTTGCGAGCTTTGTACAAGACAAGGGCGTGCGCACACTGCAGGGTAGGGGCCATTCTCACGATCTTTGGCTCCGTCAGACTAATCCTGTACTAGGCTGAAGCTCAACATGTCATATTCACTGATAATCCGACAAAGCGGTACGATGAGTTCGTCGAAAGCGACTTCCAGGAAATCGATGATATACTTGGTATCAGATATGAACAAAGAGAAATACACGATGATACAATACTTTTGCTGCGGTACAACTGTCCTGATCCAAGTTGCGATATTGCATGCTACGGATGGCCAGATCTTCACCGTCATGTCAAGGGCGCTCATCACAAGGTGATGTGTGATTTATGTACTAGGAACAAGAAGGTCTTCACTCATGAGCATGAGCTTTTCACGATTCCCGAGCTTAGGAAACACGAGAAATTTGGCGACGATAACCCTGGAGCTGTGGATCAAAGTGGATTCAAAGGTCATCCTGAATGCGGCTTCTGCCGACAACGCTTTTACGGAGACGATGAGTTATATACACACTGTAGAGACAAGCACGAGCGATGTCATCTATGCGATAGACATGAGGGAGGAAGACAGCAACAGCAATATTACGTTGACTACGATTCACTGGAACAGCATTTTCGAAAAGATCACTTTCTCTGTGTTGATCAGGAGTGCATGGATAAGAAATTCGTGGTCTTTGACTCCGAGTTGGATTTGAAGGCGCATCAGCTTCAGACACATCCAAACGGTTTATCTAAAGATGCTAGAAGAGATGCACGACTGGTCGATATTTCAGGCTTCGACTACCGAGCTCCCTACCAAAATCCACGGGGAGAACGAAGGAATCGCCAGGGTGGCCGCGGACGAGATCCTAACACAGAAGCACTTCCACACTCTACAGCACAACCTCTACGAAGGGATGAACTTGCATATCAGAGACAAATGGCCATCCAGAGCGCTCAGTCTATAGCACCAAGGACTTTTGGTGGTCAGCTCACTTCTACGACAGCCGTCGCAGCAAGACCAAATAGTCGTCACAGTCCTGATACTATGACTGCTCCTCGTAACCATACCGACACCAACGGCTCGTTTCCCGCCATTGATAACCTCAATCTCAATCCCTCAAATCCGTCTCCCCAACCTCCACCATCACCCACGCCCACCCATGCTCTTACTCCCCAGGAGCAAGCCCGTCGTCTCCACCATACGTCGGTCATGGACCGTGCTTCAGCCCTGCTCAAACAAGACCCAAACAAGATCTCGTCCTTTCGCACTGCTGTCTCTTCTTACCGATCCTCCACACTCTCTGCCTCCCAACTTATCGATAATTTCTTCAGCCTCTTCGACGTATCAGCCTCCGATCTTGGCAAACTCATCAAAGAACTAGCCGATATTTATGAAAGCGAGAACAAGCGAAATGATCTACTAAAAGCATGGAATGACTGGCGCGCCATCAACGAAGACTATCCCTCCCTTCCTGGCCCTGGCGGTGTTCTGCCGGGCTCCAGTGCTGCAGCGGCGGGAAGCGGAGGTTACCGGGTTCTGAAACTTAAGAACTCTACCGCACAGAGCTCGAGGTCGGCAGTAAGCAGACATGGTAGTTGGGGTAATAATTCTAGTGCGAGTCCGTTCCCCAACTTGCCAGCTTCGAATCCAAATCGTACTGGCGCTGGAAAAGTAAGCGCGACGCCTTGGGCAAGTGGATCTTCCTCCTCGCGGCCCAATCCTGCGGTTTCCGCTGCTCCAAGGAGACAAGCGAATGGAGTCGGTTCATCGTCAGGCTCCGAGGCTTTCCCCGCCTTACCCGCTGCTGCGAAACCGAGCACGCTTATGGCAGGCTTGACTAGGGGGAGTGTGAGGTGGGATGATAGTTCAAGGAAGACGAATGATGCTAGTCCGTGGGGTAATGGAGGGTTTGCTCCGCCGCCGCCAGCGGAAGAGGACCTACAAATTGTTGAAGGGGAATCGGAAGGAGCAGCCTTGGCCGGAAAGAAAAAGGGCAAGGGGGGTAAGAAGCAGATGTTGTATAAGTTTGGATGAAGCTATTGTCTTGGTTAAGGGGGTGCTCGCTGTGGGTCTTGGTATATATTTCATTGTCATGCAAATCAATTCGATGAGGGTTATGTTATGGGTTGCTGGAATAGACTTCTTGAACAGTATCGGACAATCGAAGAGCTCGGAAACCAGGCAACAACGTTATTAAGATTTACAACTTGAATGAAATTCTCATCTTGAGCATGTGTTAAGTGCATAGGATATATATTTATGTCAGAGGTCAAGGGCAATGATACATGTTGTAATTTATCTTACAGGAAGTATAAGTACCTCCATGAATACGCGTAAATTGTCTGCATAATGAAGAGTTCACCCGAATATTTACCGACGCTAATCATTTTGCAGCTATTTTATTCCGTTTGAAGCTGAACAGTCGGCAGCTGTGCGAAATTTTCGAACCTAAGAGAGCTGAATAGTTGCGAATCCCCTAACGTAGTTTAGGATGTGATGATAATTTCTACTATTACAGTCAATACATTTGTTTTCACTGAGCTCGCAAAGAGGTAAAATGTACTTACATTTGTTCAGAGACACTGTTACCATGAGATTGTCCATCCTTTTCTTCCCATTCATTGCTCTACAATATATCGAAAGAAGTAGTATATCTACTACTTGCGATTCTTTCATCATTATTCCTCAACTGTAGCCGACTAGCCTTCAACAATGGCTTTTTTGACGAATAATTACTACGTTTGCTGCGCACTCATATTTGGATCTCGCTACTTTTCCCGCGCACGTAACACCCAACGGAGATTTACGCAACAGATTCAAATCTCTCCATGCGCACAACGACACAATGTAGCACCCATTGTTCCTATTACTCGATTGATTTTCGTACATCTTTACACTTACACGACGGGAACTGCTTGGTTTCGTGTCTGCTCCCGCCAACCTTACCCTATGGAGCGATTTCTGTTACGTGATTAGCTTCTTTCTTCCGAACCGTGTCTCCCACAAGACTTCCAAGCCCCAAGTCTGGAGTATGGAGAACACCGGGCGTATTATTGCGGGGTCTTCGATGTCACCATATTACCTTCCTCAATATTGATGTCTCTTCTTCTTTTTCTTTCTCGGTTCGACCTGTTGAACTTGTTCGTCGTCGTCGTACCTGTACGCCTGTACAAATCTTCACAAGCCAAAATCCCATTCTTCCTCATCTATACAAATTCATTCCTTCCTCTAGATTCCTCACGCAGGAAATACATCTAACTCATAGCTCACTGATCGGGGTACATAAAACCGGACGAGCCGATTCCCTCTACACCACATTCACAACACAACCCAAGATCTTAAGACCCATTCCCCACAATCAGTTCTCAAAAAAACCTCTGTCGTCCCAACCCAACCAGCTACCCAACCCCTCGAAAAAAACACAAATGGCCGACTCCCTCCTCCCGCCCCTCCACCAAAAAGCCTCCCACGGCCGCGGCGGCGCCGGTAACATCGGCCCCACCGTCAACGACGCCGCCCGCCCCGCCAACCTTGCAACCCCGACCATCAAATCCCCCATCTATACTACCGGCCGCGGCGGGAGCGGGAATATGAAACGCAATGATCCCAAACATCCGGAGCTGGCGAGGAAGAGCCAGGATGTGGCGCCTGTTGTGCAGAGGAGGAGGGGTAGTGGGAGTGGGAGTGGGGATCGGGGGATGGGGACGGGGCATACGGGGAGGGGTGAGTGTCCTACTTCTCTTTTCTCTTACTTCTTTTTCTCCCCCGAGTGGCTGCATATGACCAAATTTCGATGGACGTGACACGGGGATTTGGATTTGGGAATGAGAAGAAGCGCCAAGTGGTGTCCTCCCATTCCTCCTTCGAAAAAAAACGCGGAATAAATCACAGCATAAAGAAAAAACACAAATCGTTCCGTCCACACAGAGCAAAGGCAAAAATAATTTCTCAGCTTGCAACGAATGCGAAAAAATGGGAATTAGACTAACAGCCCCTCCACAGGCGGCGCAGCAAATATCCTCCACCCCTCCATCGACGACATCATGCACGCGAACAGCAGGGACGAAAACGCCATCATCGACGAAGGAAGACAGTATGAGCGGCTGCGACGAGAAGGGCGAAATGAACCGCAAGCGGGGGATTGGTGGAGGGATGAGATGGCTAGTGGGAGGGTGAGGAATTGATGTACTTTTTTTGAAGGGGTTGGTGGGTGATGATTTGATGTTTTGATGACTGGGTTCTGGGGTTTTGGGGGGTCTTTGGTATTTGATTTTTGAGGAAGAGAAATGAGAGGTAAGGGCAGTATAGCAAAATTTCAAATGTCCTTCTGTGCCGTAATATGTTCTCCTATGGACAATCATTCCGTCGTTGCTCTACTCTCCATCTTAATACATGAACTCCCACAGTTTCCTCCAAATCTCTTACCTGGTGGAGGGAAACCTCACTCTTTTTCCATGCGATCTTGGATCTCCGTCATGACCAATACTGGCGTTACATCTATCCCCAGTAAGAATAATTGGTAATTCTGTTTTACCTTCACTCAGAGTGYCTAATGTTTTATGATGGAAAAAAGAGTGTGCCCGGCTGCACATTCTCACGAAAGATACCTACCCCGAAGAATCAACCGTCTCTAAACACCTTCCAAGCCCATTTCCCCAACTCCATCATCGAACAATTGGCAACTTCACACACAGACACAATAGAAATCGAGAGTGAAACATTCAAGCCTGTCTGTCTCTACTCTTCAACAAAATCATAGAGATAGTATTTTGGACACACCTTAAGGAGAAAAAAATACACAAATATTGAAGAATCAGCTCTTTTTTTTGGTCTCATCCCTACTATCCAGAAAGGATTACGTCTCGTCATGGCATTGGTTGGTAGTCGATATGATATGATATGGGATAGCCCTTTTTCTGTGCCTATTTGCTATTATCGAACATAACTTTCTTGTGTGGTGGAGGGTTGGCAATGATTAATTGGGGCTTCCCTGTGTACTTTCCAAAACTCTCGACGAAAAAGTAGTCTCTGGATTATTGTTCCTTCAATATTTCAGAGAGGCTTCCTGTTTGAAGTATCTAGGTGGGTATTTGCTTCAATAATGAGTAAAATTCTCCCATCGAATACGCTGCGGACGAGTATACGTCTGTCTTGGGATGAAGAGCCTATAAGAAGTTTCGAGGTTTCGGGCCCGCTTTTCTTTCACTAGAAATTCTCTTCAATGGCGTTTTCATTATGTTCATGTTCGTGACTCCTTTTGGTCGCGCTGGCTGCAAAAATTGTTTCATCACACGTTTCGGCGAGGTGTGACGCATCATTCTCAATCATATAAGTAAGCTTTATGATCCCGTGGTGGGATTTCTTGTACCTCATCTTCCCAAAAATATCTTCAACACCACCCACCACAGACTTTTCGAATATCCTGCCGGACAAATCCCAAAAGAAAAAGTACATATACATCCAATATCATGCAAGCGTAATCACATGCCCACGCCCCCAACCTCAATCATCGCCCGCTAACTCAAATTCCAAGAACCAAAAAAGACCTCACCCTATGGGCCAAATGCCGCGCCGATGGCAAAAAAGCCGTCGGTGAAGTCCGCCTCGCCATGGCCCACCCACACGGCACATACGCAAAACTCCTCCCTTACCTCGAGAAACACTGGGCCATCACCACCGACGACCGCAAGGGAATGGTCTATAGCCCAGATCGCAGCAACTCCCCCGACGTCCGTGACACATTGAGGATACTGGAAGAGTTACACACCCGCATCGCAGCCGCCACATGCCCCAACACCGTCCCCGCCACCGTTTTCGGAGCATCGCTACATTGCCGCTACCTGTACATAATCCTGCATCAAACCCCCGAGAAGAAGATCCCGCATTTCGTGTTCCATGAGATCGACGGCTTACTCGGGACGCTGAGGAAATCGTGCCGCTTGCTGGAGGAGAAGGGTAAGATGGAGCCTGTCGTCCCACCGGGATTTGCGGCAGTGGTCATACACATCGAGATGCGATTGTGTTACTTTCTCCAGAATATCGCCTGGGCGACGCACTACAAGCAGGATAAAGAACATCCGATGAACTGGTCTCCATATGAAGGCCTCAAAGCAAGGAGGAAGAACCTAGTCGCACATATCCGGATGATTGATAAATGTCTCGAGAATGGGAAATTACCATCTGCGGACGAAGGGGATGTTTATGTTGTCACCAAGCCCCCGATGGCGGAGCCGATTGAAGGGACGGATTTGTGGAGGTGCGAGATGGATAACGGGGAGTGGGGGTTTGAGATGAGGGATTGTTTAAGGTGTTTAGTTGTTCCGGAAATTAGGGTCAGGATGGCGGAGAGGTTGGGGTATGATCCTAAGGATGTGTTTGAGGGGGAGCATGAGGAGAGTTATTATTGATTCATTTGGTAGGTTGGTTGGCTGGGTATTTGGTATTAGGCGTTGAAGGTTGTCGAAGTTCAGCTGGTTAGTATGTGTAAGGTTCGAAGCATGCCCTTGATTCCGTAGAGTATCGAATGTTCGGGTGTCTTTATCATTGAGATCATTAGTTCTGTAGAGAATTCTTGAATGTTACCGAGAGTTCTTCGGCTGTGGAGAGCGGAGGTGCACATATAGTATGAGATTCCGTGAAGATGTAAAATCTCATGTTGCATATAGACTTTGTGTGAGCGATGCTTGGGTTGGTTGTAGATCCTTCCAAGGATCTACTGGACAGTGGATTAACTCTTCATTCTGGTCAATGATTGCTCGTTCGTAAAAAGAAAATTTATTGCCGATGTAACGATGATAGAAGGGATTTCTACAGTAATATCTCGAGGATGGCGGTGGTAAATTTGATTGTGAGGAAAAATGTCAGAGGTGCTACCTCAGGTTACAGTATAATTACTCCTAGCTCCCGGACAATAAGGTGTGACAGTGGCTGGAGAAAGAAAACTAGACGGACTGCTGAAACCTGTGGGTTGACCACAGACTGATATCGTGGCTCGTGACGACCAAAACCAACGTAGGAATGAAAAGAGAGGAGGAAGAGTGGACGCCTCTTGGTAGACCGACGATTGAAAAAAGGGAGGGAAATACATCGTCGCAGGCCGTCACAGGTGGAATAGATAGACAGATAGTAACGATCGAAGAAGCGGAAGAAGCTGGTCTTCAACGAGCTTTCACAGGCGTTAAGAAAAACGGAGCGAGTCACGACTCCAAGGCTTCGATTGAGATTGACCAAGGTGGCCAAAGAGAACAAGGGGTGCCCAGAAATGGGTCTGAACGTGGGAGAATGATACTTCAGAACTTCTATCAGTGGGTAGGAACCTACAACTGGCACGAAGCGAAGTATGGAAGAGCCAAAGGAAGGAGCGTCCCAGGTCGCACTGAAATCAGGTGCAAGCGGCGTTCTATCCACCTCAGACACAACGTACGTATCTTGAATCAGACAATCACTATCTATACGAAAACACCTCTATACCTAGACAAGCGGATGAATGACTCTTTGTCGTACATATCTCTCACCAAAATCGAGAGACAAACAAACTTTTTGTGGATTACCTGGAAGTGTGTTTTCCAATCCCATCCATTCCAAGTTCAGGAAATCCCAGACTTTCCATCCAATCCCCCATTGTATATCCAAGTCGCAACCCAAAACCCTTCCACGATTTTCCAATTTAGTTCTTCCCTCCCCCTCTCCCCTTTCGGCACCTCCTCACAAAACCCCCGCCCCCTCAATCCGCCTCCCAAAACGTCTTAAAAGTATCCAAATGATCCGTATTAAAGATCCCCACCCCCTCACTCCTCAACATCCGCCAAACCCCATTCTTCCCCGACGGCCCCGGCGTATCCCAATACCGGCTCACCAACCCTCTATCCTTGGCAGCTTGGATCTGTTTCCTAACCATCTCCTCCTGATCTTTGCCCCTGCTAACCCCATCCTTAAATTCCTGGGAGAAGGATACGGAAGCGTAATAGCTATTTTGAGAATTATATTCCGAGTCTTCCGGCGAGGGGTTTGAGTCCGAGAGAGCGGGGAGAGGGGCATCGAAGAATATTGTGCGGAGGGGTTCACTATTACTGAAGGAGAGGATTCCGCTGGTGAAATTCGTGTTTCCGGTTGCGACGACGGTGATGGGACCCGGGACAAGGCCTCCGACGTGGGAGAAGGTGGTCAGGTAGCCTGCTTCGAACAGAGGTTGGATAGCGGCTTGAAGAATTGGAAAGGTGGTGTCCGAGGTGGTCTTCAAGTCAATGAGCAGGGTGAGAGATGTAGATGGGGAGCTGCCGTAGACGCCGTTCTTATTGTCACTCTGACCACGGTTATAGGTGGTCCCATTGAATGGAACGTTATTCTGGTGGTTCAGAAACATCATTAGGGGGTTGATGTAGAGGGATTTGAGGGTACGGGCGGGTTTTAGCTCTTTATGTGTATGTCCGACGTAGAGGTCGTCTTGCAGTTTCGAGTCAAACCAAACATCGGCTTCGACGCCAGTGCAGCCGGTTGCTAGGGCGTCATAAAGAGGATCGTGACGCCAGTAATCATTGTGGGAGTGACACGGGATTGGTTTGATGCCAAGCGTGAAATCGTTTGGCATGGGCTCCCGGACAAGCTGTTTAGATGACGATGATAAGCCCCAGCGAGACACAATCGACTCAGACCTGCTGTAATGGTGACGAGGGACCTCGCGGATGATGAAAACGGTGACACTAAAAGAACATCAGTTGGCAATATTCTCAAAGGGTTGGATACTATGACTAACAAGGCAGCTAGTAGCACGCTTAGTATGATGATCGCATAACCGGATTTCGTTATTCTCTTCTTGGGATTCTCCTCCGAGGGAGGATCATTGCCAGATCGACAACCGAGCATTCGGAAAATTGCACGCAGACGAGAAACGCCTGTCTGTTCCGTGCGCTTACCACTCTCTTCAGGAGAGACCGCAGCCTCGACATCCTTGACAGACGTCGAGATTCCAGGACAGGATTTTCCATTGGCAGGAACAACATCATTCGTTGGCGATGAGAAGTAGTCTTCCGATTGAACGGGATTCACAGAGGAGCTGGTCATTTTAGAAGGGACTTTAGCCTTGACCTCTTTGACAATCGTTGAACTTTTGAAAGATGACTTGGTATCGGCAGAAGAAGCATAACTCGATGGCATAGTGGCATAGTCTATCGATGGCCTAGAGGTATAGTCTGTCGATGGCATAGTGGAATAGTCTACCGATGGTATTTGGCAGTCCGTCGAGCAGCAGCAGTCTTGCGAATCCATCTTGATTCTTGATTCCCAAGAGTGCAATTGAAAACGTATGTCTGGAAGGAAATATAGCAAGAGAAGAGAAGGTAGCGACAGAAGTAGAAATCTCTAAAAGATGTATGCCCTGGAAACGTGCTCAACGATTCACATGTTTCCCACGGTTGAAAAACGTGTTTCGCTCAAATCACACATGCTGCGACCCATGGCCGCGACTCAAGAATATGGGAAATTCACGCTCGCGGGATTACGCTTGGATAAGAATGAAAATGCGACCATTCAAGTACAGTCGAAGTGCATGTTGAGATGAATGACTGGAAACAAGTTTCATTGGACAACGCGTTTCATACACCAATGGATTCATCTCGAGCAATAAAGAGCATTTACACCGCCACGCAGTATTCGGTTGTTCTCCATGAGAATCTTCGAACCTGGACCACGTGGGCTTGTGCCGAGACCAAGCACAAAGGAAGAGTACAAAGGAGAGTTAACAACGTGGCGCTGATCATGAATTATCAATATAGTCCATCGCGACGAGTCATGGGAAGTTCTCGTATCATGAATAGCAGTCGCTGTGGATGTCATGCATTCTTGTTCCAGTTGGTTCAATATGAAACAAGATCTGTTCAGATCACGAATGATGAAGAGTCACTCGCAATGCTATTGAGTGGGCACGCACGGTTTATTCGAAGAAATCAACAAAGAACAAAGAGACAAAGACATAGAATGATATGCGAAATCGACTTGGGATTACCGAAAGATGTCGTTGATGCCTGTTCGGTGTAGGAAAATGCTAAATTATTAGAGCTTGAAGACTATTGGAGATAGCATGACGAGCATTGAGATTCTTGAAGTCGGAAAGTCCGGTAGTTGATGCGATTCTGGAGTCTTGAGACATGGCCACGGCCCAAGCCAATATTTGTGGATGAAAAATTCGTAGGCTGAATTGAAGCCATACTCAACCTCTGCACGTCACATATGAATTTTCTGCCGTAAGCTGGTCCAATATTTCATACCTTGCATGGCGAACGGCTTCTGCCTGCGAATACGGCACATCTACAAATGTGGATATCTGATGGAGATAGGTTCTGCACAACTCAATCATCATGACTTCGCGAATCGAGGAATTGATAATCACTGACCTCCTTTTAAGTGGTGATCACGCCATTGTACGAGGACTTCTCAAGTTTAAGACTGTTCCAAACGTGCTTTGATGATTCAAGAACAAAACCCATTGGCCGTCAGTGCCTGAGCTGAATGCCAGTCGTGGCTGCCAGATCGAGTGTCAGGAGAACGACTGTACGGCCAAAGGGCGAAGAGACTTATTGAGACTCTGAAGCCAATAGATACGAAGCGGACAGGGCTCATGGAATTAATTGCGTTCATGCTAGGAGGATGTCGGCTCTAACGGGGCCGTTAGGCCAAACTTGCTGCTCCTTTCCGTCAAAGGTAGTAAATGTGATCCGCTTGATTCTTTGGTGCATGAGATCAGCATACATGCCCCGATGAAGTAATTCGTGGAGAAGCTGTCCAACGAAAATGGTCGATACACTGTTACAATCTGGGGTGTGAACTGCGACATTGTTGCTTGACTCACACTCCCCGAACCTCGGTGGTCTTGGTAGTGTGTATGAGAGCTCGTCGATTGTTATTTTCCTTTTGCGTCTGACGGGCGCTAGAAAGTCGGGACCCCGAAGCAGGAATCTCTCCGTGAGCTTGAACAAACTCCAGATCAGGCCCAGCTCATTACCGTACAGGTAAGTACATCCATATGTTGGATATTTGACCATATCAAAAGGCCTAACTTCGATGTTGAGCTTTGGTACATGGTCAGATACGGTGGGTATTGAGAGCCAGGTCGGATACATTTCGTCTTGGCCAAACATCATGACATCCAGCTTGAATGAAAGACGTTGGTTTCTTCTTAAGCGGAGGATCACGTCTTGGCTCTCTCCATGTATCTGCCTGCAGGTGAGTCGCAAAGGTACGACAGGATTGACGAGGATTTCGGCTGGATACTGGCTGCGACAGTTGTGCCAAGTGGTATCGATCGGATTTTCGTGGATATCATGAAGTCTTCCATGCTCTGGTGATGAGGGTGGCTCTCGTGTCGACAATAGCAAGAGCTCATAGATACTATCACGCAATTCGTGAGGCAGTTGCAGGAAAGGAAATGAGGTCTGTTCAGATAGATTCATCGTACCAAGGCACAGAGAAGGTGTCAATAAGATTGAACCTTTCTTCTTAAATTTGAATTCTCCATTAACAGGTACAATGGGGCCAGGAAGATTTGGATGAAAAGGCAAGGTAATTGGCACATAGTATGATATGGCCCGTTATGTCAAAAATGATTTGCGATGTGAGAGCTATGGTAGCCGCTAAAGAAGCCCGCGTAGACTCGTAATAGGGGGCTACTCTACGATACTTGGGGGGCCCTCACATTGCGAATTATTCTTGACACAACGTGTATGGGAATATGAAGACAAACGACCCTTGCATGGATTGGATTACTAATCGACTCGGAACCTCGGTAATACGGTGGTCCGTGCCAAAAATGCTCGAGGCCCGAACTCCGACCATTATTCACATCCCGTTCTAGGCAAGACAATAGCAAGAATGAACATAATCATTGCTCCTAGAGCTCCAAGGGTATCACCATCCAGGCTATTCTAAGCCAAACAAATGCAACGCCATTGCTCAATGCCGTCAATCCTAAAATACACTGGAGCATTCAGCACCCCCTACCCAGTGCTCACGTCATTAAGCAAGTGCAATCGCAAGTTGAGCGGCAATCGCCTCATGAACAGGATAGGTCGGATGCAACCCATTCAACCAGAGATATTCATTGACCGGATATTCGCAAGTCGAATTGAAGTAGTCCATTCTCGGCACCTCACCCTGCTCATACGCTTTGCAAGCGTCCTTCGTGTCTTTGTAGATCGCCGTCTGGGGGAATATGCTCGGATTGTCCATGACTTCTGAAAATAGATTATTGGTATGAAAGAGCAAGACCGAGACGTCGTTTTTGTCGCCCGTGAAATGAGCGAAGAGTTGAGTCATGCGGTAGTTGAAGTCGTTGATGTCTTGTGCCATGACCTTTCGCTCAGCCTCTTCCACGTATGGTCCTCGATCGATAGGAGGTACTGTATGGATAAGGAAGTTGCGAGCGCCTAAGCGGTGTAGCTGTAATTTGTGTTAGAACACTTGAGATAATGGATGTGTAGTTGCTCGGTTTACCTCATTAAGCTGCTTCAAATAGCTGCTGAAAATTGCATCAGCAATCTTCGAATCTCTCTTTTCCCACGAGCGATTCACATCATTGATGCCAAAGAAGAGACTGAAAAGACTATTCGACCCAGTCCATACGGTCGAGTTCTTGCTGACATAGTTTGGTACGAAGCGTTCGCTGATCTGACGGACAAGATCAAAAGCATTGCTCTTATCAAGGGTAGTAGCATCGACGACGGATCCTGACACGGCAAGATTGTACGTGTCAACCTGGCTTGCGTTGTACTTGAAAGTTAGGAACTCGATCCAGTTGATACCATTGGTGAAGGTGTGGTATGGTGGAGTGGACGAGTTGCTGAAAGGGTTCCCAAGTGGATAGGTGTCATTGGGCTGAGAGCCAGTGGGGTTGAATCCAGAATCGCTCCATGAGTCGCCACTGTAATGCATCAGTGGCTGCTAGTCCTTTGTTCGTCTAATTATGACCTACAATGAAAAGATCTTCTCGACTCCATGCCACCCGCTCCAGGTATTACTCGTGACAGTCCTAAGGATGTATGGAGACTTCGTATTGGTAGAGGTTGTATCACGTAGGTGGAGCGCTCCATGAAGGCCTCGGACGGTGTTAATAGCTCGGTGCGCTGAAGGTATAGCGAATACGTCTTGAGGGCATAGCGATGCCAGACAGGACGCGACTGCCAGAACATGAAGCTTGACCATCGTTGTAGTGGTGACCCAATGTCCGAAAAAGTACTGGAATTAGAAATACAGTGTAAACAACGAATTAAAATACTCTTCTACTCGAGCAAGAACGATGGTGAAAGTAAGATTGACACGTTGAAGAGTGACGAGACGCAGTGTTTTAGCTGAAGTTAGATTTGACAGAAAAGATTGTGAAGACAGAAAGAACGACACAGTGAATACTGTCGATATAATCTTCCAGAAATGAACTGGTGGGCTAGGCCACGATAGCCACAAGTAAAGAAAAAGGTCAACAGTCTGTCAGCTACAGCGCCAAAATCACGGATATTACGACGAACAAATCCTCCACGGACATGAGGGGACGATGGATACATATTGCTTTTGAAGTTGATGTGTCGAATTCGGACTAAGGGTATACTAATTGCATCGCTCGCTGTTCCTTGCAGACTATGAGCCGAGGAACTCCTTGTGGCGCTGCATACAGTTGCAAAGAGTATTTTTGTTAATACGTAGTATCTCATGCTGTTTGACGAGCTTTGGGACGTGCATTTTGAAGCTCTCTCATTCGATGGGTTGGCAAATATTCAAATAAGCGACTAGTCGAAACGCTGGTAGAAGCTTTGACGGCATAGACGCGGCACGTCCTTCAGCGAGATCAGATGGTACCTGAGCCTCTTCTTTAGCTGCTTCATAATTTTAACGTCCTCCCTTGAGCAGGTTAAAATGCCCTTTTCTTCATTGATGTCATGGCAGTGCTTCTGGTGTTCTAGGTGTTCGTCTTCCGCATCACCCTGCCTGAGTTCAATCTTGCGAGTATGCGCTCTTTGTTAAGAGGATGCAAATGAAGGTCTTTGATGATCTTCGTAAAAGAACGTGGTTAAACTTCTCAGTTACTTAAGCCGTGTTCGAAGGGTCTTTTATGCGAAATTAAGCAAGTACGACTTTTGGCCTTCGTCTACAAGAGAATCGACGGAATGTGTAGAGTCTGAGATGAAGCTAAGATCTTAGGTAAAACTCCGGAGTTGAGGCTAACGTCAACCTTGATTTCCTCAGTGGCTTGCCGAAGGGCTGAAAATAGATGGAACAGACGCCGCTCGCGCGAGAAGCAGAGCCTCTGCAACAATGGCCTGTCTTATGTCTACTAAGGGGTTGAACCCCGCTTAGAAGGCATATGGTTTGTCTATCACGTTGACGGAGATTCTCCTTTCCTACGTTCGCCTGACCAGACACTAGGAATCAGCTCTCCGTTCATTTCATCTGCTATTGAGACCGCTCTTCCAAACGTTTAAGACCCATCCAGTTGGGAAGCTTAGTGCTCGTTGATAGCAACGTCCGGGTATCTCCATGCTATTGTGCCTTCCTACAATGCGCCTTTCCCCTAACCTTCCCTGATCCGAACTCTACTTGCAGTAATTACTAGCTTCTACGAGCTTGCCGCGAGTTCATCAAAACTCCAACACAAAGTCCTTCTCTGCCTCTTCCTGGAAATACTTAGCAAGTGCATCACCATCTGCTGATACTGTGTCCCCCAAATCTTCGTTGGGATCTTTCTTTTCCTCATCAAAGCATCCTGCCTCCTTGCATTCGAGCCATTTCTCGCTTCCGTACCTTGGTACCCCATATTTTTGGATGAACAGCGCAGGCGGCAGGCTATAATCTGGCACAAAATCTACACCCTGGTTCTCCTTCCCCGGTAAAATTGTTTTGCGCATGCCAGCTGATGCTACTCGACCTTTGGAATAACCTATTGTTGTTTTGGAGGCTGCAGTGGCCGCAGCGTGACGCACCTCCGAGGGTTTCGTGAGTACAGGTGTCTTCTTCCCTCGAGGCAGAATTGAAGCGGGCTTCTTGACGGAAGTAGAGGAATTTAATGTTGAATTTGGTTTCGTAGCAGGTCGTTTGGGATTGGAAAGTGCTGCAGCTGCCGCTTTCGAAGTTGTCAGGTTTGGTCCTTTTCTTTCCGGGCCTTTCTTAGCTTGGGGAAGATATTTGGACTCAAGGGCGGCCATCGTCTTCTTGTACGTCGCCTGAGCCTCTTTCCTGCGTGCGATGCTTTGCTCGCACTCATCACCCCAGCATTCAACATCGCAAAGGCATGACATCGGGGCGCTGTCCATAGCCAATAGAATTTCTGCTTCGCCTTTTTGATCGAGATATTCATTCGTTTCTTTTTCCTCCTTCTCTTTGCGTTGAACATACGATAATCCATCCGAACCCGGTCTGTTGGCAAGCTCTGCGTACCATCCGGCAATGGGGTTTGTTCGTCGGAGGACAGAAAAGTCGAGTTCTGGGAGATCATCATCTAGATTGTCCGGTAAATCTATCCATCTTTAGCCGAGTCCACTGATGATACCGTGGCATTCCTACCTTTTGGTCGAGGCGGCATGTATTCAATCTCTCTTTCGTCGAGAGCCTCTTTGTCTGCTAGAATGTCTTCAATTTTTGTAGTTTCTGGGCGTGTTACCTGAAGCTTAGGCTTTCGAGCAGACACAGTCCTCTGGTTGGGTTTTCCCAAGTCATTCCCGATAGGAGCAAGGGCTGGTGTTTGGAAAGCCTTCGCTTTGGCATTGGTAGTTTTTGCACCTAATGGCGCTCGGGTCCGCGGTCCTATTGATATTGCCGTCAATGAATAATTCCATCCGAAAAATAGTCTGCACTTACCCATTGGTGTCACAAATGCCTTGCCATCCCCCTTCCCACCCTGTTTTGCCCCAAAAAGATTGTTTTCAGTGCCTTTCCCAATTGTCTTCTTTCCTCCGCCAAATACAGAAGCTCCATTCTCATCGTTCAGTGGTACTTTGAAAGGAGTCTTTGCGGTCTTGTTGCCTGGTGTTTTTGGTGGTGCCTGCTTTGTCCCTTGGTTAAGAGGTTTCGCTGCTGCCGCTGCTTGGTGCTCATGGACAAGATTCTCTTGATCTCGTGCGGCAAGCATGTTGTCTGTTGAAAATGATTGTCCTGATACAGCTAATGCATTGAAGGGATGCCCACTGAAGGGGGTCGCGTCTACGTAAGAGGTAGCAGGGGCGGTAGAACTTTTTGTTTACTCGCAGTTTCCGCAGAAACCCGCGACTGAAAAGGCTAGCGCCTGTCTTGTACCCCTCGGCGCTCTTACAACGGCGGAACTTCATGCATTTGTACACAAAAAACAAATTACCAATTACCTATCCATACACCCCCTCTTTCGAGCAACTCCTACACTTCCTATAGTGATCGAAAAAGAATATCAAGTACCACCGCCATCATGTCTGTCGATGGCATCAAAGGAGTACGTAGCTTCTGAAAACACCTAGCACCCCTCTCACGACTGGATCTTCCGTGGAACGAAGGTTATGCTGATCCTTCATTAGAAAATGCAAGCGCTTCGTGCGGAGGTAGATGCATCTGCAGCACGAGCAGACGAGCTAGCAGCCAAAGTAAAGACTCTCGAGCAAGAGAATCTTGCAAAGGAGCAGGAGATAACGTCCTTGACACACAAAAACCAAACGATGGAACAAGAGCTAGAGGATCTACACGGCCGTCATGGTGACTTGAAGAAAGAGATAGATCAGAGCAACAACCAGAGTACACAGAATGAGACAATGGCACGAAGACTGCAGATACTGGAGGAGGAGGCAGAGGAGGCGGACAAGACCCTTAGGGAGACAAATGACAAGTACGATCATCAAATTCCATGCGAATCTGCCTGCTAGGCTGGGCTGACCGGATCTTTATCTGTAGGCTCCGCCAGACTGATGTCAAGGCTGGTCATTACGAACGCAAAGTCCAAGCTCTCGAATCGGCGCGCGATCAATGGGAGGAGAAATACGAGGAAATGTCGAAGAAGTACACGCAAGCCAAGAAGGATCTCGATGACCTGGCACAGGAGATTGGGAATATTTGAAAGGTCAACAGTGGTTTTCCGGTTGAGCAAAGAGCTGGCTAGCTCCAAGGTCTTGGAGTGGTAGAGCTTTCTTGTCCATCTTAAAGGGCACAGAACCCAGTCAGAGATTCGTTCCCAGGCTCTCACACCTATGTACTACAAACCAGCATCACTTCCAATCAGCGATTGCAAATGTCAATCCAAGAGCTCCCCATATTGCAAAAATCATCACCTTGGGTATCATAAATTTTGTCTCCCCCCGGGCACTGCAAAACTATTCTCGCCGCGCCTTCGCCTTGGCCTTACCCCCTTTCCTCTCTTTGAATCTTGTCACCTTCCTGTCCGCCTTACTTTCGTACCTGAACTTCTTTTTCCTCTTCTTAGGCTTGGGATCAGGTTTGGTATTTTGCTGCATGGAGGTCCCACCGTGTTCTGGTTTGCTCTTGTCGAATGATCCTTTCAGAGCTCCTTTCCCAGGGATTTGTACCATGGAAACCTCATCGTCAGAATTAGCTACGTCCCGTACTGGTTGCAGACCATCGTGTGAGACGTCCACTGCTTCCACCGTCACGACAGTATGCCGGTCCTCGTCGAGATAGTCGTCCTCATGATCGATGTTCGCAACCTCCTCTACACCATTCCACTGCTCTGCCTGACTATCTGTAGATTCACTATCTTGAATGTTATCCTCTGCATCCCTGACAGCTGCATTGACAGCTTCGACATGCTTTTCGCGGTCGACTTTCCGGCTCTCTCGTAGCTGACCATAAGTAAATTGACAATCCAGCCCTATGATAACATGAGTGAACATACGACTTTCCGCGCTGCGACCTTCTCCTCCCGCTCCCTCTTCAAGGCTTCTTCCTTCGCGTGCTTTATCCTTTGGAGCTTTCGCTTATGGAATCCAGTGAGGTACTCTTCGCGAGCATCAAAATCGAAGCTGATCTCCTCAATTGCAGGTTCGCCTTTCCGTCTCTTTTTGACCGGAGCTACTGATCTGCGAGTTTTGCGCTTGCCTAGCATTGTGTAGTGGATGAGAAATTGATGAAATATGAAATGAAGACCGGGCGGAAGTATTTCGCGACCTCGGCTATACTTGCTTTGTGCAGGAAAGACTTGCATCTATCACCACAGCAGGCATTCGAGCTCCATCAACTCCATCAATAAATGATGCTTCTCCCATCGTTGATAGCGCTCATTGCGAGCGCCAGACTTGTCCATTCATTTACAGATACCTCGCCGCTATTCCTGTTCTCCACCTCCGAGTATCAGCTCCCCGCCTCTTCGAACTTGATCACCTAGCTAACCACCACAACCAGACTCCTCACTACGTCCCCACAGATAGTCCACGCAGACACCGTCTCTCAGTCCCTCACATCACATCTCTCAAAATGTCCATCAGACGTCTACATCATCGTCACCCAACCTGGTGTCCATGCGGAAGACTACAAAGACCGCTACGCCGCGCCACATCTACGGAAGAAGATCCAGGGTGAAGATGAGACGATACGGTCTTCTATGACGGTAACGGATGTGCTGGGGGATGTGAATACAAATCAGATTATTAGGGCTATAGAAAAGAACTGTGGAGCAGCGGTGTCGCCGATTGATGCTTCGAGTCCGTCTTTCCCCACTCGAAAGAAAGATCCGCACGCCTTCATACATGACTGATATCAAGTTATAGCCGGCTCCTTCACCCTCGCCAAAGACTCAAATCCCCGCCTCATCGAACTAGAGTTCCCGCCTCTGCCAAGAGGTGAAAAACGAGTTTCAAAATTGCAGGAGAATGGTACGTTCTTCCCATCCTTCTCACGCTTTCCATTTCCCTCTCCTCGTCCCATCAGTAGTTTTCAACTAATTAATATGCGCAGACGCATTCCTCTCCTCCCTCCTTTCTCTTCTCCCAAACACAAAATTCACAGTCTTATACACTACCACCGCCTCCTCCTCCTCTATCACCGATGACCACCACCCATTCAACTCAGCCCAGGAACCACAAATCTACGAAATGGACCCTTCATTCTCCTCCCAAACGCATATGGGTGTGAAACGAGATCTTTCCACCCTACAAAAGCGAGAAGGAGATGGTGGAAATGTGACGTTGCCGGATGTACCGCTGTTTGAAAAATATGCTTATTTGTCACCTGGTAAGTTACTTTTCCTCCTCTTCCCTTGTGTAACTTTACTGCAGTGAGAGAATGAGAGCGGGGAAGTCGAATCACGAGTAAAGAAAAGAAAAGAAAAGCACATGCTGACGTGAACTTATGTTCAGGTATTTTCATGGGATTATTGGTGGTTCTACCGCTGTTTTTGATACTGTATGTGGGTGTGACGGGGGTGGCGAGTTTGCAGGTTTCGTACGCGGCGTTTGATCGGGAGATGGGACCTGCGGCGCATGCGGGGAAGAAGGGGTAAGATTTTATGGATAGGAAGGAGGCAGCTGGGTGGTTCGTAGTGGATGGGAGAATGGTGGTAGTATAGTTTCTGCCAAGGCGATGGTTGTATATTTCGTTTGAGAGATATTGGTAGAGAGATTGTTGATCGGTCATGTTGTTCTATCATAATCTGAATTCCTTCCATACATCTCCCCATTTCCACCATCCTCACCTTCCCATACAGTGCCGAACCACCGCAAAACAAACACATCCATCCTGACAACACACAAAACCATCAATGCCTCCACACCCGTACAGCCTTATCCTTCCCCCCACTCCCCACAACCCTCCCATCACAACTCCAATCCACACTAAAAACCTCATCCCTATGCCCCGGCAAATCCTCCCTCAACTTCCCCCCTCCCTTCTCAACATCCCAAACCTTCAACGTCGTATCCCTACTCCCGCTCACCAATAATCTACTATCGGGCGAAAAACAAGACATATACACCGGTCCGACGTGCCCGCGAAGCGTGTGCAGAAATTGCCCGGTGTGTGCGGACCAGAGCTTTATGGAGTTGTCGAAGGAGGAAGAGGCTATGAGGCTGCCGGAGGGGGAGAATGTAACGTGGTTTATTGGTTTTTGGTGGCCTAGGAGACGGGAGAGGGGTTTTATGGAGGGCGGGGACCAGAGGTAGATTGTGAAGTCGTCGCTGGCGGTTACGAGGCGCTCTTGGATTTTTCCGTTTATGGTGGCGGATTTTTCGAAACGGGATTTTGCGATTTGGATTTTCTGGGCTTCGGTTGTGGGGATGATGTTTTCTTGCGATTTTTGGGTGAGGAGGGGGTCGTGGTATGCGGTTCGCAAGACCAGGTCTGTGGATAGGGCGAGGTGGTTCACCCAGTGGGCGTGCGAGGAGAGTGTGCTGATTAGTGTGCCGGTGGTGGCATCCCAGAGTTTTATCGTCTTATCGTGGGAGGAGGTGTAGATTACGCCTGTACCGCCCCAGCGGACGCAGGATACGGAACTCTTGTGACCAGTCAGAACGAGGTCGATGCGTTTTGACACCGTGTCCCAGATGCGGACGGTGGAGTCTTTGGAGGAGGATGCGAGGCGGGAGGTGGAATTTTTGCGCAGGTGGTATGGTTCCCAGGCTAGGCTGTTTACCCATTTCGTGTGCCCCTTCAGGGGTTGGCCGAGGGGAGAGCCGGTTTTTGGATCCCAGAGTCGGACGGTGTTGTCCATTGAGCCGGTTGCGATGATGGTGTCGTCTTGGGACCAGCAGGCGACTAGGACCCAGCTTGTGTGGCCTTTGAGGGTGTGGAGAGGGGTGCCGGTGTCCGTATCGAAGATTCGGGCGGTGTTGTCCCCGCTGCCGGTGACGAGTCTTGAGGAGGTTGAGGATGCGAATGAGGTTGTTAGAATGGCTTCACCGTGGCCGGGGATAGAGGCGGAGCATCTTGATACAGCACGCACGCGGAAGACTGCTTGTGGGGTGTATTGGAGGCTGATAGTTTCTTCGGTAGTGGTCAAGCCTGGTTGTAGGACTGCACGATAGATGTCATTGACGATATCTATCACTTGTCCGCCTGCACTGAAAGTGAAGCGATAGGGTACTCGCTCGGTGGCATCCTGAAAAGCAAATTAGAACATGAGAAAACTCGACATGAGAGGCGAGAACAACTTGTCATCTAGGGAACACGTACGTTCCCTTGCAGAGTATTAAGAAGTAGTTCGAGATTCTTGACGGTTGCATCAGCGACTGGGACTGCCACCGGCGCCCCCGTCGGCCTTCCTGTCGACTGGTCGTAAAAATGGATTCGGACACTACCGAGATCGTTGGGTATCGCATCGACATCTTGCTGGTCGCGGGCTTTCTCTGCAAAGGCTGTCTTTTGACGTTTGCTCGGTGGTGGGAGGACTGTAGCCATTGCGAAGGTACCTCGAAGGGAATATTATGATAATTCGCGGTTTTGATGTGCGAAAGATTTTGGATGTCAAAGATCTAATCTCCATTTATCACCGATCTTGTGACTTATGCCAAGCAATCCTTGCGGCAGTTTAATGCCATTTATGTTAGAGCGCAACGAAGGTGCTCTCAAAAAAACGCTGTAGAAATAATATGAATTAAGTCTTAAGACCATGCATGTAAGCCGTCGGAAAAAACACAGTTACATGAGAATATGTTCACGTTGGAGAATATATCATTCCAACCTATGATGCCCATACGAACTATGCGAAATTCAATTTAAAGACACTAATCCCTTCTCCGAATCAACCTTGCTGTAACCCTCCTCCCTAAACCTCCGTCCCGTACTGTTCATGTCCACTGTTGGAAGGTCTATGCCCTTGGGTCGAGTTCCTGCCACTACTTACGTTAACCTCTGTCGTCTTCAATATGTTTCTAGGACCGATGTATTGGAGGATTCTGTCGGTACTGGTTGAATTTTTGGGACTGCCGATACCTGCGTAGGCTCTTGAATGGGTAGCGGGCAGGCGTGAGAGCCTCATGACAAACGACCTCTTGTCACATTGAGCGGTCGGGGGTCGACTATTGTCATAGGTAGAATCACGGTTGGATGGAATCCGGATTCGTTTGTTGAAAAGTGGACGGAGGCCGGGAAGAGAACCACCAATGAGCACAAAGTACATCTCAATGCTATAGATATGTCAGTGTCATTTTGCTTGACGTAAGACGTGCCATGAGCTTACGTGTTCCACAATACCAGCTCTGCAACAGCATCTATCACTCGATTTAGTGGAGTGCGAACAGAGGGGGCCGTGATTAGTTCTACTCACAGGTCAAGTCTTTCGTCTGGGCAACTACGCCGATCTTGCTTGTTCGCATAATCGCGGACGTAGCAGCACTTTTAGAAGTCAGCCGCATAAAAAGATCATATAGGTGCGAGATACATACACAAGACCAAACGCGAAGAGAAGAGATAATGACAATTTCTTCGCGAGTTCGATTTGAAGGTTCCAAAAGAGGAGTATGGGATAAATAGCCAGCGCGACATCAACGAGAGATGACACACCTAGGCTTTCAGCAGGAATCCCGTTCTGTATTGAAGGAGTAATAGATAATACTCACTGCCTTGGACATAACCGAAATTCCGGTTCCTGTCACGGTGATTACAAGTTCCGGGGACATCGGGTCGCCATAACTTTTGTGAGGGTGTGCACTGCGAATATATCAGACCAAGGGATGCTGACATGAAGATGACCTGTAACGCGATGGTGGACCAAACGAAGATCTTTCTTGCTTTGGCGTGTTTTGGCCCATGAAGGGTTACCAGCAAAGCTGCGATGGAAATTTTGCCTGTGGTATTGGCGAGTAGCTGCAGAGGCTGCGCTTGCCATATGTAGGTTTGAACCAGGTTATTTTGATCGTGACTGAGACTCTGGATATGTCTACCGAGACCATTGTGAATGGCGAGAGCAACCATAACTTGGCTGACGGACGCCATCAGCTGCGCCGAGCTATATATCAGCTTCAACATCTTAGAAAAGGTATCGAGGGAACATACAAATGCCAATACAGCGATCCATGAAGGTAGCTTGAACGATCGTACAATGAAGACCTCCCCAACGATGCGAAGAATGAGTACGAGGAGTGTTACGGCAAAAAGCGTCCATGATAGCTCAAGGAGTAGCGATTCGAGGCTAGTATGCTCGACCATGATTGCTGGAGCTACTGGTTGAGCGCCGTCGTCGGAGCTAAACACTAGGTTAAGTTGATGGTAGAACTACCTTGGTGGGTCAGAAATGACGTTTGAAGGCATGGCAAGATCACTGCCTTCAATGTGATGAGTGATTGGCGGTAAATGAAGTCTTTCGCTTCATGTGAGTAAACATCACATTTTGTGATGACCGAGCACATGTTATTCTTTCAACAAATACTTGCTTTTGTACAAGATTCGAGCATGCAAACAGCATATCTCTTTGGTTGTAGTACGATTGAGAGTACTCTATGAAAAGCATTGTGTTTCATATTTTCCAGAAGTTCCAATAGGGGGTTGGATCCCCACATCACCGTCATACGAGCAAAATTCGGCGGATTTGTGCATGCGGCATAAGCCTATGTAAGACATTCGGGATCTGTCGAGGGACTGGACCGCTCTTGTGGGACAATCCAATGTTGGCAGAATACACGGAATCCTGAGAAGGAATCAAGCGCGGCACCCTGCATGTCAACGAGTGTATGCGGACATGTCGAAGCGTTTGACTCTGTGTTCGATCCATGACATAGTAGACTAAAGAGGAGCAGGTTCTCCGTGGATTTTCCATTCTCCTTTTATACCAGGCTATTTCCCACCAAATGATGGTAGAGGTCAAGATTGAGACCGAATTCTGCCGGTGCTTCAGCCATGGTTCAGCGTGGCAAGTCTCGTGCTGTTAAAGAAAACAAATGGGTCAATTTCACGATATATGGCGTCAATAACATTGTGTATCATTGAAACGGGGCACACTGGAATATCGAGTGCGCCAACTCTCAGAGTAGGATAAAATTGAGTATCATGGAGATCCGAAGTAACGTCGACGCTGACTAAGCACCTGCTTTCACTTGGCAACCTTCGTCATCGAAGATTGCCTTCACATCTCTTTCACCTCCAGCTGCAAGTTCATAGATTGATGTCCAAGTAGAAAACCACAATGTCTCGCAGCAGATCGGTGGCCTACACGTCAGCATCGACATCGTACCCGGAAGACACTACAACCACTGCACGACCGGACACAAGCCGGACCAGTACTGGTAGGCCACGAACTGCTCGCCCGAGGACTGCTGCATCCACATTGGTCAGTGGCAAACAGGATATCATTTGTGCTGTCAGTGAATCCAGAGGTATCTCACCAGTCGTTGGATTAGCGTTCGTCAATGTCTCCACTACCGAGGCTGTTCTGTGTCAGATATCCGACAATCAGACATATACCAGAACACTGCACAAACTCCAAGTATATGCACCCACCGAGCTATTGCTCATGACCACTGCTGCTCATCCTAAATCTAAGCTCTATGCTATTATTGAACTCAATGCTCCAGTCGACATTCCAGATCTTCGTATCACTGTCATTGATCGAAAGTACTGGTCTGAAACGGCTGGTCTTGAATACATCCAGCGATTGGCTTTCAAACAGGATGTGGAAGCGATCAAGGTGTCCGTAGGAGGGAACTTCTACGCAACATGTTGCATCGCTGCCGTTTGTCCATTTCTTTCTTTTTCTCTCCTACGTGTCTACTAAATCTCATGCTAGGTGCTCAAGTACATTGAGCTCGCTCTTTCCTTTTCCTACCCTTTTCATTCCTTACGATTCAAATATGAGACCTCGGAAGGATCGATGATGATTGATCTGTCAACCATTTCCTCCTTGGAGCTGATTCAAAACTTGCAGAATCCGAAATCAAGAGATTGTTTGTATGGCCTTCTCAATGAGACGTTAACTCCCATGGGTGCGCGACTCTTGAAAAGCCAGCTCCTGCAACCATTGACTGACGCCGAAATGTTGGAGAAGAGGTATGATGCATTGGAGGAGCTTGCCACTAGGGAAGATGTCTTTTTCGCCGTCCGGCAAGGTTGGGATTCAACCCTGGTCAAAGCATCTGATATTAAAGTCACTGATACTCGATTGTAGCATTGAAAGCTTCTGTAGATGTCGATCGCATACTTACCGCGGTACGAAGAATCACTCCAATGCTTTACCAGTCTCACAGATTAGCAGATTACCATGAATCCAATCAACCCGCCAATCCAGTTTTACGAGCAGGCAATTAATAATGTGATCGCACTAAAGCAGTACGTGAAATCGATACCGATTATCTTTGAGGCTCTGGCAACGGTCAGGAGCGAGCTATTACTTTCCATAAATGAKGTCCGTTAAGCTTGAAGGGACTGGTCGAACAACCTGACGGATCTAGCTTTGTGCTCCTGAGGAAATAGCCAATGTCCAGAGACTGATTGATGACACTATCAACGAGGACATTACCTACCAAAAAAACCCGTTGGATCTGAGGAATCAGCGAACATATGCTATTAAGGTAGAAAGTTCATTTCACACAATCCTCGTCACTAATGTGTGCACTAGTCGGGTGTCAACGGTTTTCTTGATGTTGCAAGACAGACGTACAAGGAAGCCAACGCAGATGCTTATCAGCTTGTGACTGATTTAGGCCGTAATTACTTACGACCTCTCTCATTCCGTCTTGTCGCTCACATATCTTAGAAACGCATGGCATCGCACTTGAGATGAAATACGACACTGCAAGACAGTACTACATTCGAGTTCCTGTCTCGGAGATAGAGGAGCGCAACCTACCCGACGTCTTCATCAATGTTTTCAAGAGGAGGAGCTTCGTCGAATGTCAAACACTGGATCTGGTCAAGCACAACCAGAAAATTATCGATTCCCATCACGAGGTGGTGCTCTTGAGCGATAAGAGCGTTCAGCAGCTGATTAATGATGTCCGCGAGGATATCGCACCTCTTTTCAAGACTGGCGAGGCGATCGCCCTTTTGGACATGCTTGCTTCCTTCGCACAGCTAGTCACCTTGTATGATTACTGCCGGCCAGAGTTGACCGCAACTCTTGCCATCCAAGCCGGCCGACATCCCATCCGAGAGAAGATCCATAAAGAAAGATTTGTTCCTAACAACGCCCTTGCGGGTGAGCAATCCCGCTTTCAGATCATCACTGGTTGCAACATGAGCGGCAAAAGCACCTACATCCGTTCCCTGGCCCTTATGGCCATCATGGCCCAAATCGGATGCTTCGTCCCAGCTACATATGCCTCCTTCCCCATCCGCCACCAGCTCTTCGCCCGTGTATCGTCAGACGATAGCATCGAAGCTAATGTCTCGACATTTGCCTCCGAGATGCGCGAAATGGCCTTCATACTCAATAACATCGATCGCCGTTCCTTAATCATCATCGACGAACTCGGTCGTGGCACTAGTACGCGAGATGGACTGGTCATCGCCATCGCCATCGCTGAAGCCTTGATTGAGAGTAAAGCGCTCGTGTGGTTCGTGACGCATTTCCGCGAACTCGCACACATTCTCTCCGAGCGCGCTGGTGTGGTGAGTTTCCATCTCCAAGTCGATATCAGCCCTCAACGCGATCGCATGACGATGCTCTACACCATCCAGCAAGGCTGCGTGAAAGAAAGCCATTACGGTATTGCTATGGCGAAGGTTGCGGGTCTGCCGGATGATGTCATTCGTGTTGCGGAAACTGTTTCTGAGAAATTGGCAAGGGGGGTGCAGAGGAAGAGGAAGGGTTCGCGGGCGCTGAAGGTGGCGAGGAAGAGGAAGTTAGTGCTCGGGTTGAGGGAGCAGCTTCTTCAGGCGAGGGAGGGGAGGATGGAGGGTGGGGTTTTGGGGGCTTGGTTGAAGGCGTTGCAGGATGAGTTTGTGAGGAGGATGGCTGCTATTGATGAGGATGGGGAGGAGGAGGAGGAGGATGATGAAGGGGATGATGATGATGGAGCGGATGGAGGGGAGGGAGAGGAGGTAGCTGAAGAAGGCGGTGGGAAGGACAGAACTGAGCAACGGAGAGATGAGAAGGGATTGAGGAGTGAAAGGGTCGAATTAATCGATGATGACGACAATGATGATGGAGGAAAGTCAGATGCGGAGAGTCTGGTCAGGGATCTTCCAGGGTTGAGAACGGGAAAGGTGTATGAGATGAGCGGTGCGATGCCGGTAAAGGAGTAGGCAAGTAGCATCTCATACATCTTGCGAATTTAGGAATTTGCCTTAGCGCTAGGAATGTAATAGTTTTTGTACCGTCTGGCATTTGGTCGTCTCGGTCTGCCGCTAGTGGGGTGATTATTAGTGGAGCTTTCTCTGTTTTTGACCCTTTTTTTTGTGGGGGGATATGTAGGAAGGAAGGAAGGAAAGTGACGGTGGAAGATTTGATCAAGCGGACTTTATCTACAGATTATCGCTTTGTTCTACAGGTCGGGTTGATGGGAAAGGAAGGAGGAACAGCAGACGATGTGATAGGATGGACTTTTTTGCTTCCTTCTTTCCCTCAACGATAGTTCGAGGAATGAAGGGTTTAAGTGTCATACACGTATCATGCCACCGTTGTATCACGAATTAAAAATAACCTTTTATGTGAAAGAACGGAGAGGCGCGAGAAAAGGGGCGTGATATTGGGGAGGGATTGGGGATTGCGGCATTTGTTACTTGGTGGCTGTTGAAGGGTAGTAGATAGATCTCCATGAAGAGATGATGGGGTTCAGATTCGACGTGTTTTCTTGTCCTGTGGAAGAGATAGTTGGATTTGTTGATGGTCGAGTCTCTACCAATACCTTTAATTTAGGGGTGTGGGTTTGTTTTGGCGTGGCTTAAGGTTTTGGATGGGGGATTATAGAGACTTGAGCTCAATGGGTGTGGCAGCGAACGGGAGGACAACTTGGGGCTGGGAGGGGATTGGTTGTAGTGGTATGGTTGTTTTGAGGTAGGATTGGGGGGACAGGGGATGGAAGGCATGATGGATAAGATCACAGTATTAGAGGGAGGTAATCAGCAGTGCATTCTCGGTGGTATCAAACTTCTGATAGAAACGATCGGTTGTCACCTTCTGTTTCTGCCCTAGACTAATTGCGTGGCTCCTGCTGGTGACAGTGCAGATAACTTTCGTAGAGGTAAATGTAGGCTGGGGGATCGAGGGTGCGGGTTTGATGCTGGGTGAAATGGAGGGATGGATATGGCCTAGGTGAAGGAAAGTTGGAATTTGGAACGATGAAGGGATGGGGAAGCTTGCCAAAATCGGTGGGAAGGATGGTTTGTTGTAACGGTGATTGATGGGTTATGTCCGAGGAGACGATGTGAGCTTTCGAGTGCAGATGGTTAGAGTCTTTTAGGGGAACGGCATGAAGAATCGGGAGGCCGAGGAATTGTGGTAAAGGACATCTCAACATCTGCATGGTGTAGGTTGGAGAACTCCAGTCATGAATGGGAGGTTTTTTGAAAATGAATCTTAGCATTGCCAAAGCTACCTGAGCGGGATTCTGAAATTATCTGCAGATTTGAGAGTTTCGCTTGCGAGTTGTCTGATTTGCAAAATCCGACTTGGATCGATCTCCATTGAGTGTTAAAGCCCGCGTAGGTATCGATGGTCCCTCCTAGTGAAATGTGGTACCGGGACGAGCTGAGTAATTTATGAGAGTTCCAGGTGGAAGATACATTGTTGATTGCTCCACGTGGAATCACAACAATGAAGCAGACTCTGAATTTAAGTCTGAAAACATAGCTGAGAATCGATCAAATAGTCCCGCAATTTTCAAATGGGCAGCAATCCTCAGCTGTGGGCGCCGAGTTCTCAGGGCATTAAGCTTCTGCCTAAGCTCCTCTAGAGTCCAGTCCCAGCACTCGGCTTCCAAGAGGTCGTCGGAACAGGTAATCTGCTCCAAGCTCGTAGGAAGAATATCGTCCAAGGTTGGCGATGGCAGGTGATTCCTTGCACTCCATCCAAGGAGCATGACCAGGGGCACTTTCAGAGATCTTAATTTCGTCAAGCTACTCATGTCTCCAAGGGTGCCAGATATTCCATATTCATAATTGTCCAGGTCGTCCAGAGAGGTTGATTTTCCATGTTGGTGAAAGCCGATGGACAGGGCCAAGTGCTCTTGAGTATCGGCACGTATCTGGACCGCCCTTCGCAGCCAATCGCAAGCAAGTAGCGATTCATCACTTGGTAATAGATCATTCGTCCGTATAAATCCCACATTGCAACGGAAATGATGCTCAAAACGTTTCAGGTTGGGTAGCTTTTCTAGGAGCTGCTCCAAGACGACCAAGTTGACATTGCTGAATTGAAGGTTCAAGGTGTGGAGCGTTGGCAGTCGAGGGACACTGCTCGCCCATCCGTAGCGTCCGTTGGATACGCCTTCATCTGTCAAGCATAAGGTCATACTTTTGATTCTTGGAAGCAGAAAGAGTTTGACTCGGTCTTCAAGGCGGCCAGAGTCCTGGTCGCGGTACGTAGCGGGCTTGCCACAAGCTTCAATCGTTTCCAGGGACTTCAAACGCTCATCAGGCTGACTCCAAACCAGCTTGTATGCAAACATAGCGTTCGTTATCATCATAGTTGGGCCGCGTATAAGGTTTTCTGGCCTAGGCTTCGGATTAATTCCAAGTTGAATGCTTCGTAATGCTGGTAGTGCATGAAGAAGGAAAGCAACAGCCGCATCCACACTCCTATCCCCTCCGGTCGCGAGTTCGCCGATGACGAGGCTAGCCAGATAAAATGCCTTTGGAACACGTTCCGCAAGCACAGCTACCTCGTTCGGCGATAGTGGTTCGAGTGGGGCCCATTTGGAGCCTTTCGGATGTGCGACAAAACGGAGAGACTTGACGAATGCTGCTCGACCAGGCCAATACAAGATCATGCGGACGAACGATCTCAGAGGTTGTGTTGCTTGATGATTCCGGTGGGCCCCATGCGTGAAGACAACATGACGGTACAGGCTTGGTTGACAGTGGATCGAAAGTACCTTGTTGACGCGAGCGAGCTCTTTCAGGTCACGAATACCAAGTAGGTCAATGATGTCGGTCAACAACTCTTCTGGTAATTGTAGTAGCATGGTTGGGAATCTAGGCTGGAAGCACTGCAGCAAGTCAACTTTGAGTCGGTGATCCTCCGGGTGAGGAAGATAGTGGGGGAATTTACGCCTGATTCGACAGTAACTCGATGTTCGTCTTACCCCCACTGCATTAGTCTGGTATCGTTGCTGTGCGGTGACTTGTAGGCACCGAGTGCTACTGTAGATGAGGTGGGTGAGTTAAGAATTGTTCCACATTGCATCCTCATGAAGTGGATGTGAGCTTCTTAGCGGGAGCCATAATCACTGGGAAGTTGGATATTTGAGGAGGAAGAGAGGGGTGATCGGGAGATGTCAGTATGAAGACCGTCCGCGGACATGAAAATAATGAGCGGAGAAAGTGATGAAGACTTCATCATGTTGACAATCAGTGTGCAATAGAAACAAGTTCCATTCAGGAAGACCAGAGATACGTCATGCATGCCTCTGCAATGACTTTGCCTTTTCTCTATTCTGGACCGAAGTGAACGCTATTGAAGGGAAGTAGCTCATGGCTTTTTCCAGCCAAGTAGAACAAGCTTTAAAGGCAGGCACGTTGCTGAGATTCAACGGGATTTAACGGTACATTTACTTCGAGACATGCTGCTGATTACGTCATTTAGGAGATCCTATCTAGTGCCTTGGCACAACCCTTAAACTCAATTGTGCTTAGCTTATTATCCAGAAATTTCTGGTGGTTGATATTGGAAATCTCTCCCTATCTGAGTGGTCTGAGAATGGACGCCAAAGCAGTGACAAGATGGCAGAAGAGAGAGTGTCGTGAAATCAGTGTACTGGTTTGAAAGAACGCCAACTGAATCCACCAAGCAATGTCGATGGATCACCCGACGCAAAATAGGAGGGAGGCTATGGGAAGTTGTCGAGGGTATGCAATGTGGTCTGAAGTGCCTTTTTTATCCAGACCTTAACCATGTGGACTGTGAGTCGAGTTTGGATTCACGTGAGGATCCTGCCTTGCACTCCGTCTGGAGAGATTAGCAGGAAGGTAAGGAAGCAATAGAATTGAGCACACTCACATATTCGAGCTTTTGAATAATCACACTCGAAGTGCTTAAAGTCAATGTCCCTCCCCAAACAAAGGTCCTTCATGTTTACATGTCCATCCTCCACCCAATTATGATCCAGGGAGTCTGCTCCGATTTTGAAAGTTCTCAGGCGCCAGCTTGATTGAATCAAGGCCTTGAACTCTGCGATCACGTACTTGTCGAGCCATGTGAACTTGCTACTCGTCCCCATGTCACACGTGCAGGAAAATTCCAGGAGTTGATGAGGTAGGTTTGTACGCAGAAGATTCTGGTTCTCTCTGCATGGATATCCCACCAGCACGGCAAAAGGAGCCTGGAGGTACTCCAATGCAGTGAAACCTCTCAGGTCTCCGAGACATCCGATCAAGCCAAAATCATAATCCCATGCCTCTATCACCATATCGCCCCTACCATCTATCATATCCCAAGGCACCAAATCGAAAAGGAAATCGATAGACAAGACCAGACGTTCCAGTGAAGTAGCCCGGAGTTCAAGGATCGCTCGTAGGGCTCGGCAGTCCAGCCAGTCTCTCGCACGGTCCGGAGAGTTCACATCACGGCGAAGATGGTACTCAAAGTGTTTGAGTTTGGGTACTGACCTCGTGATGATCGCTCTGAGATCTTCGAGGCCGATATCGCTACGCTGAAGGATCAATGTACGCAAAGACGGTAGAGTAGGGAACGATCGAGGCCAATGCAGCGGTAGATCTCCGTCTTTCAGGCTGATGTTGAGGACCGTGATCTTTGGGAGGTAAAGGAACCGTAGCACTTCGATGTCTCTAGCGCCACATCTATCCAGGCATCGAAATGCGAGACGATATGATACCTTCCTCAATTTAGGCAGACAAGTTGCCCGATCCGATGAGTCGACCTTGTGCTTGATAACATTACTGACAAATGACTGGTGAGGTGCTTCGCGATCAGGACAAAGATGGACCCCAAGCTTGATAGTTCGCAGAGCATGCAAGGAGAGTAGAAGAAACGCAATGGCGGCGTCGAGACATCGCTCTCCACCAGATCTGAGCTCATCAACCAGCTGATCTGTTCTCTGGAAGTTTAATCCGGAGAGACTCTCTTCCATGTGAGATTTTTGAAAGGTAGTGCACGCAAATCTCCGCCAGTCTTGGGGACATTCGCCGCCCAATGTGAAGCTGACAAAGCGCAGGCTCTGTACGTATTTGCGTCGTTCTGGAAATCTTAGCATCACTCGCAGACAGGAAAGCAACGGCGGCGGATCTTGGGCTTGATGCTTTTGATGGGTGAAGGTGAGACAATTGTATAGGTGTTTGTGGAGATGGTTCTGGACGCAAGCTGATAAATACTTGCTCACTCCGGCAATTTCTTTGTAGTCTGCTAGATCGAGTAGATCATAGACGTCTTTCATCAACTCTGGGGGTAATCTTGAGATATGATCCATGATGCAGGCTGGAGAGAAAGTCAAATTATCAGGATGGGAGGGGACCTACAAGGAAGTCACTGGGGCTTTTTGTAGAAGACAGAGAGAGCCTGAAGTAGGGGCAAATGTCATTGTTTGTTACCGTCCTCCATGATGCATTTCTCGGCGTTCTTGCATAAGACCCACTTCTGCTGACATTTCATTCAAGAACGATGATGAACGCAAGGAACATCCATGGAGGCATGAACATCACCCTTGAACCTTAATTTAATGCAACAAGCAAAGCTGCCCTGCATCAAGGGCAGCCATCAGGCAACTCACAATGTCATCTTCTCTTGCAAAATCAGCTTGTTCCCGTGACGCCAATTGTTGAGTACAGTGCTCACCTACCAGTGAATAGAAAAAAGCATTAGAAAAGTGAGAAAAGTAAGAATGATCGGGCTAAAGTGTTATAGTTCGTGAAGGCCACCGTCTTTGTCATAGTTTAACAAAACCTTTTCAAATGACAGTATGCAGCTACAACGACCAATTGCAATGTCAAGAGATCGAGAAAGCTTATGATAAGCCATTAAATGTATATATATGCAGCACCGCGATAAGGTGATGAAAGGAGAATATCCACTGGAGTTGCCAGAAAATGGAACCTACAGTGGCAGAAGAGAGAACATGTCTCAACATGGCACAAAGTCATCTTTGTGACTTAATCAAGCTCTAAATCACACTTCGGAGTAAGCAGTCTACAAGAAAGATACTCAAGGAGGTGTGCGGGATGGAAGATGAATGGTTCTTTCTACCTTTGGTTGTATTTCTATATTAGCGTCTTGGCATCCCTTTTCTTCATTTCAACGACAAGGTGTCTGGAGAATTCACTGCCTTCCTGTCTACTCTGGTGAATGATTGTCCTTCGAGACTACTGCGTTCTGGCGTATCTATACTCTTCTGTCGTATAAATGCAGTTGATCATGCATCTATTTCATGACCGCAATATACATCCCTTATGTGCTACGACCCTCAATCAGCGTCCATTGATAGTTTCTTGCCGAGAAATTCTATATAATGCTATATACACGGTCATGCTATTTTCTGATCTCGTTTGATCAGAAATGATTCATAAGTGCACCGTAGGCACCGGTAGAACCAGAGGAGCTCTAGACAATACGATGACCTGTCCTTCATATTGCAACCCACCTTCCGCGGAGCCGAACGCTTGGATCGCAGAACATTACTTCTTTTGGATTTTCTTTTGTGATGGATTTGTAACTAAAACTTCTATAAAGTTCTCACCTGCTTGTTCCCCCTTATTTCTTCCACAGTCTCGTCACAGGAGTATGAGTTTTCAAGATCCATTAAGCTCTCTCTCGGTGAGCTTCTTTATTCTTCACAGTGAAGGTTACAATGATACAAAGCCTTTTTTTCTCTTATCTCAGTAGCTCAATTATGACAACCATCCCCTTTAGGATAGTCTCTTGTGCATGAATGATATGATGAAGGGGCAATTTTTTACCATTTCTTAGTTGTATCTGAATGATAGATCGATCTGAGGACCGTTTACAAAGAAATAAAGTCTACTTCATGTTTTTTGAATCATTCATCTGAACTAAGTATGATTTGGGATTATTCCATCTGGTCCACGACGTCGGTATCTGTTGGAACTGGACATGGTTTCTGAGAAACATCACTCTCTATGCATTGATAAGATATCACTGTATTGCGGTCTGGTGTCTGCCAGGCCACAGAAGAGAATGCCGAGACAGTCTTGGCATGGCGTGAGCTTGTACGAGGACAAGCTACTATTGCAAAGCTCCAGAACGTCCTCGCCGACTCCACTGCGTTTGTCCGATGCGAGACGACTCCTTACCAGGATTTTCTCCACGGGCATAATACCTGCTTGTAGACCGAGCAATCTCAGTCGTTTAACTCCGTTAAAGAATGGCTCACTCACGTGGCTGGACAAAGCATCTTCCGAGAAGGCCATGGTTGTCTTGACCAGAGACGATACACTATCTGCAAATTTTTAATTTTTGTTGCTCAGCAGCAATGACTGTGAAATATATACGCAAACTTTAATCCACTCTATCTTTAGTTTGATTCACCTTTCAAGAATTCCTGAGCGTCCAGTTTCGCCCATGAACTTTAAGATTTGGGTCCGAGAGGGAAACTGACAACTCGCATATATCTCATCCTGTTTTATCTCTTCTGACTTCAATGGTATCACCAATGCCGGTGACTTCCTCCAGTCTTAATCGACAGATGTAAATAGACTTTCTGCTCAAAATGATACTCTCGACCTATCTACAACGCAAGATTGCATGAGTGTGAGTATCGGTCTGTCACAGCTGATCTACGGGTCAATTTTCCGTAAAGCAAGTTAGTCATCCACCGACCATATGACGACAGGTCTAAGAGAAATATACAAGACTATTTTGACTCCAGGGAACGACCCAAGAATCCATTGTTTTTCCGGCCGCCTCGTGAGGTCAATAGTCTTCCACAGGCGATGTAGTCATTTTATTGGGCGTATTACCATGTGAAGATGCGTTATTGCACAGCGCGGACCAAAAACTTCCTCTTTTCACACGGGAAAGTACTACAAGATCGAATCACCGCGCCAGAAGAGCAGATTCAGGCCAAAACGACCACATTGAACAAGATCTTTCATTCACGAACATTCTTGTAGGGAGAAAAGGAATGGGGCTAAATTATAGATAACATCCCTTAATCAGAGTGAAAGGGTTCTTTAAAGCACAACACTTTCGGAAATCATCAATGCGAGATCATCTACCGCAAGATATGGTTATTAGATTTCCAAGATTCATTATACAATCGGCTGCGCATCAACTAAGGGCGGGAACATAAGACTTTTGCCACAAGAAAATATCTGGCAAAGCACCAAAGCTGGGATGATTTACCCAAGCTCGCTAATGATAATTGTGTCTCGACACGTATTGTTATATCGACCATCAACTCGATCTCTCTCTCGGAGCTTGCAATACTGTGGCAGTCCCGAGGCCTCACCTCATATCTATGACCCTCCTCTCCTGTCCTCTCCCCTCGCTTTACTATTGTTGCTTCTTCTGGAGCAACTAGATCTCGGACTTGAACCGCAACACTCACTTAGAGGAGCGGATCACAACCAAAATTGTCTCACTCTGTGAGTCAAATTTCGTCAGGGCAGAATATGTCCGTCGAGGATTCTAGACTGTCACCTCTAAGCGGAGGAGTAAGTTTTTCACAGTGTCCAACGTCCAACGGGACCGACGACCGTGGTGCAGAGACTAAGATAGACGCCGGATAAATGGACGATATTACTCTACCAGTACCTGCTGTAATCGAGAATCATGACAAGTTATGGCTGGKTTTCAATATATCTATGTGGAGTACTGTATGAGCGTGTGTCACTAAAGAAATCTCGCCTTGCTCATGGTGTCATATAAAATCGGCTTAGTAAGAATGGAATCAGTTTTCCAAGTCAACATCTTCGATTCCTCTTGTCTACGTCACGTTATTTCCTTATCAAACAGAATATTTCACGAACGCTGTATACATGAACATCTCTTCCAAGGGTCATCGTAAGACAAAGCGGTGAGTAACCCTTCCCAGATGTACTAATTCGAAACACTTGAGCATGAATCTCTATCACGACCAGTCGTTTGACACAAGGGTGGAGATCAAGGTATGTAAAATGACAGAGAGACTTTGAACTTTTATGGCTTTCAAACACAACAATGCTGCTAGAGAGTTTTGGTCATGTTCTCCACTTCAAGAAGATTTCGAATGGATTACGCTCTATGTACTTTCATCGATACTCCAATTCTACGCTGGATCGAAACCTGCTAGGCGGTTCTGAGATTACTCAACTCCAACTAATGGCTGTCGTTCACTCTTACTCTCTCACATTTATTGACGCATTGCCTCGTCAATATCAAAAGGACGGCAGCACTTCAAGCTAGTACTGCAAATAGAAGTGAGAAGCAGAAGCCGCTAGCGCGAAACCCCTTAGAATTCAATTCCTTCCTAGATACTCTTCTACCGGGTCATACCTGTGGAGAAGAAGTAGTATTACTCTCAAGTCTGTGAGAGTCATGTCGATCAATGACAGAAATCTAGAGAGAGCATATACTTGATCTTCCTTGTAGCGAAGACCTAGTCGGCTCGGAGATACAAATGAAAGTTTTCCAGCGAAATCTGAGCCGACACGGGGAGAGCCAGAAGTCCAAATTGCGAATAAGAGTGAGCTTATTCAATTCTGTGGCTGTCATGATGTTCAAAGACGGAGGACTTGAAAGCTTTAATCTATGTTGCTTACCATGATACCAGCTCAAACCCAACCAACATTTTTTACATATCAAAGGAAACGAACCTCCACTTATCCTATTATACGACTCGCAACTACCATCTGAAATGATTCCGATATTCAATACCATATCATGAATCACTATGATGTAGAGTACCAAAAGCTTAAATTTGGGAGGCATTTGATCAATAAAATTAGGTCGAAAGATCCAGCCATGGATTCATCTAATGATAATGACGATGATACACGCAGGATTATGGTGGGTATAAATATTTTGTTTTGAACTCTTCTTTTTTTTTCTCTCTATCTATCCCCACGTCTACATCATCTTACCTACATCTTCTTCCCTCAAATATGAAATTTTGTTTCATCATTGAAGATGTACGATCTCGTCCTGGCCCTTCTGGTGACAACCATTTCGCCGCGTACCACAGTCGTAATAATCCCGCCGGTCAAATGGCTCTGGGAGCCGTTGGTGGGGTGCCTCAACAGAGCGAACATGGCATCTCAAGCGAGACAACCTAGAATTTTTGGAAGGCTTATCACTTGTGGTAGAACTTTTTCAAAAGAATTAACACAGAGGATTAGGCTTACTCAAGTATTTCGACAGAATTTACACTACCTGGGGCTTTTATTCTCGCGCTTTACCTTCTGATTCTACACCGGCAGATCGAATTGTCAGAGTCTACATATTACCAATGAAATCTCGCTGTTTTTAAATTTTTTGTAATTTACAGTCTCACTTCGCTTGAAGCCTCAATGGCGCTAATCCTTCGCCATTTACTTCCGCATTTCCACTCTTTTTCATCGATGTATCTATTACTTCATTCAGCGAACTATTCTAATGGATACGCTGTTCCTCCCATCTAAAACATACGTATTCTGTTATCTATACTATGCTTTTCGTTATACACCACCCTTTATTTGCACAGCATGGACAGTTGCTGATATTATAACGCCTAGATTTCGACCCATATGCCATATCTGAATCCGATTGTTCGGAGACTCATACTACGTCACTTTCACAGAAAACTACACCACACACTCCCTGGTTGGAGCCTTCAATTGAGGCTCCACTCAATCAGACTATCAGCAGTAATGCCACACAGGGATCGCCAATTTCTGACCACGTTGACAGTAGACGTCTCAGACGACTCAGAAGACTCCGTGGCGGAGAATCGGTGACAATATGTGTACGAGGATGAATTAAATGAGTCCGCGTGACCGTTTCCTACTTATACTTCGCGCAATGGGAAAGAATTGTCAAAGCTGGGACGCAAAAGCGTAATCTTCAAACGAGCTTAAAGACTTAACCAATAATTACTACAGTAACATGCAGAAAACTTACGATGATGATCTGATCCAGACTCATAAAGCCGTTTAACGAGGATCCAGATCTCATCTGGCGATCTCAGCACATGTTCACGATTAACTTGCACATCCAGATGTACCGTTCAAGCCTATTTTATCCGTGTCGAAGCGCATCCTGTCTCAAGCTGGATCTGCTTCATTTTACATTGAAAAAAATCTGGTCGGTCCATATAGATGGTAGCGTGACTGTCGAACCTTTGGACGACATTTCGACCAGAGGAGTAAGCAGGCAAATGTCGACCTAAGATATTTGGGCGCAAGTTCGTGGGAGACACTTAGCATTCATTTCTTTGAGAATATACGTCACGATCTGTGAGAATCAGTCTTGTTTGCATTAAGGATAAACCAGGTTTTGGTTGGGCAAACCGCATCCAATGATGTCGATTAAATTCATCTCAATGACTCTTAATTTCTCATGTATGCGATAACGGCGCCAGATCCTGACGTCAAAAGAGTTGAGATGTTTTTTTTTGTGTAAACGGAATCGAGCATAGCTTTTCTTCGTCATTCAAGAAGAACGATAAGTATAGTTTGTCAGGGTGGCAAGCATTTTTTGCGATCATGCCTGTTTGATTTTTTTGTCTCTCTTTGAACGAAGTATTCGATATAGACCATCGCGTAATCATCAAATCTATTAGAATCACTGAATTTAGATGCCGTGGCTTCTAATTGCTTCACACGATGTCTATTCATTCAGAGTATAGTGGCTTTCGATGACAACCAATCGACCACCTGCCAAGAGTCGACGCTGTGGAGATAATTATAGTGGAAGTAAAGATTCGTGAATGACAGGGCTCCCATATGAGATCAGAGAACGGAGTGGAATAGTGCATTGCCTGAAAGAATCAAATGATAAGGAAAACCCTCTCACAGAATATCTGACCTTCTACATAGGTACATTTGCGGAATATATCAGTGGCTAGTCTGTAGGCATTAGATGCGGTTTCTGCCATCTCCGACATATGACGCTCTCTCAGGATGCAACCACTGTGATATATAACCAGAAGACAGCTTTTACTATGCTTCTCTCATACAATAAACTATTCACGGAACTCATCAAAGCCAAATACAAGGAGCCCTATTCGCTCATGACATGGGTATTACGCCTTTTAAAACAGGGAATGCGGCAAATACTAGTGGTGAATCTTATGGAATACCAGAATAAAATTCTTGCAACGGTCTTTGCTTATCTTTCATTCAACAAGTTGACAAGCTGCGATTCAGACGAAGCAGGCTTAGAAAGCTCCTCACCGGGTCGTGATAGCCCATTAAGCTGGCAGACAAGCCACTCCGTGAAGATATACAAGAGAGGGGACAACGTCTGTCGTAGCGAAGGTCTAGCTTCTTCATCTCGGACTCTTGGCATTAAATGAGCGTTTCGTCACCCACTGACCAAGACATGTATCCAGACTCTGTCGAAACCTCTACACCTGAAAGATCGCTCCCTACGCCTGTGTTTGCCACTGCTGTCTAACATCAAGAACATCAAATCTTAAGAACAAACTAGACTATGGTGAAAGTTAGAGAGCCATTATCGAGATAATATCCGCAATTATGAGCCATGGAGCAGATGAGATGAGAACGGGATTCTGCTATGGAGAGTGTAAGTCGATGAATTGCCACATTAAAACTGAGCAGTGGATCCTCCTGATCTTTGGTCTAACATCGAGGGTCTTGGCTGGAATCGTGATTTGGTCCCGCTGGATATGTCTCTTATCAAGAGAGCGGTTGGCATCATGCCGGAAAACCTTCGGTCCAGAATGCCTGCCATCACTAATCGGACAGTGTGACAGGGCATCTAGAGTCGGAAATCAGTTTTGAAGATCTTTTTCTTGACTCATTGATACCGATCAGCCATAATTAGCTCAAACGATGTCGACTGCGTCTTGACTGCAAATGGGACAGATGATCGGCGCCGATGACCATTCACCAGCAAAGAAGGTCTATTTGTCACTGGGCAATCTATACCACGATATCGTTGCTCGAGATATCACCGCGGTACAGGAAAGAAAGATCATGGAGCCATCTACGGCGCAGAAAGGAAGCGCAAAGATTTTTTTCACAAGGTCCGTCGAAGACCGAAGCCGACTAGTTATGGAGTGTCATTTCCGAACCTGCAATCTCTTCCCTCGTCGCTCTCGACGAAGTCATTGGCTCAATATTCATCATCACTCACGGAAATCTTTCTCGTTGGCTGTCCCTGTCTTCGACCAGAGTAGTATATGAGTACCATACCGGTTAGGTTAATCATCAGTACAATTAGTTGCTCTATCCTGTGTGCCTGGGTCTTGATGATAAGAAAGAAGCAAAAATATCATCGGATATTACAGAGACAGCTACATAAGTTCTCGTACACAACACATAATGGTGACTTTGACTCGCGGGCGTAGATGCTCTGCATTTTCCAGGCCGCCCGGAGTCGATTCAATTTCTCGATGCCGGTCACGACCGAGAAGTGGGAAGGACGACGCTCAACAGAAATTTCTCGGCGGTAGATAGTCAAAGATCAAGGATTTCGACGGGACCTACTACTTTGCAATCGCGGCTTCAAATTATACATGCCAATGGAAATCTGGTAGAGTCATGCCCTAGAAACGCTTCCTTCAAATTACAATCGAAGACGCATATGGTGTAGGTATCACCATTTCAACGACAGAAATCGAACAGGTGCAAGACGCTGTAAAGTACTGACAATTCGGAAGTCAAGCAGTCCGATAGCTTATCACTTCTTTACTGGGGAAGACCAGGTAAGAGATACTCATAATAAGATCCTATGCTTTCTTCGTGTGTATCGAGAGCACAAAGAGCGGGCCATTGGAAAACGCAAATACTAATTTTATTTCAGATGTTGACTTCGCAACGTCAAGACACAAGGTATATTAACAATCTACGCCTCGGAATAGAATGTGCAGAACTTGGACTGGCAATATTTGATCTGACCCGATATCACTTGCGAGACGTTGCATCGCACGTCACCTCTCCCACTGATTATATGCCGGATGTCAATCCAACTAGGCTCAGTGTCTTCATTGAACACTTCACATAACATAAAAGTGCTGTGTTGAACCGAGGAACATGATAAACGACGTGTGGGTAAGAAAATTTGTTTTGCAAACTATGGCAAGACTAGATACCTAAGTAAATCTTCTCAAGTTTCGCGATTCCATGCAAAGATCTTGATAGTCCTCATGAATTATTGGACTACATGAAATCTTAAACTGACTTGGCTCAAAAGACCCGGTATCTTCCGAGACGAGGTTATTACGTGTACACTTCTACACCCTTCATTTAAAAGTCGACAGCAGTGGACGTTCACTTCTCGCGAATCGTAAGAATGAGACATCCTCACCCCTCTTTATAAGAAGACACGTGGCAATGTTGAGGTTAAAAAATGGTTTATTGTTTTTCAAGGGCGGCCATACCTTCGACCATTTTCTTGACTAAAAATTTCGTTTTCATACCCTACCGGGATCGTGCTAGAGATTTACGGCAGCCATCCTCCAGAAAAGTGATACAATCCCCGAACAGTTCATAAGAGAAGATCGCGCTGATGAGAGCAGCGTCTGTCCGTCCTTTACCTTAAACATCTTGACTAATATGGTTGGCGAGGACAGCAGCTTGCCTCGAAGTCTCAGCTAATCATAACAATCAGCGGCTGGTGGTGATAATAAGATCTGATCATCTTACACATGCCTACTATACCATTGCGTTACATCCTAACGATCGCCTTTACTTGGTTTTTACGATCCCAGGGAAGGGACATTACCAACCTACACGAATGCGACAATGGTCGATTCGACTGAGCCGTTCTTGGCCGTATGGGATGAGTTATCTGTAGAGCCAAAATCTATATATTTCAGACGCCAAATCGAGTTGGTGACTTTTATTATCTCTTATTCTAGAAGAACTTTGCCTCCAGTGTTTCCTTTCTGCACAGAAAATAGAGAATAATTAACTACTCGCACATACTCCGGTCCCCTATGGACTTATCTCCTACATTGCGCTTCAAGAATATGTTTGCTCCATTCTTTTTCCTGAAAAGGGCAGTTGACCAAGAAAGGCTTTTTTTATTTACATCAGACGGAGATTTACATGTACTAATGCCACTAGTCCACGCAAATCCTACATAGATCTTCACTGTATGATCCTTCAAAAGGGATATATTCATGTGATACTGGTCTGACTTTTATCTTTGGTTATCAAGATACCAGGAATGTTATGGATTTCTCTATTACAGATGAAAATTTCTTCAGTGGCTTGCGCCAAAAAGTCAACATCAATGCCAATGCGGCTAGGCCTGTAGGCAGTCATCTCCTGGTATCGATTTCTTATTTACGCGCTAAACATACGTTTCATTCTTGTATGAAATGTGGCTTTACTCATCAAATACGACACGATATCCAAAACGACAATTCAATAGCTAGATATAAACTTGGAATCCCTCCAGCGAAGTTTTGAAATGGTCCGAGGCAATATCACAGTCCAAAGATCGAACATCTTACGAAGAAGTCCCCGTTTATATCGCGTCAAAGGCATTGCGGACTTTCTGGGTATGTTCTCTACGACTTAAGTCAAGGCCATTTACTTGCCCACGCGGATAAAGCTTGCAGATTTCATGAAAAGGATGGATAATTGAAGCAAGAATAAGGAAAACCGAAGACAACAAGACTACATGCATGGACCAAAGTACGTTTAAGGCGAGGTGAGGTGAATTGTTGATATCCGGTAGAAACCTCAACCTGGTTTTGGAGACCCACATTCGTCAATGATACCGTCAATAAAGATCTGTAGGGTGATAGGACTACAATAACCATAGCAACTTGCCATCCGAAGCGTTCCTTGGATGGTCTTTAATAAAGCCCACTTACAATATGCGATCGATATAAATTATTGTGGAGATGGAGGTTTTATAAGGGATTATTTCTCAAGGATGACTCGCTCATATTATCCCGGTGAGTTTGTGACATGTACGAGGATCCTTCGGCTATACTATTGCAGCTAGAAGCTTCCTATATTCCTATTCAGAACAAATGCTAACAGTTTCAAGTCTCGTTACAACCCAAAATGAGCTCATTTTCTGTCTCGGAAGGATATCTGAGTCCGTTTCCGTTTGCTATCATGGAACTGCCTGATCTACCTAGGTATACCTGGCTGGCACCCCGGTTCTATGGTTTTCTTCTGTGTGGTAAAAAAAAACACCTCGAACCTCAGCGGTCTGTTTCCGGTGGATCTCCTAGACTGTAGAAAGGCAGGTAACGTCTTCAAAGAAGCCGAACCGGACCTACTACGTCTATAAGAGGAGGTTCCTAGTATATTGCGAATAGCCTGTCACGCAGTAGCTGATTAAGAGCTTTCTAATAAACCTGGGGCTCTCTGTTATACCGATCCGGTCGGTGCACAAGCAACATAATAAAAACGCCGCCGTAGATATGTTCAATGACCCTAACAATAAGGCTATAGGGTTGATCACCAGCATGCGCACCTCCGCGACCTCTAAGGACTTCCAATTTGGAGGGTCGGATATTATATTCCCTGACGCGTGTACCAGCGCACAGCTAATCATCCAGGCATCAGACCGCGTGCTGAGGCTGGGCTAGAAAAACCGGTGCACCTTCTATACCATGACAACAGTGTACTCCTACGATCAGGCCCGGATCGAAACCTAGGATCAGATTCGAGATAGTCCCAGAGGACTTTGGGTATAAAAGTTCACTTGCTCGGCTACTTGGTGTATTTCTCTATAACCTCCCCTAGAGGGGGGATCAATTTTCACACCTGGGTAAGAATTCACCACCAACATGTCTAAACCCTTGGCGATCATTCGGATAACTTTCACAAACTTGCCTTGCAAGTAAACGATGATGGCCTCTGGGTTCAAATGTTCCAGGAATTATTCACGTCTCGAATTTCGTTGCGTCGTTAGCTGGCGTCGCTTCGGTTCTCTCTGCCATTACCTTCAAGGTATCATCAATCTTGAGCGTCGTCAGCGTCCTCTTTCCTCATATCATTAGAGAGTCTACTATCACCAGAACATCTACAAGGATGTTTGAATGCTTACCTTGGTCGTCACATTATAGTACAGTCGACATAAGATTGTGAAATTCAACTAGTAACGTCATCGAGGAGAATCAAAACCTGCCTCCTGATCATTCATAGCCACAGAGATCCAGACGAAAGCGTAATTATGGGCGATCGGATGGGCTTCTGTAAGATGCTTAGGATCCGAGGGAACTTTGGCGGAGACTTTTGGACAGCCATGAAACCCAACACCCAGGGATTGTCTTGCAGCCTTGACAGGCTCATTCTACTTCACACGCGATGAGAGCGAGTAGGCGAAACTCAGAATCTTCCCTATGAATTTTAATTTGGCTTTACAATACAATTCGGTCTCGAGAACTCAATGTCTTTGAATTTTTGTAACTTCAATTGACCAAGGCATGAGCTTTTTATCCTCTCTCTCACAATTACCAAAAAGAAGCCCATGAAAAATTTTAGTATTTCACACACGGAGAAGTCTCAAATCTAGCATTCTCAAAGTGGGAGCGCAAGTTTGAAAATGAGTCATTCACGCATGGCTATTGATTGGTCTACGTCTAGGAGATCGTACCTACTTCCCGCTTCTTATCATTCTAGATTCTCCGGGTTAATTCCCGAAGGGTTCCAAGCAGCCATCTAAGATATGGGTAAGACTGTGTATCTTGCAGGGACCCTATGATGTTACACGACATTCTCTTCACCGTGTTTGTAGGGCCGAGTACTCTGCACCAGTTTCTGTAAAGAGATGACAAGTTACGAGATCTTACGGCAAGCTCATACCAGATAGATTCTAAGGCACTGTGCACTTCGCTGAGAAAGCACGCCGACTTATTGTAGGTACTCTATAATATTTCCTCATCTGTGCTTCATTGTCCCTTCGGGGTTGCATCCAACAGCCTCGATTTGGTAGATTGTTCTTTTTCTGAAATCCTTGACGATATTGGTTGTTGGTATCTACATAAGAGCTGGTTTCAACTGCCATCATATATGCATGTATTCCGCTACACTGTATCTGACGTCGCCATGCTTATTTCAGTTTTCATCTGTTGAATTTTTCATAACATCTCGGTACAGATGTGATAGAGACCTCTATGCCTGCAGAAGAGGTCCAATGCTCCTAGAAAAGCTGACTCTGGCACCTGCAATGCAATATCACTTCAGACTTGAGGTATTTGTGGTTCAACACACCTCTGCTTCCAGTCATCATTGACAAGGGAGAATACAGGTGGTAAATCTCAAAGGCTCATTGGAGGCCTCTAGGTATATACTCAGTATCAGTTACGACTTGCAGCCTCCAGATCCTCCAATTCCATGCACAGCTTCTACGCTATTGAGTAATCTAGGAAAATAACTTGTCTGTTGCTGTTACGTACCAGTTCGAGCTTCAAGCTCATCTATGAGTCGACCGTTACTCTATCCTCTAGGACCTCAATGTGGCGATATACTTGCCCGACAGCTGTGGCTCAAAAAACGGAAGGGAATTGAAGATGCTCTTCCCTGTTTGAGTAATCTTAAGCACGTACTTATAGCATGTCTCAAATCCACTTAGAGGTATAGAATGACTAGTATTAGGATCTCCAGCACTTACCCTGGCTACACGAAAGAAGATTTGGAGATTTGGAGATGAATCTCTTAGACCGCTATCACCAGGGAAATATCGTGCATTTAATCGGTTGAAGGTGAGAATACCATCGGCGTTGGGAGAAACCAGGGTTTGCTTGCTTCAACTTTGTCCTAGAATGTATCCATCTTTCCACACCCTTGGCGCGTGTTGAAATTTTGCTGCTGGAAAATCCTACGATGAGCCACCGGCTTGGTTGTATCGTCAATTTTTATCCTATACAGTCATGTTATATTGACTGACGGCTTATGCACGGACCGGACCAGCGCCATTGTGCTTTTGGTTCCAAGTTCGTTTGTCACTATACAATTGTTTTATTCCCTGTGACACTTGCTGAACTCTCTGCTCCACGCGTTCGTCTTGACTCTCGATTTACCGTTGGCATCTGCTAATCTTATACTTCATTATAAGAAGACATGACTTCGTAAATAGTCAGATAGCTATATTATTCTCAGCCAATACCAATGGCCTCAAAAATATCCCACTGCAGATGAGCTTTCATGCTGCTTATCTTGAAGCGAACACATGATTGACAATTAGGGTTCTCCTTGAAGAACTCATCTACGCTGTGAAGGTCGAAGGACAAAGACGAAACGCTGGAAATTCAATATCCCTGTGGAGATAATAACACCAAGCGCATTGCATAGCACGTCCCTAGCATCTGAGCCTTCAGATGAGAATTATATCTCGACGTGGACTGGATTATTATTGTTCAGTAGAGATAAGAATACTTTTAGAATCTGGAGGAGAATCTGGAGGATATTCTGGCATGGCACTCAAATGTATTAAACGGTAACACGTATGATGATATTGCAAAGCAAAGCTATATCACCTTGTCCGAGACAGCTCAATTTTTGGCAAAGTTCCGTGTCAGGGAGACTCACTACTACTTTGATCGAATTTGGCCAACATTCGATACCTAAAAGGTGCCCTCGGCTTCAAATAGATCACGAAGGCAACCGTGGGCAAACCTCCTCTAATTGTCCGGCTTCAGAATGTGAAATTGAGATTTGTAATTTCTATGTCCCATTTGAATGGCTCAGCGTAGATGCTGGGGAAGGAGATGCGTCATGCAAGGGCAGGGCAATAAGATGGTCGCGAATTGTTTCGAAAAATCAAAATTAGATTATGAGAGATACTCACCGCTTTTCTAGAGGAAGAACTTCATACTTACTCTGGAACCAGCCTCAGAAGAGCCCTCAACATCAAGAATGAACATTGAACCAAGAGAATCGAGAGTAGATGATCGGGGACTCACAAAGTACAGTTGCTGAGATGTCTACCCTATAATCATCTATACGCCGTGGGAGTTTCAACTTTGAGGTCAAGACATCACCATGTTGGTGGAGCTTTCACTAATTCAATAGGCAAAATGGCGAATACGAAAGAGAAATATACGACAGATCCAAAGCCGGGTCTATTCGATACCTCCCGAGATCTGAAAGCGATACTATCCCAGTGAATGTCGACATCTTTATAATGCAGAGGAAAATATTACTATGAGTATGAAAGGACTACCAAATGAGAAATTAAAAACGAGCTTGATAAGAATCATTGATTACATCGAGTCGTCATATATCATATGATCAAGACTTTACAATAGTTGAAGAGGGTTTATGTCAAGTTTAAGGCATCTTAAAACCACAATTTGCATATCGAGGTCTTAGCAACCAGGAAACAGGACGTGGACTCGATATCAAGATTGACAGATCCGACCATGGAGGTTTCCCATTTAGTGTCATTTGCGATGTACCACCTATGATACACTTTGCTTTATCTATTACAAGTCAGGCAAGATTTCGCTGTAGCTTCTAGTCATACTGTCTTCTCCTAACATATCACGTGGGTCGCAAGGACTGGTCAGTGCCCTGAACTACATCTCACGCTGATTGTCACATCGGTGCCATGAAAGTGAAGTGGGCAACACTCTCGACTATATAGCTTGTCTCCCTTCTTCTAGGGCGGAGAACTGAGTCGTAAAAACCGGACCGCTCTATTTTCTCCGAGACACTCTGTGGAAATGTACAGCAGTCGTCATATCGTAATTAAAGCGACACAACTAACGATGACTGATACTTTCTGCGACAATTGAACGTAAATTTGCCCGCTATTACTTTACTCGAGGCTCTGAAAATGCCAGATTGACCTAGACTGGAGAGCTTTGGATTTGCCAGCGATGGATTGAGGGCAAACGCGTGAAAGCCAATCAGAAAATCAAATCCGTTGAAATCAAAACACGGTGTTTTCCATCCTATAGACTCATGGCAGAGAGAATTCAATTTCTGACGATACGGAGACCAACAGATCAGACGGATATTCTCAAAGACGCTGCAGGATGTAAGTATAGCAAAGCAGCGAAAGGGCAATGGACCTTTTTCTTTCTTTCCAAGAAGAGCGCGATGAGGATTGCAGTCTGGGATTGTTTGAAGAGAGAGAAAGCTCTGACTTATGCGGATTTTGTAGCCTCAAATGGAGTGGTCTTCTTGAAGAGCAGGAGACTAATCATTTATGGTGTTCCTGATAGACTGAAATAAAGAACCAGTTCAGCAAGAGAACGAGGAAGACATCCAGCGATAAAGAGACGAAAGTAACCGATACTTACAAGCGTGTATCGGGACCGACGCGTCAAAGCTGCCGATAACTTAAAAAATACTATGGCTTTGGAGTATGCATAGAGTAGAATGGAAATACCGGTTTTTGACGAGCAGACACTTACTTTATACCTGGGCCTGAAACGTGGTAGCGGGCTCGATAACCTTACTGGGCTTCAGTAGATGATAACCAAGGACTAGGGAAGGCAAGACTCAAGCTTTCACTGTGCAATTTGCGGCGTTGAAACGCTGCGCCTTCAGTCTACAGCGAATTAATGTAAGCTTCGCAACGATGCAGATGATATTCAAGAAGATAAATATAACATCACTTCCAAAACTGGCAAGATACTACCAACTCGCACAGCCATTCACTCTCTAAGCACCAGGAAAAGGAAACCTGCGCGGACTTACGATTCAGGCTAATAAGGCTAATAAGATAGTGTTGCTAGGGTGAAACGTTGTAATCATGGTGGTATGGGGGAAAAATAGTCTATTTCAGTTGAATGTCCCAAACTGGTACAATGACAAGAAGATCTTGGAAGCATATCAGTAACCAGCCGTGTTGCGCAAGCACTACTAATGTTAAGTTTACGGTAAAGATCAAAGCGAAGCTGGACATGTCAGCTTTTAAGGCATCCGAAAATTCAATCCGGAGTCTTTTCCTGGCCGAATAGCCAATGCCCCTCCTACTTTTAGCCTTTACATTCGTCCACATGGAGATGACCTGAACACTATCCTCCTCAATCAAGAGATACAAAACACCATCAAAACCACTGAACCGTGAAAGCCCATAAAACGTATCTGTACTTGGTCTCGGCCGGTGCCAATGTTCGCGAGGAGTTAATACAGTGTATATTCTAAATCTTGGCTCTACCGCAGGTCATCTTGCAATCTTTTCGGGATATCGAAGCTCAACAAGCAGCTCGGTCTATTTGCCAAATTTCTCGAAGCTACTCGCGAAGCGTATGATTTGCATTTTCAGCGACAAGCACTTCACTCGCGCTTCATTCAATATCGCAACGTCCACCCAGAGGTTCAAGAAACCTTGCCAGCAGTGACCAAGAGATCGAGATTTTGGAAGTAAAACTTTCATTTTGGCCAAAACGGTGCTCTGCTAGAATCACGCTGTGCGTTTCACGCCCATCCCAGCTTTATTCAAAATAAAGGTACCTTGAGTTCGACTGCGGATTGCCTCCGTGTTCTGTTTTCGCAAAATTCAGTGGGCTTTTTAGGCTGAGTCGCTTCTCAAAAGTTACTGGAGAATTACCAAAGAAGCAAGGATAAAAGATCAACAAACAAGTGTTGGTAGTGGCAAGTTCCAATAATGCTCTGAACGTCGTTTCGATGAAACTTGAACATGCACTGAAGACGGCCGGCATGAGTCTGGAAAACATCTTCCACCTGACATCGCAGGGGTCGGAACAGATGTCAAGTCACAAGATTTCTGAGCCTGACTTTCCCTGGGCCACATATACTCTGCAAAACATTCTTCTAACTTTCATTGTATGGACACACACATGATCAAATGTACCCTTCATTTGATCCGTTTGACTTTCCTTGCCATGTATAGCATCTTTTGCAGTGCACGCGACCTGCGTTCGAGTGAGCTATTGCCACATAAAGTGTGCCGGAGGATATAACAGGACAACGTGCCAGACTGATTTCCCAGCAAATACAATCCGAGGATCATCATTATCGATGACCGTTTTCTAAAGAGGTCCTACATATGGATAATCTATTTCCCTTACGATTGCCCTTGATCTGACCGGACCAGGGATAGGAATCCAAAAAGTGAAGATGATGGTGGCAGTGGAAGCGATGAAGAAACAACCACAGACCCTACGGATGCAGTAGTGACCACAAGCGCCGAATCCGTTGTCAATATCGAGAGCGATAATGGGTAGGTAGTCGATTTTCGCCGCGCTATGACTGATCGGCTTGCACGAATGGATTCTAAAGAAGCGGAAGTTATTATAAACAGTCCGTGCGTAAGTACGCTCAGGGAGATTCGCGGCATACACGACAACTTTAATCACCTACAGTAGAAGCAGCCCAATGACCTTTACAGGCATGTCGGGCTAAGTGTCAAAGAGCCTGGGAAGGATGTGTTGTGGAGTCGCCTTGAAAAACATTACAAGTATCGTCTCGACCTCGATCAACTACGCGCCCATTTATCCAAATCGAAGTGGTTGAAGCGCGAGTGTCGGCCCGAGGTCGAGTTCGACGCTTTAGGGATATATCGCTACCCATCTGCAATGACGAGTTTACTAAACGTTGTGACCGATGTATAGGCCAAGGTTATTCTTTGTAGTATTACACGAAGCACCGCACCCAGTGAATGGGAGAAGGACGGGAACCTGGTTGTTGATGGGTTGTTTGACTAGTTTCAGGACGGAGTTGATGGTAAGCCCGGCATCGGGGGCATCATCGATGCGGAATTCGATCTGTATCTTCATCATCAGACGGAAAGATTCGGACAGCCGAATAGAGGGTAATTACGTACAATGGTCTATTCACCTCGGCAAGTCCAACTTTGCACCGACTACGGCTTACGCCCGGCGGCTCACAATAGGAGCAAAAGCTACAAAGCTTGCACGTTTCGATTTCGTTATGCAGAAACTCGGGCGGAAAACTCTGGTCGACGACATGCAGGGTTATAGGTCGGTATGTAGTAAATGAAAGCTGCGGGAACCGAAGGCAGAGACACAGAATATCAACGACAAAATGGATGATACAAGGTAATGTCGGCTCCAAGCGCCCTGTTCACGAGAATAGCCTTAATGGATACTGGTTGATATATCTAATCTCTCCACCATGAATAAGTCAAAAGAGAAAGTATCGGCTTTGGAGCCAACTTATGGTAATTAGATCCGGAGTTCATCTTCGACCGCCACGCACATAAGTAAAGATACTGCACCTTAACTTGGCATTTTTGTGTCACCTTAAAGACTTTAACTTATTTAATGTGTTGCAATATGCCACGAAGCAAGATAGAAAGCAAGAATTGAGGCGTTGGGTGTACAGGAGACCCTGGACCTTCCAATGCTAGTCCATACGCGCTGGATGAAACAGGGTCAGAAATTGGCTTTGGTTAGGAAGCGTTAACGACAACCATTCCCACTTCCGTTGGTATATGGTCGCCTGGTGTCTGGTTTTCTTCGTCCAACCCTACCGAACTCGGCCGCGAATAAGTGTCGTCTGGTAAGTTCTCGTTCGGCAATTTCCCAGTCAGCCAAAGACGCGACCGTTGATCCCAACTCTGCAAAGATTGATGGTATAATTGAATGGAGAGTATCACAAGCAAGCAATAATTGAAAGTCAACCTTACCTAGAGCTATAAGACAAGAACATCGATCGTACATTTTGTCCGTTACAGACTCCATACCCATAGGATACCAGAAAGCCCCGAGTTCTGGATTTGCGACAGAAGACTACTTTCGGTATACGAAACGGCGCTTCTCCGCATCGTCGATCCTAAGACAAGAAGTACTTCCAAGACTATTAGAAGCGTCCATACGCGGCGGATAGCCAAAGCATCGACCAGCCATCTCGACCCCAATGGGCGATGTCCAGTACCCTCCAATCCCAAGCCAGTACGATCCGAAATTACCGCCACCTGGCTTCTCCTTGATATACGCCCCGTACCAGCCCGGTCGGCGATTTGACAGCTCAGGTCCATTGTGGCAAATGTTGCGATTCATTCGGGTAGTCAGTAATAACAATCATGAGATATCCCGGAAGGTCACGTGACTGTCACCGAACCACGGATACTTCATCCTCAATGTGCCTTAAAGAATCGGTGGAAAGTCGATGCATCACAATTCACGTCCACCATTACAAACTTAGTAGGATAGGATGACAAGGGATTCTCTTTCTCTTGGCAGGATTGGGTGAAAAGGTTGCGACCGGCCTACAAGGCTCATGTCCTTCGAGGTGGGTCGAAGGAGCTAGTAACTGGCATGACATATAGATCTCGGAAGCCAGTAGACTAGGGGAGTTGTTCCAATGTGCTATACCGCTGTGTCTTCAACATATTTGCTGATCGTTTCACTCAATCGGCATGTTTTCACGAGCATTGAAGTATTTTGAAAAAGAGCTCGCTAGCGCTGAGCTCGTTTGTTGGCGATTAATGTCTCATTGCCAGTGATAGTTGACGTGTGGTATAATGTTACATGTAGAGCTGAGAGGAAGATGTGAGAAGATGAGATCTATGGAAAGGAGGTGCCAAGACCTTCCCAGGTCCACGTGATTAGTGACCTTCTAATCAAGTCTAGCTCATTCCCCAAGGCTTGGCGCACCGTATTTTCTCCGTAACTTATCTTCGTAACTTGACGTACACCAACCCAACGTGTCCCTGTCTGACATGTAATTCTGCCGCTGCTGACATTGAATTCGTGAACCACCGTCTTTCAGACATGAATTGCGGGGTCAAGGCTTGCCTGTAGCCGAGCAGCAGCTTCGATCGTGACCAGCTCCAAAGGTCTGGCACTGCCACTTCCTGGTTCAGCTCATCTCGCAGGGGCACAGGATCGACTCCGCCAACCATCCTCCTGGTAAATATCGCGGCACTTTTTACACAGCTGATCAGAATGGCTGTTGCGGTTGTTTCTTTTCTTTGTCGAGCTTTTCTGACAGTCTGAGTCCGGCCTATTCGAGCTACAGCTACTTCATCGATGTCCATATCAAAAATGTCCACTGAATTTCTCCCGAAGCGTGGGTTTTTGCGCTGAATTGAAGAGAAGGTGCTGCGGGCGCTTCGCTAAACACTTTTTCTATCATTCAGCCAGCAAGGGATTCGAGACAAAAAGGAGCGATGCGGACCTTCAGCTGATATTCAGCAGGATCAATAGGATTCTTATGATACCATGTGACTAGACAAATACCACAGGATCGATACCCGAATTGGATGAAACGCTTTGGTCTTATTGGATATTGAAGAAGCATGAACTCCTGCGGCGCAATGTCTTCAGCGCAGCTCGGCCTTATGGCATAATCTATTCCCTGACAATCACATGCCATTCCTGCATCATTTGAGGATCTTGTGTATAAATCGCCGCGTTGCTTTCTTCTCTCTCTCCGCTAGTCTTTCCATCCATTGGATATTTCCCAACTTCTATAACTTCTTATATTCAATCAAGACATTCTCTTCTAACTCTCTCCCACCCTCCGATTTCTCCTTTAATCTTTCCTTGTCATAATTCAAACCCTTTCGCCATGCGTCCCGCACCTCTCGTTCTCACAATTCTCCCCCTTGTCGCCAACGCCTACAAAGGCGACATGACGCACTACACGCCCGGCCTCGGCTCCTGCGGTCACTACAACGACCCCTCCAAGAACGAACCTGTTGTAGCTCTCGCACGAGAAATCATGAATAACGGGCCCAACCCAAATAACAACCCAAAATGCGGCACTAAGATCAGCATCTACAATCCCAGCACCAAGAAGACACATCATGCCACGATTGTCGATACGTGTTGGGCGTGCAAGAAAGAGGACATTGACGTTAATGAGAAGCTCTTCTACGCGGTTGCACCACATGGAGATGGGAGGGTTCATGGGATTCAGTGGAGCGGAAAGGCGGTCGGCAAGTCGTTGGATTTCGAAGATATGGACGAGACAGAGGGGCAGGCATGGGAAGATAATGAGGAGGCACCGATCTTGGTGGAGCAGGGAAAGCTAGGAGGGAGTATGAGATTCAAGGAGGGAAAGGAGAGCTTTATTCGGGGATGCGGAAGGGTGGTGGGAAAGGTTTGGGAGACGAAATGGCGCTTCTGGGAAGATTGAGTATGGTTTTCTGGTTGGCAATTATTTCCCTTCTGCGAGGGGGTCTGGTGAGAGCGCGGTGGCTTCTGTCTGATTTCTGGGTTAAGGAGTTTGAGAAGGGGAAGGGATCATTCATCTTATCAATTGTGCTACAAAGTACATTCCTGCTTCTCAACCAGCCACCTTTGCTTATTACATATACGTGCTTCACGCACTGATATCTTCTTCTATTCAACCTTCTTTCAAAATTTCTCCCTTCCTACGCTAAGTGGTTCTTGTTGTCTTCACTTTCTATACTGCCGCAATCTTTAATACGATACTATGGCTCATATTACCTGGTATTCTACTTGGACTATTTCTCTCCCGTTTTCTTTCTCCTTTCTACATCTATAAATCTCATTGGAAACGTGTTACGACGGGTTGGAAAAGAAGCGAGAATCTAATCTGCTGGTCCTAATGAAGGAGTCTATTTAATGACTCTAACACTGATTCGCAAAAGGTAGTCCTCCACATTTCTCGGTGATGAATAACAAATCGCTAGTCTGAATTCTTCGGAGGTGTTAATTGATTACTTAACGGTTCAAGCTACGAGTTCTGGTTCGGTTCTTTGCTCTGGATTCAATCTTTTACGGTGCCCCATTTTACTAAATATATATCTGATTCAATTGGGAAGGACACGGTCGTGTGAAAGGATGCTTATGCTGCAATATCAAGGGGTTGTATGTCAACAACATACTTGCGTCGATTATTATGTTAAGGGCACTCGAATAGTTTAACCGAAGCTAAACTATTTAAAGAATTTTTCCTCCGGTTTTTCCAAGATTTTGTTCAGGCTGAATTCTTTGACTTCAGCCTGAATCTATGCGCTGATACACGATGTCATCAAGAATCGGCACTGAAAGTCACGATAACAACAACATCGAATGTTGATATTAAAAGGGTAGCATTTTGCATAAGGTTGTTTCCTCGCACGACCATATCCTCGATATCTGAATAGCTCCTAGGGTGGACAAGGAAATCAGTCGATGGCAATATCGGTATTTGGTTTGACGGAATAGTATCAATGCTTTTTCTTGTGATGCCTACTAGTTGAGTAACACTTCACTATACTTGGTGGTCACATTGCTCCCGCATTTTTTTTCCGAATTCATAGTCTCTCGAGTCTTATTTCGTTCTTGTCTAGCTTATCAAATTTATAAGACATGCTTTACGATGACTTCCCCTTCATCGACAGAATCTCTCTTTTGTTTTGAAAGCAAAAAACAAGCTGCTTATAAATGTGCTTTTTACGCTTGAAGAGATTGCATGTTCATCGGAACGTTTGGCCAGTCATGGAGAAATATCTTTTGAGTTGACCGAGTGGTTCTAATCTTGGTATTCAATCCTTTGCCGATCCTTGTAATGGTGGTATATCACATTACAGGATTCATATCGATATCAACCAGAAAGGATCAATCTCTGCAACAATTGGCCAACTATGCCTTAGGGAATCTACGAGTATAGTCTAATCTCACTATCAATTGTTTTATCGCGCTATATACTGGTTGTTGACGGTTCAGCAAATTAATTTTCGACTACGACACGCGCAAAGATCGATATTCGAAGATAAGAATCGGCTCAACATTAAAATATAGACTAGCGGTCGATATCATTGTTATATTAATCTGAGTGCAGGCCTCTAAAGTACTACGAGAGACATGTCAGAAATAATCTTTGTTCATCTAGCAGAGTTTGGGCCAATGGTCATTATCAGCGATCCTTCTCCCGCTGTTAGAAACAAACAGTCTAATTCTTTTCGTGCTGGGGACAAATCATTGAACAGAATGGACATAAATGATCTCGGGCGCAGGACGATATCCATTGCCTGGTCACTCGTACGCTGATGTCACGCCCACATCGACGTTATCATAGCACTCAGTGACCATTGTATATTTTCTCTCAAGTCACCTTGGATTCCGATGTTATGCATCGAATTTGGCTTTTGTCTCCTTTGACTACAAACATAACACATGTTGTCTTTGACACACACTCCAACATCTACCACCCCGTTCACAACCCAAAATTCAAATACTTTATTCTCAAATTTCAGTTTCTGCATTTTTCATAGGCGGTAAGCATACAATCAAGTATGATGCGTTGTCGCCCAAAGTAAATTATAATGCAAATGGTATGCGAAACATCGCCATAAAGAAAGACTGTCAGCGAAGAGTAGCCTCTATTGGACAGACCGATACTCGCTGGGGAGGATTCTTATCAGTAATATCCAACAAAAGGTAGCCATTATGATGATTCATCGGTCGAACGATGATATGGGGATATGGGAACTTACGCACTCAACATCATTGAGCGTTTTCTCCACTATTGCGTACAACAACACTGTCGGATTGCATTCGTTCTTATACCGTGCCTGGTGATCTTCATTGGCATATATCACTTCGCTTAAGCCAAATTATTCCAACACCCTAAAGACCTGATACTCTCCTGATCTATGTAAAGTGGACTTCCTGACGCTGGCGACAGACCTCTTTGTAGAATCTGGGCTGGCAATCTGGACGCTTGAAACACCATGATAATATGGGTCATCTATCTTCACTGCATATTGGACTTTGAACTGTATGCGAGATTAAGATACAAGCCATCAGTACTGGGAATTGATCAAGAAGGCTGATGAGGGCAATGACTAGATTAAATCTCAGCAGATTCGGGGTCACGATTCTATGGCAAGCCCATTCGTGGGATAGAGATGACGCGGGCTAAGATTGAAAGGAAACGAGCCTATCGAAGATACGAAATTATCTCTAGTTGTAATCGTGTCATTCTTCCGGTAAATAGCCTGGCTCAATTTTCTATTACAATCTCTAAGGCGACTGGGTCCATAACTTTAATATTGATCTGCTTTCTTTCTCACCATAATACACTCATACAGGATTCCCAATCTGTTAATTGTTCTCAGTGCTCCATCAGTTCGATGTCAGGTAAAAGAGCATCTGGACACAATGCCTGGTGAGGCTTTCAAGCCCATTCAGAATGTTGATATTTCTATCTTCTATTATCAGCGCTTGCCAATCTCCCATTTCAAACCTTGAATCCTTAAAGCTTACAGCAGCGCGTCCTTTGGCGTCGAAGAATGCACTTTGCCAGGGTTATCATTAGGGATCCACACCCATGCCGCCATCGATTTATACCCTCCCCTTTAAAAAGGTCAGGAAGCTACGGCGCTGCAAACAATTATCACTTTGTCTCGCGAAGAAGACATTACTGTCCGTGCGCCAATTGGGGTATATTTCCATGGTGACCGACGATGGGAAGTCTTTGCAGAATTTGAGGAAGATTTCGATGGGTTTATCCCAAGCTTTGTGGTACGACGATGCTCTGGCCGGTGGCAACGTGTTTTCCTGCCACAGATGTCTCCATACACTCTCCCTCACTCAGTGCCAAGAGACCAGCGATAGCGAGGCTGGATCTACAAGCTGCATATAATTACTGATGATTCAAGCAGTATTTGACTAGAAGACCTGCTGACCCAATTTTCAAATATTCGAGTCAAATCTTCAGTGCAGGTTACCAGATAGTCTGTTTACTATATGACCATGAGATTTTCCAATGTCTACCAATTCCTATCTGTCGCAGTCTTCGTTTCACGTATCAGTTGCTACATGTTGATCCTACGCCCAGTCAACACCCCTGGAATTGATATCAACAAGTAAAATACATTCATATAGAAACAAGCGCTTTAGCCTCCTCGGAGAAAAAAAGTCATTAACATGCGAGGACCATGAGAAGGTCTCGCTACGTTAAGGACAAACTACGTTAATAGACTGGGTTTAATCTACAAAGAAACGATTGAATGTACGGGTGGCGCTCACCCCAAGTTATAGATCAGTGTACAGATTATTTATAGAGGCTGGGTGACAGAAAAGAGAATTGTATAAGGCGACCATATTATGGATTATCACGCCTTCTGATAAGGTAGGTGTTGTCCTAAAGTCGGGTCTCACGGATAAAGAAGAATACCAACAAAGATCTCAACTTAAGAGAGGACTCAGATCTCTGTCTTAAGTCCCTGTCGGCATCCAACCAAAAGGTCAAACAACCCACGAAAGGAGGTAATTGTATAGGAAAACAATGTGTGAGATAGATTGCTGCTATGGACGAGGAATAGGACGGTAATGAGGAAGGGCCACCACCAACCGAACGCCAAACGAGACTTGATGGAGAAGAGTCTGCAAAGTCTGCTAAATTATAAGTGTTTGAGGCGATGTAACAAAGCTCGGCATTTCTAGATGGATGACAAATGAAGGAAGAAGATGAAGACGTTCTGCAGGATGAAATTACTGGAAATGAGAGACCAACGTCGGGACTTTCGAGTAAGCGATCTTTGAACATACTGGTATTCCGTTCAGCAAACACGAAGCACTGATTGTGGCCCTAATTCAATTTTTTGAGCTGATTTTGAAATTGATATCATATGTCCTCGTAATCCTAATAGGGTGCAAATAAAAGTCCAGGAGCTGGCTGATGTGCAAAAATATAAGATCCACGTACTGGACCAATGCGATGAGACGATGGGATTGAGTAATTCAAGTACGGGTTAGAAGGTGCGGAATTGAGTATTGATACGAATGAGGCTTTGCCATGGAAGTTTCATTCTAAATGGCTAGTCATATCATGATATGAATGAAATCAAGCTGATCAACACGCTCTTAGCGATGAGCAATCTGGGGCCAAAAAAGATTTGCAAAAGAGAAATTGGAAAGAGATTTAATTTGTCTTCACCTCTGATCTTGTTCACATTTAATATCTCCTTCAATGCTTTGAGCATAGATCAAATCGTTACCGATTATTTCCCATTGACTAGTCCTCTAAATCCATTACAAGGTCACTCTCGATCTGATCGTAATGGAGACAAGAATGATGAAACCCTTATGGTGCGTTACAAAACCAACAGACGTAAGATTCGACGAGTTGTAGTGAAAGACTTCTTCTATATTAGCTGAAGTCCAGGTAAAGTTTTACCACAATCTTAAACTTTCTTGGTAAATTCTAAAGCATGCAGACTTTTCTCATCCGTGGGAGAACATCCACCAAAGGAAGATATACAGTGAAGTTCCAGAAGCCATAATAGACTGGCTCTTTTTACGTTTCCATGAAACATAAAAAAATCCATCCTGATTTCACAACGGCCATTGCTACGTTATCCTCCTCCGTTAATTAACCGCACCGGTCATCCTCACCAAGAGTTTACGGGTCTTAAGACTTGCGTCGGATACTAGCATGACTTGCGATTTCCAACATGGAAGGTTCTATATAATCAGAGTAGCGCGTCGCTTTCTTTCAGGTTCCCATGAGATGAGGAATATCACTATGAAATGATCATGGCCGAAACAAATATATCGATATCCGACTCAGTCGGTGCGCCCTGAATTTCCGAACCTTGTCACCACAACATCGAGCAGTTATGATCCAGACAAAATATGTCTTCCACGGATCAAAGGAACTCTGACGCCCACGAGTCAGAAATTAAAAGTGCTCTTATCTTACCCAGTATCGATCGCGGATCCCTAGATGGGAGAGAATGTGCGAGACACTAATCTCAAACCTGGTACCGTAGCTTTTCGTCTTCTGAACGATCATTTTCTCGATTTCTCCATCTGGTGGCATTAAATCTAGAGGTGTGATCGAAATGGGAACCATTCTGAACAACCTATATCGATTATAGGATTTCAAGCGCCACGGAGTCTACTGCCTAGGACTCCAGTATTCCTTATGACCGATAACAGAAAGCTGAAAATATTGGAAATTTTGATTGCACCTTGACCTTCTGGATACTCCTCAAGTAATCTCGAGAAAGCCTTATCACATTCGAAGCATATTTGACCACTGAATAGGTTTATCCCAATTTTACTACATCTCTTGTCTCACTCGCTACATCTTTGTCCTGAATCATAAGCCATGTCAATGTTAACCCATTGTAACAGTCAAGACTTCTACTCCACGGGCACTTTCCAGCAGCGAATCTTCCGTAAATGCCACGACAAGCCTCGCATTGCCCACTCCCACGTACCAGAATCTCACTGCGAGCGGGCCGCAGCATCTCCATCATACTGGTCAGCCCTTACAGGTGATTTATCAATTTATCTTCAGCAGCTATGTCGAAATCATCTTCTACCAACATTCATCCGCATGCATCTGACATTTCATGCCCATCGTGCTCTTCTACATTACACTAGGACAGCTCAGCTGTATCAGGTATCCATCCAAATACAGGGTCGGAGAAGTCGGAGAGATTGAAATACAGGAGTAGGCCGTTATATATCACGGAGCTCCAAGAGCTGTCCATGTCTAGTGTGTTTGCCCGAGATATATTCACGACAATACAACCAAGATGCCCTTTCTGGTAATCTCCCTTCTCCTTTCGAAGAAGAAGATTTGAGCAAGGGGAATTGGGGAGAACAGGTCACGGGAGAGCTCAGAAGCATATCGGTAAAATCCGGAAAACAGATATTTCTCGATAACGCCGCTACGATTTACTGCAAAACAGTGAACGAGGGCGACCTTATAGTGAAGGCCATTTCTTTTGTTGCTTCTCAGATTATGACACCTACAGTAATCGGCAGAACCGATCGTCCCTTTAAAACTTAACAGCCGTAGTAGGATGCCAGGCAAAAACCGGTCACGGCGTCCTATCATACCATCTTATTTAGGTTGCACGCCATAGTCCTATGCCCCCAGATGCTACCCGTCTGCACTCGTACCTGTGCTATTCAAAAATTGTGTGAAGCCCCAGCACGGAGTGTGGGATACTGGCCTGGAAAATAAAGCTCTCAATGGCTACGCAGATGGATAATCCTATTTCCTGTTCCATGGGAATGACGATCAATAGTGGCTAAGGGTGCATAATTTCAGGATATATTTCATCACGTCCTTCTTATTATGGTCGCTATCATTTGATAAATGGTGTTTCCAAAAAGCTCGCAATTGCACAACTTAACAGTCATTTGCCGATTGCGAAATTTTATACGAGGGAAAGGCGCAAATCCACGACAATTCTGCGATATATACGGTATTCGTATATCTCTTTCGATTCTTGGGTAAAAAAAGTCCAAATTTATTCGTGACGAATCTTTTTACATCGGAAAACTTTCAAACTGCAAAATCAATAAAACGGTAGAAAAGCTCATACCAGAATTCCTATTCGTCTCGCAATACACTGAATTCTCCACTTCTTTCAAATCTGAGCGATCCATTCACCAACTGGCCTCCCTGCGCCCAAAAGTAGCCTACATAATCTCAACAGAGATATGAAGCTCCTCCTCCTCCGACATTATCCCCTCACCAACCAGCCCCTCACCCCCCAAAATGGGCTCAAGTCCGTCTTCGAGTCATTAGTCGCCTCTATGTCGTCCGGGAAAGTCAAATTCCAGTTGCATCTTCCTAGATGGAACAATTTGAGAGGAGAACTTAAAATCCAGTCTATTGTGAAAATCTTATGATAACAATCGATAGGCTTCGACAAAGCATGGAATGATCGCAAGGAGATGAGTTTAGAGAGGTACCAGACGTAATCGGTGTGCTTCAATATGAGATCATGGTTATGGGGATCGTGCAGGACCCAAAATGAAGTGTAATATCAATGACATCCAACGGACTGCGAAAATACACGAAATCAGCTGCCGAGCAGATATACCACCTCTTATCATCAGAATTACCACTTCAGTAGCAGACATTCATATGTGCGGTTTACATTCACTTAACTCGCACTTGAATCGTCTGCCACATCGTAAAACCCTTTCACAGACATGAAAGTCACAAAATCACGAATATCTCAAGTAAAATTGGTAAGGAAGAAACATTCAGGGGAAAATCTATATCCAGACATTGCGGCGTATTCGATCAACATGGCAACCTCAATTGCAACTGAGAGACTAGTCCTTGTGTGATACGCCTGAAATCGAGATTACTATTTTTCATGAATAAGGATTTCGCCTCCGGCTGTGATGTATCAAAATTTTTGGTCACGATCGCAAGATCAGCGCCTGTGAGATCGATCTCCGTACATCTTACAATAAAACGTTATGTTATGCTCAATCAATTCTCAAAGACCATGATCAAAGCGTCCTGGTATCTACCTGCCCGATCGCATGCAGGGAAAGGATACTACAGCGCTAAGTTAAGCAAGGGATTGATGCTGTAGAAGGTATCAAGTGTAACTTTGAAACAGCCCTTTCCATCCATTCTTGATATCAAGGACAGAGTTTCGTGCCTGATAGTTACTTGACCATAGTGGTTGGATCAAATCACAATACTATCGAACACCATGTCAAGTCAAACCATCTGCATTGACAACTTTCGCGTTGGAAAACTGCTATTTACCCTCTCCTTAATCTGTGGATCATAAATTTCACTCGGGCCCTGAGAGAATGTCAAACACCAAATTACAAGATCTAGTTGAGATACTAGAGCAAAGAGGCTTTGGATCTTAGCTTTACAGTGACACCAATTCTATGACAGGCATCATATACGTGTTTTTGCGTCGAGGATGCGCCTGTTGGATACATTTCATCCTAAAAATATCCGAAGCCGCTCTGTACATCGCTTTCGATCGAAAACTGGGACTGATACCGATAGGTGGCATAAAACCCCGCTAAGGACTGGCCGCGAGGTATTCACTTTCATTTTGACACTGGGGCCAACCGCTCAGCTCAAACCAGACTGGTGAAAACGATTAGGTCTCGTGTCACTGGGAAAAACTTACCTTTTTCAATGGCTCACCACACTACATACAAAACAGGTGAATTGCACTGAAGAGAACAGAAAGGGATAACGTGGTTCAATATTTACTAGATATTGAGCATTGGGGATGGTACGGCAACTATGGATTAGGAGAAGGTCATACATTCTCACCCATACCGAAAGATAATGCGAGCAGGCAATAGATACCCGTGACAAAGGATTCGCTGCAAGTAAGTAAAACCAAAAGCCTTCAAACGCATTGGGAAATTGAACGAGCAATTCTAGCCCCTGATTGAGGAGGTTACCTCAACAAAAAGAACTCTGTCGATACGCACTTAGAATCGTATAGGAAACGTGCTCAAGGCGAGAAAATTACTGCGATTACTACGAAAGGGTCGTACAATGCACGTTGGCAGGGATCTAATGAATACCCCCGGTCGTTTTTCGCTAAAGCTTGGTTGATGACAGCAGAATATACTGCCAGGTGCCTAATAGAACCGATATTTAGAGTGAATTACCACGAACTCTCTCGGGGGGCGTCTATTTGGGACCAATCAAAATCCAGTCACCCTCACATCCCAGCCTGCCGAACGTGGAGCAGGGTGACAAGACATTATTCTTTCTTCATTTTTGAGGCTCCGGGATAATTTTGAGAGGATTGAGGCCTGCCTGTCTTGGGAGAAGCCGAGAATGCGTTCCGCCAAGGTCAAACCATTGGTGGCCTTGCGTCAAGATATCTAGTAGGGGAAACCTAGTTCGGATACCAATACACTACAATTCTTTCTCCCTAGGAATCTTTGACCCCTTTGTATTTTCAAAAAACTATTCTCAATTGTGGATCATATATTTTTGACTGAGCTAGTTTATACCGCATACGCAGATCCAGTCTTGATCGTTCAGTCGACAACCTGCAAGATCTGACAGAGTACGAATGATATTCCCGAAAATGATAGACATCTACGATAGATCAGGCTAGAGAGGGTCATGAATGATACTAACTCCGTCTTCCTTACACCCATGGCTATAGGGTCCAGTATCGGACCATTGATCGACCCACTAGAGAGGGTGACTCGGGATTATCCATGAGATCATTGAAATAATGATCTCGATCTTCACAGGCCTGACCGTACACTTCGAAGGGATGAAAGCTTTCGATGGGAGATCTTTGTACATCAAATCAGCCTTGCTACTTGGGAAAAAAATGGATCAATGTCATCACAACAGTGAGAGAACGATCGTGACGATTCTGGGCGGCCATGAAATTGGCAAACGCTGCGGGACTATAAAGATGGCCAGCTGTTTTACGGCGAGAATGTATCAATCATGGCGCTGATATAGTTCGAGATCGTATCCAGCAGTGTCGAATGCTGTTCTTTCCAGGATAATAGCGATTGGAGCGACCAGGTGAATGCACACGAGCGGAACTAGTATGCCATGGTGAACACGCTCTCGGCCAGGCGAGACTTGCATATCACCAACGTGTGGAATACCCTGATCATATACCTATGCTTCTATCTTACAAACCAACGTTCATCGAGTCGAGGATATAGTATACCTATATGGACTTACGAGAATCTCTCATCACAGTTAGAAGCGCGAGAGGCCAGTGAGCCGAGCACGGAGTCCTCGATTGTAGACAGCGTAGCGAGCTACAATAATACGAGCACGCTATAAGCTCTACGTAAGGTCAAAGACGGAGCGTGACCACCGACGACAGGTGGATTTTCTCGGGACTACTCCGCGATGATTAGAAGAATGGTGACAGGCTCATGTTGGCGTTACAAATTTGATGGCTGAGGCGGCTGTCCTCGCATACCGGTATACCATTTTGATAGTAAATAGGGATTGCAAGGAGCATAAAAATGGGAACCCGAATTGGCCATCACCGTTCATTGGTGAACAAAGTCTATCTATGGCAGCTTGCTCCAATGACTCTGAACCGTATCTAGTTCACGATACATATACTACTGGGCGCGCAATCAATTCCGTCCGTGGTGCCTACCATAGGCAAGGAACTGCTGCTCGTTGGCCTATCAGCTGGGGTCGACCCGCAGTTGGCCCTCCTTCTCCTCCAATCCAGCCCAACAATCAAGCAAAGTCAAAAGATTGACGAGAGCAATTGGACGAGAGCTCGGTAATGGACCTTTTCGTACCAGACGTTTCAAAAAACTCCATGAAAGACAGCGGCGTGTGGCCAACCATTAGTCGATCAAACTAGAAGCGGTTGGCTAAATAGAGCTCTGGGTACCGACAAGCAGACAGGCTATTGAGAAAAGACACTCGAAAGATATAGGGAAGGCAATGATCATGCTATAAATCCAAAATACCAGCCTACTTAAGGTATGAAAAGCTCGCCACTCCACTTCGAAAAGTCTTGATAAATGACTTGGGAATACAAATGGTTTTATATACTACGCTACTTATGAAAACGCCGAATTTTCTTTTCAATTGCACGTATGTGCATCAAAAAAATGCACCAAAAACTTGCATAGTTAATGTAACCTTAAGCATATAAGAGCTTCAATCTGTCCTTCTCGCGAGCAAAAGGGATTCGAGCGCCGAAATCATGGTTATCTCCAATAGATATCCATGTCTACTTCCTGATCAAGAGGATTGGGGAAGCGGCGATATCGGCCAACTCTGATCGTGTGCGAAAGGTCGGGTAGCCAGGTATAGCGCAAAGAAATTTTAGGAATGCCTGAGTAGATTTCACGACTCTGTCTTTTTCATGGCAGTCCTCGTCAATTAGCGACCCCGGACCTCAACAGAATCACAGTCAAGATTCCTCTAGTAAATAGGGTTATTGCCCAACACTCCCATTGCACTGCAAACCATCTATTTTACGACGTACAAGACTTGGGTCATCTGGTCGATGGACCTCGGCCTAGATGCGGCTGCTCAACTGAACGGGATCTGTACAATTATTCGAGTTATCGGAAGAGATTGAGCAGCGGTGGAAGACTCTAACCAGGCACATTCAATGCAACAGAATCTTGGACACGTAGGCAAGTCTGCCACATCACGAAAGACGACAATGCAGATGCATGTTAAGACTTGATTGGTACTTAAGTATGTATTAGACTCCCTTACTCTACCACATCAATGCTGTAGCGAATTACTGCAATCCGAAGATGAATACGGTAACTTTACTTGGGGGAAAGGAGTTGGTTCAGATTTGGGAACTCAAAGATCTCCAGACGAGTACCTTCATCGCCATACTCTCACCCAAGACAGTATGATACCAGAAGAACTGAATGTTTGAGAGCATATTTGACGGATTTGATGCCTACATCAAAATTCGATTTTTTCGCGCTCAAGCTGGTGACACGCTCGACCAGATTACAAGGCACGGAGGAATGACCACGACTTGAAAGGAGATGAGGCTGAATGGTCATCAAATTTATCGCATGCAGCTCTTCCGTCCTCTATACATCATTGACTTCATCCATTGTCCAGGATTACGTGGATAATTAGCAGTCATACAAGTACCTATCCTACGAGCCTATACATTCTCATAAGCGATGCTAAGAACTACATTGAGGCTGAACTCCCGTTCTAGAGTCGCAACAACCACCTTCAACATGCCATTCTTCATCGAAATGCCAAAATCTCGTAGACCGAAGCTTGCGCCGTACACTGTACTATTCTAGAATATTCCAGACGTAGAGGTTTTTTCGCCCCAGAGCATTGGCGTCCACCTTCGCCTTCCTCACTTGGAACAGGCAGCTTCCAAAAGTCAACAAGGTCTATATTATTTCTCAATACGCCAATTATGACTGAGCGGAATGTAATGGTCTCGAAAGAAAAAGTAAAATGTCGTAGAAAACTCCTGACACTTTCATCAATCCCTTGCAAGATCGAATAAGATTACAGCAGGGACGGAGCTACGCGCCTAGATCCCAGATATTCACTATGTCTAGGGCGGGATACACGCCACGTTCCAATGAAGATAGGAAACCCCCGGCTAGGCTGGAAATAAGGACAAGAATCTTATGATCGAAATTCCGCTGAAAGATTTCTGGAAGAATTAGAGTGATAGAGCTTTGAGAAAGGTATCGAAAATATTGAGAAAGAGGACTGATATCATTGTTTCACTAATGCCCAGTGTTGAATAACCAGTAAATCTCCCTTTCTCACCGGCTGGGAAAGGAATCATCAAATGAGCTGTAGCCTCTTTCCGAATCATCAATGATTGCGCTATTATATCCAATCTACACCATCCAAATCATCATAAGTAAAGTCCCCATTCTCCCCTTATAAACCTCTACTATCTTCCCTTCCCCAGCCATCCTCCCAACATTCACCGGAATGGAAGGACCTGGCCCAAGTTCGTCTTGAAGTCAATGCTCACCACCCATCGTTCGGAAGGTCAGAGTTCGGTTCTCTTCTCATGGATGAGATCGCCGACTCCACTTACGCCGTACCATTCAATCCCTTCGTCACAGATGGATCCGCCTTCGCCGCAGAGGAATGCGCCTCTATCGCAAAGGTATGCAGGAAATTCGTCGATTGGAACAATGTCTCTGCATCCACGGTTGGTGATCGCAGTGGATTTCAAGGCAAGACCGGTTTGAACCACAATGAACAGCTCTAGGGGACGTAAAGCAGATGACTGAGGTAAAAATATACTCAGCGAAGGATTAACAGGCGCGCAAAATACGGAGCAGGCTCTACAATGACAACTACTTCCGTTACTTTATCTGATTGAGTCAGTGAATCACTAAATCCGCCAAGGCTTGGTTTTCAGGATGGCAGAGAAATGATGCGGACAACATAGGATACTCGATACAAAGCGAAGGAGTCAATCGCGGATAGATTTGATTGCTCAAATAGCTCGTATCGAGCTACGGTAGCCATCACGGCCGCGATGAAAAGGTATGGATACGAATACTTTGATAGTTGCAACATTCAAGCTAATTTCTAACCACACTTTTGACCCCTATCCTTCTGCCTTAGTCTTCATCACTTCCAATGTAGCCAGCGAACAGTGTCCCAGTATTTCCCTATCATTCGTGATGATCAGTCGAAAGGTATGGAGAAGGTGAAGGTTTGCTTGACAAGTCCTGCTTGCGGGAAGAAGTCATTTGGGTTCTGGAATTTGTATGCGCTCAAACCATAGGCGTGTATTTTCGTTCAGCTTCTGGATGATTTCTGCGCCTTTGAAACACCATTGTGAAGCAGAAGATCCATCCGGCATCCGGTAAGGTTTCACCTTCTTGAAATCACGATCCGGCCCAACGAGGCGGCGCACTTGATCTGATCCAAGCAGTGCGACCGGGCCCACCAGCATAGGCGTTGTATTTAGGTAGCTCAGATGATTTGGTATTATCGAGCGTAACCTACTCCTCATAGTATATTCGCTCCATTCGTCACCAAAGAGTTGGTGAGCCTCCTGGAGTAGTTCTTTCGGGGTGACCATGTGAAGAATCCCAACATTGCAATAAGTACCTGTATCGAATAAAAATTCTCTTGCCCATACAGCGTAATCGTAGGCTAATTCTTTCTGCTTGGTGAAATACAAATCATTACTTGTTGGTGACCAATCACTAAACAAGTCCGACAGAATTCGTTCAAGTCGATTGGCCTCGACTTCAGGTTCGTCGGGCTCGAAAAAGGCTCTGATAAGGCGCTCCTCCGTACCTCCTTTCAGGAGGTCTACCTCATTGTCATGGACTTCTCGATCTTCCGTGCCTGTGCTCAGAATTGGAGCCTTTGGATTGTTAGATTTCTGGGTCGACTTTGACGCTCCTTTTGGTTTCGATGTTGAATCTTTCTCTATGCGAGAGTCCAGCGTTACCATATGACTCGCCTTGGGTTGAATGCCAAGTGTAACCGTAAGCAGTCTTGTGACAAACATGAATTTGGTCTCCACCATCTGAGTGACCCAAAATTGAGCCGACTCACTCAGTCGTATTCTATCGAACTGGGAATTCAGCATGCGATTCTTGATTTCCTCCTTGATCCCCATCCTAGTAAGAACTCCCTCCCAATTGTCATTGTCTTCTTGAGCACTGCCAACAGATTTAATAAACCCTTTCACAAAATCAAAGAATTCCGACTGTGGAAACACAACTGAGGCTTGCTCGTATCGCTCAAAGATGAGAGACGCAGCGATATTAGTAAAACCGAGGAATTCCAAGGTCGCCTTGCTCTGAATGTATCGGGGAATCCTGGTAATTACCTCCTCGGAGGATGATGACAACGACGGGATGGAATCGGCCTTCAATCTTATCCAAGATTCATCGTAATCATGATCACTAGAGAGCGCTGCTAAGGCCTCGTCCGTGAGAGTCGCAGTACGCATCATGATTTATTGGTCAGCGATCGAATGTAACAACAAAGGCCAATGATTAGCAAGGTGGATTGTTAACGAGGTGATCGATATCAACGTAGAGATGTAGAGTTAAAACAGAATTCGAAAGAGTTTTATGGTGTTGCAATAAAGGTTTTGCTGCGATGGGTTTGAGAAGATTGACCAGACATGAAGTACTGTACGCGATGAGAGTAGCCGAAGTTTTCCCGCAATGACGCCATGTCCGGCAACAATGCGCTCATTGAACCGAAGAATAGCTGCTTTAAGCAAGTTATTAAGAATAAGAAAATGGATCCAAGTAATGAAGAGAGATTCCATCAGGACCCTCGTTCACCCAGATCTCTGCCGATTGCAACAACAAATGTGATAATTCATCTACATTATCTATGGAATTGGCATCTTTCATACCTCCTCGAATACAAGATTTTGTCACAGCAATACGGTGCATGGCTCAATATGGTGCCAGTCTCGTTGGCCTTATTAGATTTTCCATTTTCAGTTATTATAGATTCACTTTGGTCATTGTTATACTTTCTCACTCCTCTACCCTATGGCAAGTTATGCGCACTGCGTATCTACTAACGTATTAATTTCTCCTTTCGTCGCAGACTCGTATTAACGAAAATGTATGATGGGCTGCGCTGGGTTTGTTTCGGAGCCACTCCGAAATAAAACATGTGGCACTAAATTTTGTGCATTGGATTCTATTTAAGAAACTATATACACACAATTTCACATCGCGTCGAACACGACCCGTGCATCTACAACCAAAAACCTCAACGCCGACTTCAATGATAGTGGCACTCAGGAAGTCGATGTCGATGATATCTCCGATAATTATATATGTGTCTCTCAATTGGAAAGATCTGAGATCTTACTCGACTCCAATTGTGCAAACTTCATCTTTCTTGGAAGAAGCTGTTTGTGCCTTTATTGACTTTTCTGCTCCTCCTATCATGACCTATATAATCTGTGGTAAGTAGTTTTGACGGTGAAAGCAAAGGAGATCTTAGGGTGGATACGAAATGACCAACGAAAGAGTCGGATTTTCTTGAGCGTATGTGAGGCGTGATGAATTGAGAGATTTCGACCCTCTCATACAATGGCTAGGGGAAAGATTGAGTGGAAACTGTATCCGAATCGTCAGTTTGTCCGTTAATATGAGATCAAATGATTCTGAGCGTTGTTGGAGCGATTTAAATCAACCGAAGGCCAAAAGTTGGTCACGGGTTTAGAGCTATCCGGTGCCATGATTGGCAATCCATCTTCTGATGCTATCCCTGGTAGTAAGGTGTCTCCTACTGGGCTCGGCAATATGGCTATCTCTCTTACCATCAATGCTATTAGGACAGAAGTCATGCTTTACGCCGGTAATATCTGGCCGTGAAGGACATCTCAATACTATTAAAGATGTCTTACGAAGTCATTGAGAAGGGGGAGAACCATAAGTAAAAATCAACATGGGAAATCGGCCACTTTTGATGCTTCTCGGCACGAAAAATTCTGGTCAGCCATATGCCCCGACGACCGATATTAGAAGGATGTCAGAAAGAAGCTGAGCATTATCCGGAATTTCTTGAAAATGAGACTTAATCATAATGGATCCGTTGCAAAGCACGAAGGGAGACTCGTCGGCTCTGAGTGGTCACGAGATCTATGAACCAAGCGCCTTGAACGAACATTCCAAAATCTAAAGCAGTTGGCTACGAAGAAAGTGCTTTTATTGGAGGTCGTCCTGTTTGACAGGTTGCTTTTCCACAAGAGTACTATCTTTATTTGGAACAAGTAGGTCGATTCAAAGAATTTACGATACGATATTCTGACATCACGTACACAAATCTTAACTTTCACCTGCGTCTGAAGATTTTCGGTCATTCCTTTTCTTTGTATGTACTTTAACTCTTAGCTATTCGCAGTGGAAGGCTCGATATCTTTTGATGAGGTACAAACGGCGATACCACTGCCGCAAGTCACTGGTGACGGTGGAAGAGACCATCTAGAAGGCAGCAAATGGGTTGATTGCTGCAACGGGTCCTACTCGCCCAAAGGAGTATAAGCAATAGAAGCTAAGACATTCGCATTTTAACTGTATAGTTCTGACCTCCGCAAGCATGATCTTAGTGTGATCGCCAATGTCGATATCATCAAAATTGCCAACGAAACTTAGAGGAAAGTCAACGAAGAGGTAAAAGGGGACGAGAAGAGCCAATTCAAACAAGAGCTCAAGTACGACCGCAGACGGCTCGAGAACATCGAGCATTACCTTCTACGAATTCCTTGCATGGAAAAGAGGAGTCGGAACCCCTATTTTCAGAACCTGGAGGATAACGATAATCTCTATGTCCTAATGGGGAATTTCTTGCAGTTGGAGATCCCATGTGATGTTTTTGTTTATGGAGCCTAGATGCAATCAGTGAGATCTTAGAAAGATTCAACGATGAGCCTACTTTAATGAAATACAAGCAAATCTGTACAGACTCATTCAAGCACAACAAGGGCGGGGGAGTGTCATGTAGTGGTTTTAAGTCAAATAAAATTGATTTGAATTGCCTTTTTAAGAGTATACAACTTTCCTTTAGGCTCAAACCTAGCAGATTGTCAATGCATCAAGCGGAAGTGGCAGTACTTTGCATCAGCCGATCTACTGGCATTACGCTTCGTGCAAGCTTCTAGGATGACTAGGAAATTCATTGTGTCCGTTCAAGTCACTACATTCCTACAACATTCCACGCTGCGTGGATCGTATCTCACGTTAAGTATAGATATCTTCCCTGTTCTTCTCTCAATCTGAATTCTCCACATTATCATCTTTGCCTAGCTTTCGATATCAGCAATTGTTCCCAACATATATCTGCACGAGGTCGATCATGACGATTCAGTAGATAATTTCTGACTTTAATCAATAAATTGCCATTTAACCCTTTAGAACTCAAATAAATACAAAATTCCTTCTCAACATTATACCTCACCAAAATCTTTGGAATTTCAAGATTCCCGCAAAACACCAAACCCTCCCCTCATCGCTCGACACGGACCCGCAATCAAAGGGACGGTATGTGTTTCAACCATCACCCAAGAAGTTCAGGGGATAATCCAAACATTCCCTCAATCGCGAATTCTATAACTCGTCGATACGAGAGAAGATCTATAATATAAAGTGATTGCTACCTACCAGTTGGCTGATTCAAAGCCACATCTCAACAATCTCATCGTTCTAACATTTCCATTCATGCTTTTTCATATCCGAACGTCTATTACCAGTACTATCAAATCTCATCGACTTCGTCGGAAATATTGATTGCTCCTAATATGTCAATTTTCACCAACACAAGTAGACCTGCATCGAGCGAATAAGGCAATGTTCGCAAGAGATGTGAATTCTCACCCGAAACTTCTGGCTATCCTACCAGTACTGACAATGATATATTATCAGTCTAAAATCTTGATACCGACCCCATAATCCCCCGGCTCAGCAACCAGCGCATCACTAATACAAACCACGGGTCGAGTCACCAGGATATGACCTTTATACTCCGCCAGTGGTGCAGCCGCCACAATATCGGGCATCATAATCTCGAAGACAGGATCCCAGGATTAACAATCCACAAATACTATTTGCGGAAGTTTACCGTCTCTCAAATACCCCGGTTGAACCACCCGACGGTCTCGTAATTGGCATTGACTCTGATCCACGGGATGCGAACGATTCCTCAAGCCCGAGACTACTTGCAGCAAAGTACATGAAGACCTCCAAGGTTAAAATGTGGCTCTTCATGAGCTCATGTTTTTCCGGTCATTGGGTTGTAATCCCCCGACTCCATGTCCAAAGACCGACAATCATGGCAAGAGCCCTTTTTTATATGCCACGAAAGAATTGTGTCTTAGCAATAAAGACAGGGGAACAGGGCCACTAGCTGTTTTCTAGAACGAAGCATGGATTCCTTCCAACCATCACGAATAATGACCAGTGATAAAAATGCTCCAGAAAGTCACCAAACTCAAATGGGAGACTTGGAGGGTCAAGATTGCTCATATTAACCTCTACTGCAGCGCTATTCTCTGGTACCAAAATTAGTGCTCATGGTATGACCGAGTCACTAGAAAACCCATCTTCAGGATCGACCGTCTTTCTTTAACCAGCCGCAGAGTGCAACTTTTGTTTATAATAAATAACAGACTGCCCCTTCGAAGTTATTCCATACTGATAGCAGATACGTAACTCCTTTCACAGAGGATTATATATCACTCAGCAATGTTACCCAGGTGGCTGTTCTCTGCGAGCTTTTGAATTGGATAAATTCAATGCAGCATAAGGCCGGATGAGGGATTTCGAAATGTCTAAAGGTACGATCGGCGAAGAAGACCGAGGAGTGAATCTACGGCTTTAAGACCGCTGCAATCCACGGCAAAGCTATGACGAAATCCGGCCTCATAGCTCTACCTATATCATTGCCAGATAGTAACAGCTGTATCAGACACGCAAACGGATCATACTTTAGAGAAACTCAATGCCACAGTCGGTCGTCAAGCCTGAACCGATCATGACATTCTGTCGTACCATATCACATTTGTCGCTAAGGAGAGTCTTCGCCCTGAATCGGCGTCCGGGGAGGATTATGCAAATTTCACGAAAGTCCGGGTGTCAAGCTTAGACACGATCTTTGGAAATCCGACCCAGATAACACGGAAAAACCCAAGTGTCCGGGTCGCAATGCTCTTCTCCACTCTTATGCAGCAATGAATGAGAACAATAAGGGTAGCGAGCTCCAGCATAGGTGGTAACGAATCTACAAGAGAGGAGAGGTATTATATAGAAACCCCGAAGCTTGGAGGGTTCATTCATGAGACCTGGTATCATGCAGAGAAGTTCAAGAAGATTCTGTCAACGTTCGAATTACCAGTGATGGTAAGTACATGCTACTTTTATATCTTGTGTGGGATTAAAGATGTCGTGAGTAGTTCATCATTAACGTGTCTTTGTCGAGAACAGCTTTGCAAGTTTCTGATGTTGAGCCTGGAGCAGGCACGCACTTTACAAAAGTTCTGGAGATACCACTGATGATTTATTTCACAGGGGGCTATGTCTGTATGAGCCAGTTTCAAGCGTCTTTTGACATACGGAAAAACCACGCCATACTAAAGACTCTCAAGACCCCCCTAGAAATTATGAATGCGAATAGGATGATAATATCAGTTGATATCTAACACGCTAAAGAAAGCATTGCTACTGACGAGAAAATGGCTTATAGGGTATCGCGTACGAATTGTACTATTTGGTCGAATATAATCTCATTCCTCGACAGCTACTTACTGAATATGCTTACCAAAGAGTTTGACTGTATATCTCCACCCATAGTTCATATTCCGTCGTTTGTTTACTTTCACATTTAGTACCTAATGGTTTATAACGTGGGGAAACCGTGTCAGAAGTGAACTGGCAATTGGGTGGCAGACACCGATCACGGTATTCGATAAGACGACACCTTGAACTGACAGGTGATGGAATTATAACGTCTCTATACAACAGAGTTATTATTAAGTTAATTTAAAGCGCAACCATAGCCGGCTGATTAAGCGGGGTTTCGGGCTTATAGTACGCTTGCTTTTAACAACGATAAGTAACTATAGAATAATCTTATCCTTCTAAAATTTGCAACCATAACCTGTTACTCGATTCCATATATTGTTTACGAGTTTCGGATAATTTAAGCCCGAATTAAATGATTAATAACCGTTTTAAAAGGATAGCTTTTAGATTTTAAAAATCTGATGGGGGATCTACGCTTATCGTAGGCTTATCTACCTGAAAACGCCGCTTGATCTATAATCGTGTAAAGTTCTTTTATTTAAGGACGTGCCGCTCTACGGAATCAAATTTTTATAAGCTGATACTTTTATATAACGTGTATTTCTTGTGAATCAATTCGATTGCAAAGTTTAAGGAAAATTTGATTGAAATTGGGGGTGTTATTAACCGTTTATTCAAGCGTACCATAAGCCTTAAACCCCGCTTAATCAGCCGGCTATGGTTGCGCTTTAAATTAACTTAATAATAACTCTGTTGTAAGCAGAGCTTATAATTTGCGAGATTAGAAATCGGCGATGATTCGAAAGTTCTATCGCAAATAACTGTCCCATTTTTCTTCACTTCGTCAACTATACTTCCCTTAAAGGGCGGGATGTACCTTACTCAAACGATCAATGATCTTCGTGAGCCTGTTCCATCAGGGCTAGGAACTCTGATAACCGAAGTTTATGGTGTTGAGCAAAAGTATTTCAAGGTCTCCCGATTCACCGTTCGTCGGCGAGAAAAGCAGAAATGATACCCCGACAAAAGGTCAAGATCCTATACGGAAGGAAGCCGACGTGTTACTCTCATAGAATGCAGACAACAATGTCTTACTCATCTCAAAATCAACATAGTATCCCTAACAAATCCTACGCGCTTTACAGGTGGCTCCCTTTACATGGGCGAATACCCAGCGGCTTATGCCGCGTAGGAAATCGATCCTGTTATCAGACATCTCAAGACACACCTACAGAATTCTAACGCGAGTGATACCAAGATGTTCGCAAATATCGAATATAAAGAGGGCTCCAAAAAGAGCATTGAAATCGGAGTCGGTCGGCTAGACTTTCGGGAAACCGTAAACACGGCTCCAGGTGAGAAATGTGAGAGCTGGTAAAACAATATCCGCACATTCTATTACCGTATCAAAGCATTTTCGAATCATGATCCTAAAAAATTCATCGTAGGGTATCAGACTATCTTCGACATGGGACTTCCCAATGGATCGACTTTTCCGAACTTCCCAAGCTCCTACCACAGCTGTACCGGATATATTCGGGCGGCAAATTTTGTGGCTAAGGATCAGACATCACTTGACAAGGCTCTTGCCGAGAGTTCGTAACCGCATTCAAATGATCACTACTCACAAGTTGCACTCGTGAACTTCGCAACGCGATTAGGTATATATATGTGACGGCCGTGAGAGTCTCCAGCTCTCCTCCTTAAAATGAATTGATGAGAACATCCTCCAATTTACACTAATAGCATAAAACCCTAAGTCGTTCTTATACAAGAGCACCTACAACGTTTTCCAAACTCATTAGAGTTGCCTCAAAGCACATTCTACTGTAATAACTTAGCCATCACCGTGAAATTACAAAATTCTCTACTTATGGAATGAGCTCGGTCACGAGATACGGACTGATCATTGCACCAATAAAGGTTGCGGGCAACGCAAATTTCGAACCCTGTGATTGTGTTCAAAGCAACATTCAAGGAGCGGCTATCAGCCTGAAATACCTTTGCACTGGCTCAGTTGAGGGGTCAAACAACGGCAATACTTTCCCTCCCAATACGCAAGCCTCTCACTTGTGTCATGAGTTCGATACTTATTTTCACCGCACCAACGATAGTCGATATCGCTGTACCCACTTCACCGCGTGTAAATGAAAAAGGATCATGAAGCAAGAAGCACTTATCAGCATCGAATCATGCGGAGAGAAAAGCTCGGCGGAAGATCTAGAATGATAATGAAGCACATGTGATAAGTAGTACAGGATGTGTGCCATAATTTCAGGACTGAAGGCGATCATTTTCCCACTTTTCTAGATGGAATCGCAATGAAGAATTGTGTGTGTAGCTACAGAAAGTAAGTCAGTGACTACTCTACCCTCAAAGAAAGAGTAGATAATTCTGTCAAGAGGGTTTAGAAACTCGACAGCGCGCGGCATCGGCTAAGCTGAGTCAAATTTGTCCTCCCCGGAGGAGTACGCGGATCTGCGAATGGCGAAAGTATCCAATGATATTCCAATGTTGCCTGCTATGACTATCTCGCAGACAAAGTTTAAGTGAGAAACCCCTACCAGCATCCCATCAGATTTCCACGATATCTAAGAGACATCGAAGCTGTGGTCGTTCAGTGGAAGAGGATGAAATACGAATAAGCACAAAACAAGAACCTAGGACGCGGGAATTTATCATAGAGCCAACTCTATTCTGCCGACCTTATGGACGCCGGATAGCGCCAGTCATAATCACAACGTCAGAAAAGGGCAGAGGAAGGCATGGCAGATCCAAGGTCGAGCGATCTCGACCTTGGACTTTAACATTAAACGCAGTTCCCGAAAAATTGCGGGGCACTGACAACTATTGCTCTGGCAAATTTTGTAAGGCTCTCATCAAAATGGCATGAACTTCAACATTACAATCGTGATCGTCCGTAGAAGTCAGGGGTCAGGTAGTATCATGATCGCAATCTGCTACGGCACTCTCCTTTGAAAAATCAGCTCAACAACGCGGAACCCAACCTCGGCCTCTACTAGTCTGAATCACATCAAGGGCCATTGTTGGCTAGGACTCCATAGTCCTCATGAGATTTCTGCAGCATCTTAGGAGTATCACTAAAAGCCTACAATTGGCGCTAATCTTTCTTCAGACACTTCTATGAAAACAAAGGTGTCCAGACAAGAAGGCAAAATTGTCGGGTAAAGCTCCACTGATTTTTTTAAGATATCACTCAATAAATACAACAATGGATTGGTGTTCTATCCCAGCAGATCTCAAGTGTTTACTATTACAATCATCTTTTATGATTTCCTCAGCAAAACGGAGGCGCAGAGGGAGAAGGCAGCGTCATACAGAATAGCAGAAAAGAGCAACGGGCTATCATGAAAGTTAGTGAGATATGGGAATCAGTCCACTGATTTTGGTAAGAGAAAGTAGGCAACGACATGTGAGGTCCCAGGGAGATGCTATTCTACGGGAGCCGAATGTACGCTCGAATGAGTAGCTCCATCAAGCCAAAGAACCGATGGCAAAATTGAACAAAGGAGATCCACTAATGTTCGACTAAAATACATTTGGTTTGTTACCACCAAAACCCATGATACAAATACGCTTGCGAGCAAGCTTAAGAATGCTTGCGACTAGTGGCGATGACTTTTTCAGGCGGTCAATCCTGTTACGGATCAGGAGTGGCGAGCACGCGATCTATGGTGACTGACCATCTCATTCATTTGCTTCATAATCACTTTTAACAAGGAATGAATTCATTAGTTATTGATGTGTGATCAAGGAATCCCGCTAAGGAATGGCTGATTTAAAAATTTCAAGGCCCGTGGTGAAAGTCTACTATTTACGTTCCGCATATCTATAAGAGAGAGAAAATGCAACAATAGATGAGGGTATCCAAATATGGATGAACCTGGTAAGAGGTGTTCATATGAAGATATGAAGAACCAGTCACACTTATGTCCATGGAACGTCGGACTTCATCAAGATCCAGATATCAATATAGTATTCCGAATGCTAGATATGGACGGGTCACTACATCAACGGACGATACGCGTAGGCGCGGTCTTACACCTCAAAACAGGTGGAACCAATACGCGGGGGTTGCATTCGGTATATAATTCATGCTTTATCGATTAAGCTGAGTCGTCAAGAAGGGCCGCAATTTTCCTCCTGACCACCGGGTTTCTAATCTCTACTATAGTTCATCCTAATGTTACCTCCTCAACATTCTTTACAACTTCCTACACTTTGTCCCTTACAATCTCTCTCTAAACCCTGTTTCAAGCGCCCAATGATTGGAGTGTTGCGGAGATTGCACTTTATCAAGGCGTTTCATGGTGCGGCAGTTTCGCAGCATTAGAAAACTGAAGTGTTCCATCAATTCATTTTAAAAATATATCCACTTTCAACCATGTCCACTTCCACTTCATCCTCCAAGCTTATTCTCCCCATGCCAAAAAATGCTGAGCTTGCGACCGAAAGCTTCAATGAAGGAATACAAATTTCCTCATCGAAAATGTGACCTACGAAATGTCTTATACTCAGTCAGCCGTGACGTCCGGATGCTTTCAACCTTTTGTGCACATCCCTGTATCGTAATGTCTTCCTGATCTCCACGCATCAACTCACAGGAGGTTATTCTCTGCGATACTCTTCCACCTCTTTTACTAATCTTCTACTACCACTTCGGAACACCATCATCAACAACATGTCAGCACTGCCGGAAACAGAAATCCAAAAGCCTGCACCCAGAGATCTCAGAATGATTTCCGGTGTTGAGTGGACATCCGCTTGTCGATGGTCAGTGGCCGTCACAGCGCGAGCTCCTTCGTCCCACGCTGGAACATCTTCGCCTGTCGAATAACGATGCTTCATTATTAACAAACAGCTTCAGCCTTCCTACTGAAATCTCTGCACCCAATGGCTCCAGAATACCACCAAACACAACCCTATTACCACTTTCCAACTCCAACCTCCGACCAAATGTACCTACGCCTGCCGCTCAGTCGCCTGATATTCATTCTAGTCTCGATACCAGTGGTCCTACTCCCTGCTGCCAACCAATCAATTGACCGGTTATGTCAAAGTATAATAACGAGCGTCAGCATACTAATTGCGCCTCCTGCTGCTAACTTCATGTAATCAACGTTAGTTCATCGCTATGATCAGATGTTACTATTCAGCGTCGTTTCACAACGGGAAGACACACACTCATAAGATATCTGGGTAATGCGTACTTTAGCAAACATCTATCTCAGGACGTGTCGCACCAAAGTAAGTATGATGGCCTACCTCAACTGGTTCGACCCCATTAGTGATATTATGTTTTGGTGTGAAAACTCCAAAGAAAAACATGGACGCGCCCCACGAACAGAATTATGGCCATCAAAAATTTTACGGCAGTCCTAGGTGAAAATCGCCGCAAAACAATCTTAGTGTCCTTTCATAGTACACGCTGGCATAAGAGAGGATACCCTATTATATATCAAGCTCAACTCTTGTCCCACGGTGCATTTATAGGAGTAAACCACCATGTAGAATACATTCCCAAGGATAAAGCTTTTTTCGCACTTCTGGGGGCCGTTCAATTGGCGGCTGCAAAGAACGGATTTATCATCGAATGCTTCGACTCGTTTCCTGAAAGACATACCTATAACTGCGCTCATCATGACTGAGAGCAAGCGAAATCTTCGACATTCAACTAGCAATGACTTGGAAGCTCAGGGAGGGACCATTTCCAATTCCCGAACATGCGAAGAGCCTCGAACTCAATTTGACAATCATCCGGACGTTCATTATTGACTCGACTGGACCTTGGCTAAAGGAGTCATGCAAACATTGATCCTAGAGATGAAGAGGGATTTGAAGCACCATGAGACTCATACCTTACAACCACGCTATCTGCATGCAGTGAAGCACAACATTCAGGAGGGCTGCAGAAAAATCCAAGGTGCGAATGCTACTTTTCCATCTTAACCTATATCCCTAGAGCAACGCTTCTTATTTACATCACGTCAATGTAACAATCAACGCTATTACAGTCGTATCAATGGAACCATACGGTACACCAGCTACCAGAGCGTTCCTCGCGCTGTACGAAAAATTTCTACAAATGACTATCCAATCTCACATCTCATCGTAGAAATGGGAAACAATGTGAGTACTACTGCTCGTTTTCTGGACGGTGGGGCGATACATTTCAAGCCTTTGAATGGAATATCACCCCGCGACTAAAATGGAAACCGTATCTGGTATTGGAAAGCCACATCACGGTAGCGTAATGCTTAGGCCATCGGACGGTCAACTTTCTCGAGATATGAGTTAAATTTCGCAAATAGCCCTAGGATATTCGGGATTGGAGTAATCCTCTATTCGGCCACGATAGCTTATGAGAGGTCGATCTATGATTTCAAGATACCCTAGATATCGTGGCCGGATTCTCAGTATATATCATTTTCACTTTCACCATGGAATATGGCTTTCACCGGTGGTAATATGGCCAAAATCATCATCACCATCATTATTCGCTTTGATGTCTCATCTTTCTTCCGAGGCCTGCTCACCATGTGTGATGGAGAGAAGCCAACGCAGTGATCAGTGAGCTCGGCACTAACAGGCGAGGTCAAATACTACAAGTGTGAATTGCTACTTATAAATGACTATTCAGAATCTTGACTAGATGCCACGATTTTAATCTTGAGCCGTTGTTGGATCACGACATCGCTCGAAAACGTGCACTCACTACTATCAAAAAAGGTGATTGAGACTTGATAGAGCAGAAATTCTTAAGCGGAAGCAAGAGTGATTGAGAAGCTCATAAGATACCGTTACGGCGCAATAAAGGAAGAGTCTTGATGTCCTAATTCGACATCTTTGAGTCTTGATTCTAGATCTACTCAGCATCTCATGTACCTTTAAATTACGCATCTGTTGGCGCAGGGCCTAACCCGTTGCAGAATACTGCCTCATCTGCGAAGCTGCGACGACGTAGTAAGGCCAACCGCTGACAAAGTCGTGCTCGTCGAGTAATACAGCCCCCATTCGATTCGGTTGCATTATGGGTGGTCTTCCCGAATAGCGGCTTGATATTGATGATGGTCGCAAGAATCCCCCGATAATGTCACCTCGAGAGTGGCACACTGCTCTTCGCAAGAGCGGATGTTCAGGTGTTGACACCATCACTCCGGAGATTGATGTATTAGCTGGGCCGTACTCTGTGTTTGCTACGCAGGCCGTAATGCCGATCGTCCCTTCTGGTACAAAATGAGAATGCGAAGACAAATTGGGAGGTAGAGAAGGCCTCGAGAGAACAGGATGTGTCGATGGAGAAGGAGTCGAATGATTTCGAATATGGTCGCGACGCTTCAAGGAAATAATCAGAGCCAGACTGACTGCAGCAGGGCATCCCCAATAAAAAACATGGTGCGACGCCTGCCTCGAACGCCTGCTGCAGTATCTGGATCACATGTGCCGTGTCCACATAGAAAGGATGAGGAGCTACCAGCTCTGCGGCCACACGAGCCTGCCAATTGGTTGTGTGTACTCCGGGAGAAGGCTGGAGAAAAAAACCTTCATGGAGCCCTGGTGAAACCCGGAAAGTAGATAAATCTCGACAAGGCCGCCGTAATCCATGGCATAGCTGTGTACGAAAGTAATCCTGTAGCTAAAGCCCTTTCTCTCGGTGGTTATAAAACTATAACGCCCAAGGCGAATAGCAGAACCGACCGCCCCTTCGAAAACTTGACGGCCGCAGTAGGACACCAAGCACGAATTACTTATGATGGTTTGCCATACCATATTATATCAGTCGCCCGATGGAGTCCCAAGCCCCCGGATGCCCTGCGAGAGTACTCGCACAGCTACCATCGCGTGGGGACGCAAGATCGTAGCTACGGAAAAGATGATCTAACGATTACTTCACTTATAATTATATATCGAATCGCTATCAGACTTACTTTCTTCTTAACAAAATACGGATTCAAAGGACCCCTTATGTGGAGCCGGAGTCATTATATCGACTGCGGTCATGAAGTGCTGAAAATTCTCGACTCGTATTCTAAGGGACTCGTTAGAGAAGTACAATGAGAAATCCGCGGATAAGTAAAGCAACACAGCTTCTGAGACGTTCACTAAGATGAGATTGAACTGAGAAAGATAAGCTACTAACGCTTCTCAATAACAAAAATACAATTGAGAGCTGGTAGGAGAATTTCTGGTTAAAACGGCATCTCTACTGTTTTCTTGTACTATCAGATTCCTTTTTCAGCATTCATCAGACCTCGCAGGAATGCCTTTTCCCTAGGTGTGCATATATGTACACTTATTGCAGCGAATTCCAGTAAACGACTTTTCCCATAAATCACACTATCCAAGGGAACGCTTATGCCTGTTAATTTGTCCCATTAACTACACAAATCCAAAAGAAAATCAATAACGCATCTGGTTAACATGGACTCGTGGCAGACTTTGCCGTGGGCCAGGGATATGAGACGAAACTTACACGAAGACTAATTCCCAACCTGTGTACGTGGCGGCCGCTTGAGATATGTATACTCGGACAGTGTTGCCACTAATATTTTCCCGCTGACCTCGGCTTTTGGCCAGAAAGCGCCATGCCATATCGACAACGAGTGAAGTATAACATAGCTCTATTTTTTGCAAAGAACCTCAAGTGAGCAGCGAATTCGATCAACTCGGCGCTTCTTATGAACTGGCTTCGTAGGGAAAAAGCTACAATCCCGGGACTCGCGTGCCATTTCAAACCTTTTGACTGCGTCTTTGCCATATTCGTCGCAAAATCACTGGCTTTTCCATCCTGACATTAATCGTGTAACTCCTCCACCGTCTCTTATCAAGTTTCGTGGCCGGTATTGGGCTTATAAAATCGACCTGTAGTCAAATAGACGAACGAACAAGAATTGGCAAGATTCCTTCAATAGTTACTCTACTTAGAGATTTTGATCACTTGAATGACTAACCGTTATATAACTATGAGCGAGGCTGTAATAAAGGAAATTGAGGTTTATCAGCTCGATGAGTGGAATGAAATGAGTAAAAGTAGCTGTGACTCTATTACCATACGATGGTTCAATTGCTGGCATTGCAGCTCAACTCTTCTTCTACCTATTATAAGATCTACGTCTTTTAGCGTCTAGACCATCACGCCATAAACAACCGATGCAGCCTATATAGGTCTGCCCACTATAAGCGGCGAAACCAAAATTCTCTGTCACGGGACCAACTAATGATCTCCTTGATATCTGAAAGATGAAAAGCACCCTTACACTACACGATTCATCTTCTTCTTCCGGTCGTCCTGATACATAGCTTACGGACTGTGCTATTTTCCTATAGACAAAACGACAATCAGAAAGAATCATTGGGGCTATCTGAAATTCACTCACTACACGATATTCAATTGTAATTCAACTCACGGATCTAATACATCAATATTGGGATACTTCGAGCTGTAAAAATTCAAGCTTCCTAAGACAGACATGATGGACTTAGAAGTTATTAGAGATCTATTATTTCGAGATATATCACTTTCGTCTGCTTGTATAATGGACTCGTAAGCCAGGGAAAAAATCTGGAAAGACGGGAGAATCATTCAGAATACCATCAATCATAAAGTCTAACTCATAGACGACGACGAGAGTTGGTTTTCTCTTCAACGCTAGTTCACGAGGCTGCTACCCTACGACTCAGACATCTTCTCCTTTGCGTTGACGAAAATCTCAAACCTAAATATACTGTGGATATTCTACCGAACATAACGAAAAAGCAATTACTCGTAGAAGCAACAAAAACTATCTCGAAGCGCTCATACCTCAATTTCTATCTTGTAGGTGAAAAAAAGATACACGGTCCACAATTCTACGGCTTGAGGATGCTTAAGGATTAGCCTTATAAGTTCGAATGGCATCGAAAAAGAACCATGATATCCGCTCATAGATCATGGGGAATCTGGTCAGAGGAATGGCACACCAGCTATCGATGCTCACATCATCCAATATCCGTATTTCTTTGGAGCAGCCAGGTCTTTGTCGACTTCGAAAGCTCGCCAGAGGTTCATCATCCAGCCTCAAACTCTTTCTAAATTGTTGAATATAAATATTTAGAAAGAAGTGGTACTCTCATACATCCATTCTACATAGAAGTTCTTTAATATAGGGGATTGATGCGCCGGCGGTCAGACCCCCAACCTTCTCTCGTTTCTCGACAAGATCCCTTCAGCAGTCCTCGGCGCCCTTCAAGTTCGCAGCGCCCTCTCGATTTCCACCAACCTTCGTTTATTTCAAGCGGCAATTCTCAACCTCGCCCTCAGCACAGCCGCTCGCAATGACCTTCAGCTCCCGGACCCTCTCAGGCCCCCAGCTCCCAGGCTCCGAGCACTCCTCGGCGTCCGAGTACTAGCGGCTCCTACTTTTAACTCTAGGCTCTCCGATGTCTTTCTCGTCGGTTGAGCTTCCGACTCGTCGAACGTACCAGCCCCCATTTCTTCCTGCCGGCCCCGGCATAGAATCTCCCAGTTCAGAGCCTGTGCACGGACCCCGGCGTCGTCAGCCTCGCTCCCAAGCTTTCGAACGATTTCTGTCTTTAGTTGTTGAAGAGTTCCCGGGCTCTGAAGTATCATAATTCATAGATCCCTCCAGCATCGCTGAAGAAATCCATGATCTCGCGGATAGAGAAACAGACGACGACGATATTACCGGTACCCAGAACACCACATCCTGTTCCGTTGTTTTGACGACCTCCTCGCCCGAATTATTACCCTGGCAAGCCTGATATCTGCTCTTCTGCACCTCACAATGGTGCTATGAAGACTGATCCTGCATGGGATCCATAGCCGTAGTATGGTGGCCTATGACCTTATATCCTAAATGATTTTCACTTGGCGCGTCCAAATAATTCCCTCTGTGTCTGTAAATCGGACGGACCACCCAATAGTGTTGTCTTCCAATTTTCTATAATCCAGTAATGTTGGTCATCTTATCACCTTCTCCACCAGTGGAGCTCACACCGCAGGCATACCGAGGATGTGAAAAGTATATGGCCAATACGCTGTGGCAAGGATTGCACATTAGATTTCAGAGGACAGGCCGCACTCATCAAGGCTCTGAGAATTCCGGAAAATTCCTTGTGGGAGATGATGCGTTCCCATCCTGATCTGCGTGATGATATAGCACATTATTTAGCCGTATATCGAGCTCGAAGGACAACCTTATTTCTTACTCAAGGTACAGCGCGGCTTGCGGCCCAAGAGAAAGCTCATATCACCAAGTAAACAGAGTGAAGGGATATTGATGGCAGAGACCCAGATTTCGATGAGGACGTACAAGGAGGACCGTACGGTTCAAAGGGCATGGCTAAATACGGTATTCATCGCTACAGAATCCGTGCACCGAGCAGTCAATAAAGCGTTCGAGCTCATCGAGCAGCAGTATCTCCGTCCCATCTCTGTCGTCGTACCTCGGTACATAGAATACCTCGATTCAAGGGGGTTATCCATCCGCCGATGCTTCTAGGGCCGAAATCTGACGGAGTATTACCATGTTCGAGTACAGGAATACTTTCATGTGAGTCAGATATATTGTCCCAATAAAAATTCCGAAAAGTATCTTCACGGGTGATAGAAAAGGTGTCATACTCAGGAAGTTTGTAATCGCTTGGTGGGAAGGCCACCTTCATGAATATTTGAACTAATATTTCAAACCTACTTACCCTCTTTTTTCGGAGCGCATATTCACGCTTTCACGCTCTATTGGCAGTATGTTTATCGAGATGCATTGCTCGGAACATCTCAAATTCGACGTAATAGATGATACTGCATACGACGGGGCAGCTGCTTAACAGTTCAGCTACGAAGAACGAGTGCCAAACCACTCGTAATTGCGCCTAAGAATCTCGATGACCATCTCGATAGCTTGCATGAGCTAGCTCTACAAGTCGAAGACGGTGGCCTTCGGGTTCAACTTATCTCGGACATTCTCTACATAATGGATTGATTACGTCCTTCCCATTATCACCCCATTCTTTGTTATTAATGTCTCTTTGATCTTATTTGAAGTCTCAAACCTTACCATGGCGAAAAACTCTGCTAATAAACGTCGTAAGGCAATGAAGAAGCGCCTTTGCCTAATGGCCGCAAATCACCATCCTCCACGAAAATGGAGGTGCTCATGGACATCCAGCGGTTTGGGTGGACGTAAGGCCTCGCCGGCCACGGCGTGGTACCTGGCGTCTACGCCAAGAGTTGACGGAGGTGGAGGGGATCTCGTCGGTCCTCCGCTTACTCTGTCGCCTCTGTCTCTCTTGTCTCTTCTACCTCTATAGCTTTCATGATCCTTCTCATTCCCGTCTTCATATGTCGAATTGAGGTATATTTCAGATTGTATTATTTCTTCTTGGGAGCTATGTTAATATCTACCTTGTGGATCAGCTGTCACGAAGTGACTACGACATCAATCTGTATTCTGCATACCACATTTATAGTTCCTACCGAACCACGATTTTCAATCATGGCAACCTCGACGTCGACTCGTTCTCCGAGACTATTGCAATCAAATCCTTCTTTCCACGAGGTGGTATTAGAGTCATGGGAGAAGCACCGCGAGCTTGCCAAAAACTACAGGATTCTATCTTAACTGTGACGAATTGTTGATTTGTTCTTTTATGTCGAACTGAACTTTGAGCTCAATCAATTCTTCCGGATAAGTCTTTTCTAAGCAATTGACATGGCTGTGTATTGTCTCGCTCGAATCTTGACATCTACATTTTTCTGCATCTCACTTTTGAATAGCGTATTTTCTGACTGCCATCGATACAAATCTTGGTGTCACGACATATGAGCATTGTTCCAGCACAGTCATTTACCACCTCACGTTACGCTGGATTAAATAAGAACAACACGTTTCCAATGACGCATACCATCCGTCGATTTTGTCCCGTTTTCGTTGTTTCCGTCGTGCTTTTGATAACAATTTACATCTCTTCTGTAGGTCCTGGATACATATATTCTTTGCGTTCTACCCTGTAGGTGCGGCAGATTGCCCGGGGCCCCAGGTCAATCGCGACAGGTGGTCCAAATCTCATCTAGCAAGTCAAAATTCTCTTTAGCATCGGTATCACTGCTTCTACGCTATTAGTATGGCTTTTATCCATTCGAGGGAACGGCTTGGACTGGCTGAATGTGAAAGAATTCAAAAAGAGATTCCATTTGGCAATGCTACGGTGGGAACATCGCCAGTTCCACATCAGCAGCCTATGCCGCCCCCCTGGTCTACGGAAGGAGCGATATGATCCCTTCAATAAGCAGATTAGACATCCTGCAAAACCGAGATAGTCTGACGAGCATGACTGAACAGTCGCCAAGACTTACTCCTGTCACTCTTTTGCTCTGGGCGGATAACCAAAGATGGTTATCATTGACATTTTTGGTCGCGGATTAACGAAGTCTCTAGAACTTCGAGGATGAAGTAACACACAATTTTAGCGAAATTTACACACCTTTGGCTGATTTTTTCCGTTGTCTACAATTCAGCAAGATTCTACTAGCATAACGGCGACGACAATCTGAAGCGGACGAAAATTCGAGACAAGTCTTATTTGTATGTCGCTAGAGGAGGTCAGCTGGGACAAGGAAGATGAAATGCATCATTTCAAATAATTGTCGAACAATATCAATTCCAACCCCCAGCGTAGCAGCCCTCAGCTAGACTATCCAATCCTCTAGCACAATGACTAATCCATCAGCCATATGTTCCTCCGGCTCAATCATCGGGGTATCATCCCTACAACCCCCCCGTGACGCAACCGTCAGAATATCAGGCACCAGGATATAGTAGAGCGGCTCCAGGTATTCATACCCCTTACAGACGATTTGCAGACACTAATCGTCTGTCAAATGCTCCATTTGCACCTCCCCCGTGGGCCCAACCACCGCGCCCAGCGCAAAGCAATCCCGTTCAGCCTGGTGGATTAAGGCAGCCAGGTCCGACATCAAATCCCTATGTACAGGGACCTGGACAGCAGCAGCAGGGGGCATAAGGGGCGCAAGCCAAAACTGATGGACGTTCACGATATCATACATTACTACGGTTATACTACTTCTTCAGATACTGCATATTGACCCAAAAGATGACTATACTGATCATCTATAGCGAATGTCGCCCAATGACAAGCTATGCTATATACTCACTAAGCTTATTGCTTCCAATCAAATCCTTTATGTCTTCGAAGGAAAGACTCTTGAAGCGATACGTCGATACGTTGATTCCTACTCATAACGATGATTGAAGTTCAACCCAATGTCCTTATCAAGATCGAAAAGAAAGCCAACGTCAACAGTAAAGTGTGGAATAAGGTTTATCTATATTCGAATCGCAGACTAGATATATCATTGAATAGCAAAGGAAACTATCTGTCTGAAGACTAGATGTCTGATAAATTTCCACTGCTGGATCGAAGGCAGCATGTATTCCCTGAGAAAAGGTCTCTCAAAATAAGTGCTTCGGAAAATAATAGGGAGATCAAAATTTTAAGGGCCTACTATCGTCAGTAGTCCTAATTTGCCCCACGTCACGATTCTTCCGGTGCCTATGATAACCCGAACGGAACCTGCAATAGAGCATTCTGTCAATCCTCTATCGTATACGGTTTCCAGCGATTGGCTTAGTATACCCGATGTAACCCGGATGAAACCTGGAATGGAGCCGTCTATCAGTCTTCCTTTACCCACTGTTATCTCCGATTAGGTGACTATCCCCTAGGTCACTCAATCGGGGACCCGGACGGAAAGGCCGACCGCGGAATCTTTAAATTTTCCCTCGCCTAGCACTATTAATGCTATACCCCATATCACTCCATCGGAACCTCCGATGTCGACTCATAGGTGATGAGACGGAGACAGTTCGGTCGTGCGTGTTGCTTGGCGGGGTAGAGGAGAGGAAGGCGAGATGATCGTTAGATCAGAGTGTTGAGTGAGAAAGACTTGGCCCAGGTACGAACTTCGTGATCGCAAATATTCTAAGTTGTTATCTCCAAGATACAATCAAGCATTGCGGGCACGTCAAACCTCAGCTATACCTGCTCATGCACCAGGAAACACCTCCAAGGTAGGATCCAAAGCGACGCGATGATCATGTCATAAATTATTGCAGCCAGCATCTCAATGGTCACATAATCAACCATCGCCAGCCCACAGTGGCCCTTCGGTTATGGCTCTCGAAGATGATATACATTTGAAGACGTTGCTAGGCGTTCGCTTCTGACTGCTGCAGAACTTTCGGTCCGAGTCACGCGTAGCGCTGGAACTACCGTCCGTATCCTAGTAACAACAATTTCTACCTTCACCTACACGAAGTTAATATGTTGTAAGGCTTGTTCTTTAATCATTTCGCTTCGCTACCCCACCTTACTCGCATTCAAACTATATTCTTAGTTACATCCATCTTCAATTGATATTCTACTCGGCGACTACGAATCCGCCCCTTGGCTCTTCGAAATGTTACAATATCGGCGCCATCAGAAATTATCCAGCTGGCTTACTAACCCTCGGAATCCAAACTAATCGATTGACTGCCTATAATTCCTTGTTGAACCTTCGCTCGAAACACCACTTGAGTATTACTTCTACTTAAGGTCTTTACATCATAGCCGACCCGCAGCTTTTTCTCACTTTTGTCAATAAGTATCACGCGACGAATTAGAAATTCTTCATCCGTCAGCACGGCCCTTTCCACTCATCTTTATCAATAATTCTTCTCACGTAATATGCCTATTATACGCCACCATCCACAGAAACTCCGTCTGGCATGGTCGGATAGGTCTTCAGGAAAGGAATCGGTTGCCGTTAGGATTTACTACGCGAGGAAAGCAAAGACCAGATACGAGACATACTAAGACGTATATTCTATACCGTTCCTCGACTAGGGTATTCCAGTGATGACAGTCCAGGAAGAATTTTCGATACTGTTATCCGTAGCTTCTGGCAGCTCACTTTCACAACGTACACCAAACGCGCTTGCATAAATTGTAATTTTTACGACCGCGATCCAAAGACCCAACCGCGCAAGGTATCCTTGCTGAAGAGGCCTTCGAGAGCTGCGATCGATTCGAACCTTGTCGTACAAGCGCTCTCGCTGGAATACTGTTGAAATGTCACGGCCTTACTTCAACTATCAAACTGACCGCCCTTTTGAGAAGTTTGTTGCAACCGGTAGGCATCAAGCCCGGGTGTGCCATGCTTTGCTCTCGTACCATGACATGTAGGGCACTGCTTTAGATTTTACAAGTTGTGGCGTCTGTACATTACTCCCCATAACAACTGATAAGACTAGATCTACTAAGTCGTAGTTTTACTGGTCAACAGATATTCACATCTCTGGTGTTAGTATACATCTCTTTCGGCACAATCAAAACTATGAGGGTGTTTCGTTTCACGACAGCTTTCAGGTAAGTTATTAAGGGACTTTACCAGATCCTCACCTGGAAAAAAGACCCCGTCGATGCCAGGCTGAAGCGTTTCTTTTTTTAGTATGTTTTAAACATCACTGCGAAGATCATTATTCTTTTCGGCAGGTATTATTTTCATCTCATCATCAACGATAATGGCGTCAGATTTTACCGCCGTAAACCAGCAATGATCGTCTTCTCTACCGCCAGGACTAGGTCCCGTGAACGTCAAACGCTCCGCTTCACCTCTACCGTCTGGATCTTCTAAGATGACTTCTGCCGCGAAGGGTAAACAAAAACTTGTGGTCGCAAATACTTCAAGTGAATCTGATCCCGCGTCGTCTGAAGAAATCGAAGAAGAAATTCGGGATTTTCAAGAGTCGGAGGAAGAAGTCGAGGAACTGCCGCTCCCTACTATGATTCCGAAACAACGACGCCGAGCCCCAGCTACAGGTCTCGATCTTATTCGAAAAGCTGGATTCATAGCAGGGCATATCGGTACCTTGGAAGAATCAATGGAAGAGTTACGCCGTACGCTAGAAGATGGTAGCTACGAGCGCCGCGTACTTCAAGAATAGGCGGTCAAGTTTTTAGTGGATGCAGATCGTAAGACGCTTCAATGTGAGCTCAATGGCTAAGCCCAAGACACGTACAGAGGATGGCAACGCCGAGGATGCCTACACTTCGAATTGCCAAAAAGAAATTCGTCTACCTCTTATTCCTTGGACCCGACCAAGTCTTTAGAGTTGGACTTGCATCCTGTCACGGTATGGAAAACAGTAAACCTGTGGAACCTAACAGAGCTTTCGTTATCATTAAAGTCACTTCCATCTATATTGAAAATGTCTCAAATCTTGTTCCTATTATCTATATTCCTCGACCACCATCTGATTTTTCGCTCCGTCAAAAGTTGACAAGGACAATCATCACGGGAACCATCCTGCTGCTGTGGTACATCGAAGATGTACCAGATGTGACATCTCATCATTTCCGATCTCCTCAGTTGCTGTTAGTCGTTCACATCCCGAACATGCCGGACGACTCTACCTAACGCTAGAGAGTGAAGTTACGACCAGGATTACGATAGTAGTCTAGGCGCAGTCCAATCGGCATCAAAGTAAGTTCATCAACCGCAACACTGGTAACAGAAAATTGGCCAAGTCTTTTCCCAATGACAACACCTGCAATACTCTCACCCAAGCCTATTGGGCCAACAAGTCCTCTATGCTTAAGCAGTACGTCGAACGTATGTTATTTTTTCCTAATCGATTCGCCCGTTTCCAGCTCTGTCGTGCAGCAATATGAAGTAGTTGATAATATACACTTCCGTTTCATACTCAATGCACCGTATCTGGATTGTCCCTACATATCATATGCTTAGCCTAGGCCAAAGAGAATATACATAGTGGAGAGAGTTCAAAACATAATGAGTATGTTTGAAGCACAATAAGACTACGAGTCCGTCAAGTGTGGGCTCACGGACTTCTGATATTTTCTTCAGCTCCACATGCATAGACCCGATGGGTCTATTCCAATTCTTTTTGTCCCTCAGAGATCGGTTATTTGCACCCATCCTGCCGATTTCACTGTCACTAGTTTTTCGATTCATGAGTTGCTGGCTTGAATACTGGATGTTTCTATGATTTCTTGAACACTATTTTCGAATTCTAAGCAAGTTCGAGATGATCCCCGAACGTGGCTCTAGGAGAAGCGTGTAAAAATGCCGAGTCATTAACATTGCTCGTGGTAGATCATCCATCACTGCAATCTCATGTAGGGAATCTTGTGCGAAGCAATCAGTGACCTCGACCATCTATATTTGAGTCTCCCCGATAATTTTCCGATGAATTCTATACATACATTCATTGCAAGACAGGCCCGCTCTCACTTCAGTAGCCAGCCCCTAATATAAGAAACCCTTTCTAGGGTCGCCGTACTGGAATCGATTCTTGTCTGCGTAAAGATTCCGGCGATCCTTGATGCGCTGAATACCGGGCCAGCAGAATTGACTTCAAAGATTGGTACACAATGAGTTCACACGCCGAGTCAGCAGCGAAATATCACGTTATTAATGTCTCATAAAGGTGCCTTCTAGCCTTTGGGGCTCGACGACCTTCACACACTTCCTTAAAGCGTGGCCTGAAGCCTTGATTCGCTATGGGGCGAGAGAGCGATGAGCGTAACCAAGTAGGGCCGAGATTGTAATCAAGCTCTGGTGTCGCTGCAACCGGCAAGCTGGATTTCTGATATCGCGTTGGACCTGATTCTTTATACCATCATTCCCAATGAATGCGCCGTTCTTTAGAGTAGGTGGGCACGCTTAGACAAACTTTCAACTTTCGTGGTTAAGCATGCGAAGAGACATGCTATAAAATGGCCGCTAATCTCGTGTACCTCACATTGGATGTCCATATCGAAAACAGTCGACATCTATGGTTCCTCGCCAACTCAGGAGAGGGATATATCAAGAATTACACGTTGCAGTTACAAGCTAGCTTCCTGGGATTTGATTATTACATGAACGAGAAAGAGGCAAGTAGTAGCTTGTTAAAATCCTCTATGAGTCAAGACGGAAATGAGCGGCTGTCAGTATTGAAATACCTTCTCCGTCCATCCTCCAGCCTTTTTCGTTTTCTTTCATTGCCGTGCCTACGAATCTCTGGTTTGAAATCATCATTAGGTTTTCACTAGCTTATAATCATGTATAGCGTTGCTTTGTCGAAAACCCACCATGTCCGGCAACATGGTACCCTGAGGAATGGACCTCGTTTGACCATGAAAACTAATCATTGACGCCTCATTTTCCAAATGTCTGCCGCAAATATTGTGGCAAAGACTATTGGAGAAGTTTCAATGGGGAGCTCCTATCAAGTCAGATCAGATGATGACTGCTAACAGGTTTCATACGAGATCATTACAACGTGCAAACAACAGTGCAGTCTCTACGATCGTACTCAGCCACGATTCATTTTGAAAGCTTGTACCAGATCGCCAGGCGGAAAAGTTGACTGCAGCGATTAGCCATCAAGCTCGCGAAAGCCACGATGTTGCTGCTCTGTTACATATATCAGGCTGTCGAAAACGGTCCGCGCCTAACATCGGCCCCTCGAGATTATGCTCATCGCTGCCATCGAAAACATTGCGTAAATTCAGATCATAGTGTTTGAGAATCAGGCTCTATCGACCGGGAGAAAAACATTTGCCCCGAGGGAAAATTTATTTGTTTCGTTTCGTAGAAAATGATTACGACTTGCTCCATCCTCAACTGCTATCCTACAAAATCTTTATCTATCTAGCATCAAAATTCATGATGTAAGTTATGCCACGAGAAGTATCGTGTCTTTACGGGCAAGTCTCCTCACGTGCGAGACATAACATTAAGCAAGCTCTTCTACATGAACAGATCATATTATACCTCGAAAATTGGAAAATGGGTCAATTGGCGGCGCTCAAAGGTCTTAAAAAGAGTCAGGCCCAAATCTAGCATCACAACAGAAGATATTCGATCCCCTGGGATAACGATAAGGACGCATACTTTGAGATATGGCGCGAGATTTCCTATCCCATTCCACCATGAAGCTCCATCTCACTATGAACATTGTCACTATTAAGCAAATCGCTATCACATCTTGGCACTGGCGGCGGTATTCATAGTCCTGCTGACTTTGTCTTGCTGGCGACCGCTCCTGTATGGTTTGAGTCGCTTCGGAGTCCTGCCTTCAGACGAGATCAGGTTCAGGTTGCCTGCTCTTGAGCTCGATTTTGAGGAACGCCAAACGCGGCTCCGTAATGAAATCGCAGCTGAGCCGCCTGGACCTGATTCCAGGGCCGAAGTACTTAGTGTAAGCCTGAATTTTGAGGATGTGCCTCATCGATTGATCAACTACTAATTCAATCACAGAAGCAGTTGGACGTGGCCATGGCAATTGAAATCTTCGACAGAGATGATGGTGCCAAAATCATTACAGTCTAATGGTATGCTAACATGCTGCGAGAGTAATGACGATAGTGACTAATACGAATCGTCAATAATACCCCACTACTATCTAAAAGGGCCTCAAGAATCCAGAAAAGCAGTGTCAAATCAACATGGTCGTATATCGAGTCTTTTTCGTCTTTTCGGTATTAACCTGAATAAAGAATCACTACGAACTGCAAATTCAAATTTACGTGGGCTTGTCTCTATCTCTTTCTGGCAAGTCGTCCTATTAGGCGGGTCTTACATTACGAGCTTTGAGCTACTGAAACTTCTAATGTCGGTTCTAGTGAATTACATGGAACATGGTTAGATGAAAGATGAAATTGCCGCCCTCTGCGTTGACCTATATATGACCACTGGGTCTCTTTCTTTCTAGTAGGAGGAACCTTGATTTGGTGATAGCATCAGTGTTCAACACACGCACAATGAATGTAATCAGACGAGCAATTATTGTTCGTTTCTTGGCCTGTATTGATGGTGAAGCCTGAAAAGGCACCCCTCCTAGCTCTTGGCATCACGAGTTAAAGATATTTGGATTTGCTGAACGGAACGGGCTTGATGAGAAAGCTATCGTTATAAACTCAGGTGGAGAGCTGGCAGATTGACGAGGAACAACATTGTGGGTAGAGGTGATACTTTAAGTTTTATTATTAATCAGCATCGTTGAATTCACATTAAGAACGCGAAAATTCTCTTCTGCAATACTATCTTTCCGCTTGGTGGTACCGTTCACCTGAAGATTTTACCCAGCTTTGGGAACGCATAGTCAAGCAGTGGGTATATCAATACTCCATTGCGGCGAACTAAATTTCACTCGGAAAATAAGAGCTCACGGTCGTACGCTCTGAGTCATTTAATTCTATTGCACACGGATTTACATACTTAGAAATCTAGATGCTACGAATTCAAATCGCAAACCGCTTCATTGATACCCTCCACACCAAACACGTATGACACGGACAGAACTGGAAAGAGACTGTCATCTCGAGCTATTTCGCCATGCTGAAAACGCTTCCGAAAACTTCTGAGTATTTATTCCTCACGCAAGCTCGCGCATAAACGTCAGTAGCGTTCTTACCCCGGAATATTTATCTTCCAACAACTTTGCTTACCTCGGCTACCTACAACCATTGTTGCAGAGCATTCTCGTCTCTGGACCCTAAAAAGAGCTTCAGGAAAGAAATGAAAAAGTATAAGTACAAGGCGCATTCATAATCGTTTAGTCCAAGAAAGTCTCGGCGTCAACCTCGACAAGCAAGTTTCGGACAGAAAAACATCTTAAAAGGATACAGTGATCTTAAGAGGGCTATATGCAGCTTTCGCTACTACCAGCAACAGTACATTACCATCTTTTCACGAAACATCCAGCTCGCTTCCTTTTTAGGTGTACCTGGATGTGAGGAAGAAGGTGCCAAAGAACGTGGTATAGCAGGCAAATTTAGTTCGACAAGCACTTAGCTTTAAAGACCATCAAATCCAGCTGTTTACCTCAAGAACCCCGCCTAGCACATTTCTGGATGAGCTTTCCACTGACCGACCAAACTCGAGATTCTTAAATAGTCTCGGGGAGCACTCAGACGTCTTATATAGAACCAGCGGCGCATCTGTCCAATCGGTGCCTCGACATGAACTCTCGACAAGCTCTACTACCGTAATGAACGTGATAGAAATCGCGTCCGAGTATCTCTAGATTTCGAGTACACCTAGTAGTTGCAGCTATCATACCGGTTTTGGTCACTTCTATTTCTAGGATATCGTTCTTAGTCCACCGTGGACGTCACATTGGGTCCGGGTTCAAAAGTTCTCACCTCTGCTTGACTCACCCGTATTTCAATCCGACCCATATTCTAGGAGAAACCAAAGATGTGAATATTTCGAGGAAGAGTTGTCGGGGAAAATGCGCTATTGCCTCATCCGGATGAAGTAGTTTTCATCGAATATTCTCATACGCCGCCGTGTTTGCTCCGTCTGCCTCTGAGTTTCCGTTATATTCGCACGAGAAAGAGCTATACGACGATGGTATAGACCCATTATCCTCGCCTTCTGGTACAGCGCCACTTTCTCAGCAGCAACGCGAAGAACCGGAAGCAGTGGAGGAAAACTGGGGCTTCGAAATCAGCACCCACAACAAGATGCTGAAAATCTCTGTTGAAAGTATCTTTGAGCCTGGCTCTGATTTTACTCCCGCTTAAAGAGAAGAATGTAGAAGAACAATTCGATAATCTAGGACAGTTTTTCCCCAAGGTCGATGATGATTATTCGTGGGACTCGATATTTCTAGAAAATTCTCTACTTTTCATACTGACCTCGTTAACAACGAAATCCTCATCATTCCCATTATCTTTATCATCCCCATCATCATCTGTTCGCCAAAGATTCAATTTGGCAATTTGTACCATTTGCATTGCCTTTACTTCCAACCTTTCTCTATTACAAATTCGTCCCCTGACTTCCACAAAACCGTGGAGAGGTTCATGCTTCGTCGTAGGAAGTATACTAACACTAAAGCAATACATATAGCGTTGTCTCCAAATGAGATCTTGACGAACATATGTTCACGTTTTGAGATATTTCCTAGTATTCATTCTTAGCCTTCTGAGTAGAAAAGATAGGATTTCGACCAAGCATCAGGACGTAGCGATATCTCGTTTACATTCTTGCTAGATTAGAATGCTTGAGTTTCAGGAACGCCCAGCAGTAATCGACGAAGTCCTCATCCATAGCATGAAATATGGAGCTTTTGCGACCCCGACCGGCAACACCTCTTAAAGAACAGCAGGCATGAGAATTAGTCTACCTGACCGGGGCAAAACTCTGAAATTTGCATTTATCAAATCCCTAGCCGTGCGATACCGGAGAACATCGATTTTGCAACCTAGCGCCGTGTTCTACACCGTATGCTCCTCTACAGCTTGCCCAACCAGCACGAGCCGTTGGAAAATGTAGCTACCGCCCCAATACCGACTGTACTCCAAAACCCTGAGGCCGCCTGCCCACTGGTCGCAGGTCCCATAACAGCTATGTCATCAAAAACACCCAAAAGTCAATCATTATATCGGCTTGGTCTTCGCAACCCAAGCTGATGAGGAAAAGACTCGATTCTTCCTCAAAGAGCATCTAATCACATTGGCGCTTTTACCAGCTGAGCTTTGGTCTTATTTCCATGAACAGGCGCATTAAACAATGCTCACTTATCGAACATACATAGTGTTTTCCATGCTCTTGGATAAGCTGACAGAAAGAAATGAAAACTAGGCTGCTAGCGAACCTATTTGGGCTTAACTTCGCTTTGGTATACCACTTGAAAAAAGCCATTGTTACTTGTAGTTCTTCCTAGCATGGAAAAGGGGTACCGATTACAAGATCGCCCATACTTAAGTGAAGCGGAAGGGACAGGCCTCTATATGGTCCATGTCTAGACGGTCGCGCCCAACCAGACCGACAGATTTAGAGGATCTATACAAAATGCACACTCCGAGTCACCGTCGAAAAATAGCAAGAAAGGCCAAGAGAAAGGCAAATTTCAAAGGGCAAGAAGAAGCACGAGACCAGTTGACCAAACACCAAAACCCTCTCGGTTCCCAATGTCCATGCGGGGTCGCATCTCCATGAACCGACCATGGTCGTGGATCCTAGATATGACAGAGCGCACAAGTTTTCCATGATATTACCTTGTTGAATGCAGAGTGCCGAGGAACAAACTTCCAGCGCTTTGGAATCAATCCAGAAGGGCGAAGCTTGCGAGCGCTTACATTCATGTGGAGATATCCAGTGTGCTAATAAGAACCATACGGCGCTCGCAAACCACCGAGAAAGGGAGGATCGTTTGCGGCTTTAATCCCCATTCAATGGTAGATACTGTGTGGAGATTCTCGGTGAGCTAAATAGTTTTAATGTCACATGCCAACGGCCTTTTTCCGGTGATCTGCTTATTTCCCGATTTACATGTCTCCAAGATCCAGTAATAAAATATAAATACCAAATGCATCCATTAAGGATGACAATATCCCGCACGTACAATAATTGAAACAGTATTGGTGGGAGAATACAGAGCGCATGTACCAGTAAATAATAGCAATTTCATATCATGGCAGAATGAAGTTGAAGACAACACCAGTTTGCTTTGACCCTGTGTTGTAGCCCGCAATCCCAGCATACGAAGCCACATCGGTAATAGAAGCATAAGAGACGTACAATGTGGTGTTGCTAGACGGGTAGAAGAACTCTAAGAACACTCTAGTACGTATGTAGTTTGACAAGACCAGAAACCCCACAAGCAGTAACAATCCAGGAAGAAACCGTATATCCCTGTTGAACGCCAAAGATCGACACTCTGTCGAATTTGACGAAGCTACATGTAAGGTCAAGCTTGAGGATAACTTGAATACCGAGCACGGAAACCCACAAAGTTCAGCAGATACGAACGAGGCCGCACCGAAAGCCGAAAGAGATAGAGTCTACGAAGATTCTTAACAACAACGTGCCAATCGACCGCGAGATGTAACCACTACAAATCTGAACAAGAAACTCATCAATCTGCAGAATCTAAAGTCTACCGAACAATGAAACCCAGCATTCGTGAGCAACAGCTCCCCCTTCATCGACAAACCGACTTCTGACAACGAAGTCTCATACATTGAAGAATTAAACACAGACGATAAGGAGTCTCAAACTCAGCAAGCCCAGCAACCCGTGCCAACGTTGCGTGGGTTCAAAATTGTGGCGGTACATGGCCAAAAATGTGGATTTTGCTGGGCTGGGACGAGATATTAGCATAAGCCTCTCAAAAGACAGGTGTGGATTGTTGGAGAATGTAGATGGTTTGACGAGGATAATTGTGAAACATTAAAATTTGATTCACTCCTTACTTTCTCGGTCTCACATAGGCCTTCGCTCATATAAGTAGAATTGGACAATAAAAAAAGTGTTTAGCAAGGCAGGAGAAGAGGCCGATGCTTCCCATGACAAATGACTGCAATTGGTTCGCTCTGTAATGAAATTATCCCCATGCTGCTTTCCCATGCAAATGCTAAAGTTCTATGACAAACAACGAAAACACGCTATTATGCCCCCACGCCACATCAAACAATTAAAGCTGCCAATGCTCAAGGTCATATTAATCTATCTTCCTGTTCATTCAAAGCTCCTGCGTAACGAGCTTAGGAGTACTCCCACGCCGCCTGCCCGGTGAACGGCGATGTAATCATGGAGAAGCCCAAACACTTATCCTTGTGATGTCCAGGTACGTCTTTATCCTTCAAACCCTTGATATCTGCGAAGACCTGGTAAGGACCATTTTTGGTAACGGGGCATGCCAACCAGCCGGTCGCGCCTAGACCCTCGAAGGTGAAGAAGCCAATGGGACCGCCAGACTGGGTGAGGGTGGCATTGAAAGTGCCCACGGCAGATCCCGGGGGGATGTAGCCGGAATGAGGTCTGGTGTAACTAAGGGCACCTGTCGGAGCGACATAAACTTGCTGTCCGCCGGGAACTACGGTATCCTAGATCGTAGCGTTAGCTCAGGCGGAGCAACGAGATGAGAGAAGTGGGGCCGCTGCGAAGGAAGACGTACCAGGCTTGCGCCTTCACCTCCCGCAGCAAAGACAGTGCCTGGGTCTGGAGGACACTCGAATTGAGGGATATCCGGACAGTAGGTGGCAGAGTTCTTTCCGATCCAGAAAGCTTGCCCGCTTGCGTTGACAGCTTGGAAGTGGATTGGGCTGGCGGAGCGGGCAGCGATGACACCGAAGACGACTGGAGGAGTGTAGACATCATCACGGGGAGTGATGGGACTGCTGAGAGCTAAAGGGAGAAGGGACGAGAGGAGAATAGTAGAAGTCAACATCTTGCTGAAGGAAAGAAATGCAAAGTTGTCAAAAGTGGATGGTGATGAATGGTTGATCTGATAGGCTCTGCTGTGGTGCGGATAGCTAGGAGAATCCAGGTGATGTGCACTGGCTTTTGTATGTCTTTGAAGTCGCCATGTCGCATCAAAAGGATGGTACAGTGTTTTTGCCGGCTACAACTTCAATGGCAGGTACAACCAATTGCTGCTTACCGTGCGTCATTCGTATCCAAAAGTCAGCGGATGAGGCTCGTATCCGACGACTCACTTTCCCCACATTCTGCCCCAAGCCGCTTTCTGGGCTCGCGCCACCCCGTGAAAACACCATGCCAATGCATGGTTCCGTGGTCTGCATGCGGAGTAGACACTTAAATTAGAAATGGTCATTGCACAGGTCCGGATATTCATGTGGTGACCAATGAGGTTGGTCTGCTGCTGCGGAATTATTCCATTCCGATTAGGTCCGACTTACTTCGCTACCATCATGAGGTCGTACCAGGTGGGATCTTATTGTCTTATTGTTTTGAGGTCGTTCCGGCTGTACGGACTGTATGATCTGGACTTTCTCCACTCTCCAAGAAGACACTTCACTCAGGTGACGCGACATAGCATCGGCAGACAAGCATCCGCAATGTCTGAATCTGTTGCGCCAGCCCTATTTTCGAAGGTCTAGGTTCTATTTTGATCACTGAGGTGTTGTTCGGGACTACACGGCTGATAATGGTAGAAAGGAGGCACAAACATCCAGATCAAAAATGACATGCGACAACAACGTGCTTGCGACAAGGCTGACTGTGTGCTAAATGCAGAGAGGGTGCAATGAGGTATGGAGAGGACTTGATAAACTTTTACGTGGGGCATATGAGCGTTGCAGTGAAAAACAGAGAACGAAGTTAAAACCCAAAAAAACCGCTCGGCATTTAGTCAGCAAGATTATCCTCTATCATCACAACTCCCCCTAATTCGATGCAGATCTGGGTGTACGTGGGGCTCCTCATCGCCTCTTTTTTTGGGTCGATCGGATTTAACCTCTGTCCGTATATTTATTCTCTCCAGTCTGTCTTGATGATCGAACAAGGTTTTCAAGAGCGTGATCGGGAATTGAACTCGCGTTTGCGCGAGCCGGGCTCATAACCGGTAATTTTCTCAACTAGACCATGGTGCCGAGCGGCGAATTTTCGAGAGATAAGACCGTAAACAAGGGACGTGACACTGATGGCAGGTGTTGAAGCCTTCGAAATCCCAGAGAACACGGTGATAGAAGAGCAACAACAGAACTTCTTCGCCTGTCTGTTCGGATTAAAGATTGCTTCAATTAGTCGCGTTCAACCAATGCGGCGTAGTATTGTAAGGCAATCTGCAGTAAACACTCAACGCGGTCACCGTAGCCCCTTTTTGGCGGGAAGTAAGGGGTTGCTGGTCGCCTGATACACAGATCGACGTCACGGAAACATCAAACGCCAGCATGCACGACTCGCCAACTGGCACCATTAATCAACCTTCCTGTCTTTGGTGTCCTCTTCAGCTATCTTGACATGGTCCCTGCTCACCGACATTTCTCAAATATTCGCTTTCGTCTCTGAAGATGGTGTCCTTTTCTTGCGAGGTAAGTCCGTCTCATGATTGGGCATCCATCACACGCCAACCAATGCGCTGACTCGGAGCTTGCTGCCTTACTAGAATTGTGGAGACGTCCTGACGAAGAAGAAAGTCGACGCTCATCACCGACAATGTCAAGGCGCTTCCTTTACCTGCCTTGATTGCATGACCCATTTCCGAGGCACCGATTATAGAGCTCATACTGTACGCTCCTTCCCAAAACTCATCCATCCCCCCATCATCACTTACACCTGCTCCTTCCTAGTCCTGTGTGTCCGAAGCACAAAAATACCAAGGCGCCCTCTACAAGGAGAAACCCTCCAAACAAGCCAAGAAATCCGTCAAAATCTCCACTCCCTCCTCCCTCGTCCCCCGCAAAGCCTTCGTCGAAGATGCACCGGATACAGATAGCAACGCCATCGCCATTGTCGACCCACCCCCAGAAGCTCCCACTCCACCTCCCGCAGTCAAGAACCCCCAGCCAGTCAACGTGTTCGACTTCCTTGTCGCCGAAGACACCCCCAATGCCTCCAAAATCTCCCTCGGCGGTACCCGCGCCCAAATGGAAATGAAACCCCACGCTCCACCTCTCTTCGATCCGAACCGACGCTCAGACTCCAGCGACTCCGGTACAGATCACCACTACGATTCAGCTTACGAAAGAGACGGCTACACCTACGGCACAGAACCCATTCTCTCAACCTCCTCCCTCAAACAAATCGAATACAAAACCCCCGCACCAAAACACCACGCCCACCATAACAACAACGATGGCAGCCAACAACCCATAATCTACGAACTCGACGGCGCCCACCGCACCTCAACCGACAAAAAGCGCAAGCGCCAACACCTCGAAGACCTCGACCTAACCGCTGCCCGCCCCCCCTCCCGTCAAGAACTCGACTCAATGATGATCGACACCACCTCCGCCGCCCCAACCCCACTCCTCCACTCCGGCCTAACGGGCGGGCTAAACCGCCTCCTCTCAAAATCCACAAACAAATTCCTCCCCAGCCCAGAATACAGCGCCTCATCGCAACAACAAGACCCCAGCCCCCCCAGCCCCGTGAAGCGGACAAAACGCATCCTCTCCACCATCGACGGCGGGGAGAAAGTCCGGAAAACGAGTTCGGGCGCACTGGTCCGGGTTCGAAAAAGCACACACCGAAGGACTTCGGATGAGAGTAATTCCGCTCGGCCGAGGAAACATCAGCGGGCGTCGTTGTTGGCGAAAGATGCTGCAAGCGAGACCTCTACCAGTCGACCAAAACACGAGCTCAAGAAAATCGAATACCATAACCAAAACGCACAAAACCGAACTAGTAAGGACACATCCCAACAGATAATCCTCTACCGCTCCCGCGCCGAGCTCTTCCTCTCCTTCATCAACAAAGGCCCCGACAGCGAACACGGCTGCAGCATCAACAAAGCTTTAAAACGCTATCACCGTGAGCGAGGGCTCGGTGTAGGCGGGAAACAGGAAGAGGAGAAGGAGCTGTGGAAGAGTTTGAGGGTGAGGAGGAATGAGATGGGGGAGGTTGTTATTATTGGTGCTTGATATGGAGTGGGCGGGCGGTTGGAATGAGGAGGGAGGTGTGAGGTGTGTGGGGTGTGGGTTGGCGGTTTGATTCAGGAGAATTTGCGGGGGAAAGGAATTTGCGGAGAGCACGTAAGAGATGAAATTGAAGAGAAGAATTGAGAAGGAAGGTGCCAACATTTGAACAGGGAGAGAGATTACGGCAAAGTTTTGGGAAGAAGCGTAAGGGAAAATGAGAGAGAGATGGGGGTCCTTTGGCTACACCGTGAACGAACGACAGCGGCCGTGTTTTGTCCTTTCACACAGGTCTGCTTCCGAGGAGCAAGCAGCCTGCACTACAGCCACGATCGATTCCATCAGTCAGTCATTCAGCAACCAAGCAAGCAAGCGAGGCGCTTCGGTTTTCATCGCATTGATTTATCCTTTCTTTTTCCAGCTTTTGACGCCACTTTTGTCACATAGCACGATACCCACTGGTTGGGGGGAATATGAGCACCGGCGTTGGGGGAGTTTCCATGCTTCATTTCTGACTTGATATTGCATCTTATTTTCATAGTCATACAATAGCAATATCTCAATCTGAGACTTATCGTACACGTGTCTTTGCAATTATAGATTATCATGTGTGATCCTAACAATCAAACCCTTGCATTTCTTGAAACCGTAATTCATTGCTTGAAACTCCCATTTCCCTTGTCAAGACACGCTAAAAAGAGACAAAACTTAAAGCAATTCCCATATATCCCACACGCAAGACCACCTGCACATGAAAACCCTCCATCTCATCAATACCAAACCAAACAATCAAACCCAACCCCTTTCACTCCCGTCCCAAGAACTCCAGTCCCGCCTCCCCACCCAGAACTCCACTGCTCCATCCCCAAAACCCAATTCCCCTTCCAAAAGGTTGCAAGCAACAACTACCTCACAACAGTAGCCAACGTACTCGGCACTTCCCCTACCCTAGCACTGATGCAATTCAATACGCACACACATATCAATAAGGCATTACAGCTAGTAACAGGCGCAGGTCTGGAAGTCGTGGTAGTTGGTACAGGAGCGATAGTAGTGTTGGGTACAGGAGCAGTAGTAGTTGTTGGTGGCCTGGTGGTACTGGTGATAGAGGAAGATGACGAAGACAATAAGGTGGTTAATGGAACCCCAGCAGTCGTACTTGTGACCGTTGCGGAATTCCCAGGAAGCCCAAGGCTTAGACTCACACATGCAACGCCTACACAGCTGGCCGAAGGTGTAGCTGAGCTGCTGCCCGTGCTGCTTGTTGAACCGGAAGTACTACCAAGCACAACACTGGTACTGACCCCTACGCTCACACAAGCCACGCCACTGCAACTTGGCGTGGCTGAGGAGCTGGCAACACCGGCGGTGGACTGAGTGCTACTGCCACTTGTTACAGAGCTTGCGGTGGTGGACCCAGGAGTCGCGGATGCGCTTGAAGTCCCGGAATTTAAACTCGTAGTCCCGCCATTTCCAGTAATTGGAGTGACGGAAGATAATAGTGTGGCTGGTGTATTGGTTTGGCTAATAGCAGAGGTGACCGTTGTAACGATTCCTCCAGGAAGAGTTACTGGGCCAACAGATACACTGACACAAGCGACTCCAACACATGAGGAGACTCCAGCAGAAGTGGTGATGGATCCGCTACTCGATGTTGTAGGGGTGATTCCCAGGCTAGCGCTAAGACTTAGGCAAAGGGCACCCACGCATGAAGCCGATTGTGAAGTTACTGTGGCCAGTGTCGTTGGAGTTGTATTTGAATCCAAGGCACTAGAAGAAGTGGGCTGGCTTGACGAAGGCGAAAGAGTTAAAGTGTAGGTACTCAATATAGTAGTTGTTCCCGATGGAACAATACGTGTCGTATACTGTGTCACAGTAGTCGTCTCTATCATAGTGGCACCTGAAGTGGCTTGATTACTTCCCGTTTGTGACACGGGGAGGGACGGGGTTAGACTTGAGACACCGGTGACAATCGAAGTGAAGGATGAGCTCGTTAATATCACTGTACAGCTCGTTCCAAGTCCGAGGCAGACATTGACGCACAGAATATCCCTGCATGTCGTCGATGGAGGCGATAGAGAAGTCGGTATCACGGAGCCAGATGTTGGGATTGTAATAGTAGGAGATATCGTTGCTGGCGTTGGAGAAATTATGCTCGTGATACCGGATGGGCCTGTCAACGTCGGCAGGGTCTGTAAGGAGGTCGGAATGGATATGCCCGAGGTAACACTACCAAGGATTCCCGTGGTAGTCGGGATCGATAGCGTAGAGAGGGAACTCAAAGGCGATGATACCGGAACTGGTACACTTGTGGCCACACTGCTAGGAAGCGGGATAACAGTCGGGACTGACGTGGTGGGAAGAAGGGTGACGGGCGATGTTGCTGGGATGGATACACCCGACGTCACACCAGTAAGAAGTCCTGTCGTGCTGGGGAGGGTGATAGTAGGGGACAATGTCGGCAGCGTTGTCTCTGGAATTGATATGCTGGGAACTGGGCTGGTCGGAAGCACTGTTGTGCTCGGTAATGTCACGGTAGGGAAGGTTAGAAGCGATGTCGTTGGTACTGATATACTTGAAACTAAGCTGGTAGGAAGCGAGACAGTACCTGGGATAGACTGAGTCGGGGACACCGTAAGAAGCGAAGTATCCGGAACTGATACACTTGGTACCAAGGTGGTAGGAACCGAAACGGTAGTGCTGGGAAGCGGTATTGTGCTTGGAAGTGTAACCGTAGGAGGAGTCAACAGAGATGTCGTCGGTACAGATACACTTGATACTAAGCTGGAAGGAATCGAGACAGTAGTACTGGGCAGTGGTATCGTGCTTGGGAGCGTGACCGTCGGAAATGTCAACAGTGATGTCGTCGGTACAGATACGCTCGATAACAAGCTGGTAGGAACGGAGACGGTAGTGCTGGGGAGTGGTATCGTACTCGGGAGTGTGACCGTAGGGAAAGTTAGGAGTGATGTCGTAGGAACAGATATACTTGACACCAAGCTGCTAGGAAGCGAGATAGTGGTACTAGGAACTGGAATCGTGCTCGGGAGTGTGACCGTAGGAAAAGTAAGTAGAGTTGTCGTTGGAACCGATATGGTTGATAGCAAGCTACTAGGTAGGAGAGAAGTTGTCGGAATCTCTATACTCGAGGTTACGCTGCTGAGAAGCGAGGTCAATGGAACAGAGATGCTCGAAGCCACACTACTAGGAACCGGTATAGTAGTGGGAAGGGTAATAGTAGGAGATAGACTTGGCGACGAGATGGTTGGAATCGATATGGAAGTTGGGAGTGTAACGGTCGGAGACAATGTTAGAGACGAGGTTAGGGAGTCTAGTATACTAGAAGCCAAGCTGCTCGGAATTGGAGGTATAGAAGTGACAGGAGTCACTAAACTGGAAACCAAGCTGCTGGGGACGGGAGGCAGAGAGGTGATAGAACTCAGTACACTGGAGACCAAGCTGCTGGGTACTGGAGGTAAAGATGTGACACTGGTCGGAAGTGATATGATGGAAGAAGGGTTCAGTATGGAAGTCAAAGATGTTGGTAGGGACGTTGGTAGGGACGTCAAAGACGAAGGTACTGAGACTAACGAGGTTGGTATAGAAGTCAAAGACGTTGGTAGAGATGTTGGCAGAGAAGTCGGCAGAGACGTTAGTAGAGAAGTCAGAGACGTAGGTAAAGACGTCAGCAGGGACGTTGGTAGGGATGTCGGCAGAGATGTCAGCAAAGTCGTTGATAGAGACGTCGGCAGGGAAGTTGGTAGGGAAGTTAGCAGCGACGTTGGTAAAGAGGTTGGTAGAGAGGTTGGTAGAGACGTTGGTAGAGACGTTGGTAGAGA